>JABBOT010000004.1:3214798-3785338 GCA_016165875.1 Acanthopleura granulata
ACCACCACCACCTCTTCCCATCGATAGTATTTGTATTCACTGCTTTACTTCATACCGACGTGCACATGCCCAGTGTACTGAGGACTAGTGAGCTATCTGCGTATACGATTACAGCCCATCGATCTAGCAACCCAATTCGCGAAAGGGCCCATGGTAAACCTGTTATACACTAAACACACTCCCATGCCGTCTGAGTACTTTTCCTAAACGTGTGTACACACGTGATCAGAGCCCAGTGTTTCCCTGGTCGGTCGAGATATAACGACACCCGTCACTCAAGTTCGTCTGAAAGTCTGGGCACTATACTAAATAATACTGTCACTTCATAAGGTACGTGCACGAGTGCACTGAGTACCAGATTTACAACATTACGTTTCTGTTTAGATTATACATTACTTTGTCAATATACATTTTTTGCAGGTTATAGAAACAATACCCAATGAAATGACCCACGCCCAACGCGTATAATGGGTTATTAAACTTCAAACAAGCGTATTAAATATACACATATATTTAGATATTAAACATAAATGTCCAAAACATGTATATTTAGGCCTATACCATAATACTGCCATCTTCAAGTGTTCAATATCTGATACATAAAAGTGTTTATAAGTTAAACATCGAAATTTACAGTGTACAATTCCACGAGTGCAATCGTCTCCATTCAAAAATAACGTTCAGCGAAGTTTGGGTGTTGTAGATGTTCAGGTTGAAATAATGGTGATTGGTGCGTTATGGTCTTTTAGTTCTTTAGTTCGTGTATCTTTAGGAAGCACTTCAGGATTAATAGAAACTTGACTTTGTAGTGTACAGCTTTAACAATGGTAAACGCCGAGTTGCAAGTTAGTGAGTGAAAGAGTACAGAGCTGTATTCCTGGAAGCTTAGATCTAACTGATATGTAACTTAGCCTTGGTAACTTCACCTCAAGCTTTTAAAAAATAAGTATTTACAAGCCTGTCATTTAATTTCCCCTTTACGAAATAATCTTTAAAACTGGATTGTGTGGCTGAAGTTCAGTGAGGTTCTTGACATATTACACAAGAAGTATGTTTGGAAAATTCAAAAATCCGGGATATTAATAACGACGTGGAATGACGGATGGAAGGAATGACAGGTGAATGGACTGACAGTTGGACGGACTGACGCCGGCCTCAAAGACAGTATGTTACCCCTAACCCAATAAGTAAAAATATTGGAGAGACCTTTTAATTTCACAGTTTGATAATGGTGATAGTGATCCAAACATTTTACGCGGACATCTTGTTTCTCCGAAACTAGCAGTTCTCATGAAGCGTGAGGACCAAGAATTATATCCAAGGTTAAAAATTCTCTATATTTACTTTAATCGTCATCCCGGCATTCCATATCAACTTTTTTTAAAGAAGTTCTGATCTATGAATTAATCTCAATCTACCTTTATTAACGTTTATTAACGTATAAGGGCATTGAACGTCCTTATCCCCCCCAATCGCCTCTGATGTGTGTATGTATGGTTGGTTTTTCACGTCCCTCTTAACAATTTTTCAGCTATATGACGACGATGAATCCTTACAATGTATAGATATATATATACTGTGTCTTCTTGAGGCTGGGCTAGTCCATGCCGCCAAAATGCTGCCGTTACTGAGCATCTTGCCGAAGACACAGTATACTGACTGATGTCCCAATCAGTCACATTACACTGACACTGGGCCGACCAGTCATTCTTCCTTGCTCTGACCGGTCAGTGCTGAGCGCAAAGCGAGGCAGCAACAAGTATACTCTTTGGTATGACCCGATCCATTCCCGATCTCCCGGTCCCGAGGCCGACCCTCGAACCACCAGGCTACCAAGGCAGTCCAAAACCGCTAAAACAGCGCATATCTATTGCCGTCTGGAAGTTAGGTGTCGTAGTCATAAATGGGGTTGGCAATAGTACATTTCCCGGCTTTATTTTTATATTTTCAGCCAGAGTTGGGTTCTCATTAACTGAAAACCGAGGTATTGTCACCAATGCACATGTGCTGTTATAGTCTATTAAAATCTATGATGTAAATCTATTTCCAGCGTACAAGAATAACAGGGAATTTTGTGTCCATAAATTTTAGGAAACTTAGAAACGTTCTATAGTAATGTTTCTTACACTGTTAATACATGTATTTGTTTCAGAATAACTCTATGTCACTTACGAACGTTTTATAGTAATGTTTTTGACACTGTTAATACCGGTGTTTGTTTCAGAATCACCCTATGTCACGTAGAAACGTTCTGTAATAATGTTTTTTTTTAATGTTAATACACGTATTTGTGTCAGAATAACCTTATATCACTTGAGTAAATAATACATCCTGTCAAATCACTACTGCGCCTAAAAGCAACCAATAGGGATATAAAGGTTGCTCGGAACGTAGCCTTTCTGGTTTCAGTATTAAGACACACTGGATCCCGCTTTGGACCGACAAGCGAAATATTTCTGCGTGAAGGATTAGTCTTGTCTCACAGGCATATGTGCATTCCCAAGCATTTTATATTTATTGGTTAATGTCTACTTGAGCGGTACACAGTCGGCCGCTAAATGGCGTGAACTGCAGACCGTTAATGGAAAGTCCTTGTAAGATAGTTTCCGTGCAATGACATAATCTCCGGCCATACCGAAGAATCAACGCAGGGGGTCTTTTAAAGGGAGCCCTCCAAAAGTGCCATAAACCAAAGCCTGTTTTTGCGGCATCCAAAAAAAATCTTTGGAAAGAAGTTCTAATACCGCTTCAATCTTTTCATCAATAAAGCTCAACTTTGAATGTATAACTTATGTAACCAAATAACTCAAACATAGGCATAAATGTACATTAATTTCCTGGCTGAACTCAGGGTCACATGCAAGTATCCCTAACTGAAAATAGGCCTACTGAAAGGCATTAAGGTCTCTGATATGCAGGCCACAGACGTAAGATAGTGTTGGAAGAAAACAGCGTAGAAAACTGATCAGTTCTGTACGATATAGTTCCTCGTCATCTCCGTCAGGTCGTTGCTTTGTATATCACTCTCACGTATCAGTCTGGTTATTAACTTAAGGCCAGACCTAGCTCTCAGATGAGCTTGTCATGTCCCCAGCTCAAACTACACATAAATCCCTCTGAACTGTTACATTCAATAGTCGGGAACACCTGCGTTGTTAAAATCCCGCAATGTAGCAATTATTTCATTACTGATAGCACTTGCTACAGCGAGTGATGCCCATTATGTGACAATATAACATAGTGTAATAATTATTACAACATGTGAAACAATCACCGAATGCTGCGTGCCCATGACGTAATATGATTTACACTATAGGCAGGCTTGGCCCATGCATGCATGTTTCCGAGGATTGTGTCGAGGCATCCATAATGCACCACACCGGTATTCACATGGGATGTGCATGATCAGTAATGACGCCCCTGCTAAAATATGGTCATTGCTTCCTTCCCTTTATCTTATCACGAAGGACCAGCTGGTAAAGACTGAAAACACATTAAAGTTGGTTACCAAAATCAACCAGTTTAGACTTTATGTTTAAGCTTGGGCGATCCCCGAATTCTAGAACTTAGGCCAACATGCAAACAAGGGATTGTTCTCTGGATATATACGGCAAGTGAAATCTCGTATTATTTGTGTCTAGGGGTAAGCACTCGGGAAGTACCGGTGCTCAACAGATACTTTACAAATCCCCTGACGTAAAGACACGATCGATTAGGAGACACTGAATTCGTGCACGAGACCTCACTAGTCAGGCGTTTGTGATGTACACAACAACAAACATCTTAGATCACCGAATCAGCGAGAGCCAAATCTACGTTTAAGTATAATATCATGCAAATCTAGCAACGAATTCCACCGTGTGCAGATGTTAACTTTTCTCTAAACAGGATTCTATTTACACCAGTATATTAGCTTAGATGTGAATAATTTTTTCTACATAATGGGCACGAATTGGGTAGTCAGTACCCGCAATGTAATGCAACAAGGGATATCACTTGCTACTCATAAATGTAACAACGCTACTTTACGGTTGTAACATTATGGTTACAAACAGTTGCTACCCACGTAATACAATAATTATTACATTACGGGGTTTTATTACACTACGTACCCATATAGCTGTCCTCAAACTTTCATATCGGTACTCAACAAACACAGGTATTCTGTGGTCTTAAAGTAATTTTGAATTCATGTCATTTCGTTATACGGGGATAATAAACACCAAATTGTAGCAACTAACACAAATGTAACCGACGCATGAATTCGGACAGCATCCGAATTTCGCAAGCGGCCAAACATTTTAGAGTCACATGACTGTTCATGGGGTAAGTTCCCCTGGTCCTCCCAAAACTGAGAACATCTTTTTCTCAAAAGTTGCTTTATGTCCTTTCTGTTCGTTTTTAAAACAATAATAAAAGTATTGTCCCAAACAGCACCATTTAATGGTGTACATCTTGGTTTCAAACCAAAATTTCCACGAGTTTATGTTTTTCCTGACCATGTCGATTGCAGACGACTCTAATCGAACATGACGTTAGCGAAGTCTGTCTTTTTTATCCTTGCGCCAGGTCCCTTTGTATTAATTTCAACGTTATGGCCTTTATGATGACATGAAGTCAGAATTACTGTAGGATTAAAGCAAACCATGTTTCAGAAGCTCACGCCTTTGACAAGTTGAGGACAGCACTTTCGAAAAGACCGACGTCCAGGTTAGTGATTGGAAGAGAACAGAACTGTATTTTTGACAGCTAAACTAGGAAGGCTGAAACATTTCTCAGATCTTGGTTTACCCATACGTTAGCTGTTCATCGTTACTGGCAAGTGTTTTTTGTGGTAACTTGTCTTTCTTCACGTAAGTTATTCTCTATTTTTGTAGCTTTTCGTTCTCCATCGTTCTTCGTCGGTTATTCTATATGTTAGTTTGTTGTTCAGCAGGTGAGTTTTTCTGTGCGTTAGTTGTTTGTTCAGCTGGTAGGTTTTGTTTGTGAGCTTGTTTTTCACCGCGTCATTTATTCTGCACGTTGTCATGTCGTTCTGCACGTCAGTTATTCGGTACGCTAGTTTGTCGTTCACCGTGTCATTTACTTTCTACATGAGAGTTACATTGTTGCTCAGCACGACAGAACTTTACGCGGCACTTTAGCTTCAGCACGTCAGATACTCTGTACGTTGGTCTGTGGTTCAACAATATCATCAGTTCTGTAGTTTAGCTTGTCGTTAAGTGCGTCGGTTATTCTGTACGTTAGTTTAACGTTCTCAACATCAGTCATTCTGTACGTTATTTTGTTGTTCATGGCGTCATTTATTTTGGTGTGGAGACAGGCCGAGTAACTGTACATACCTGTGTGGGGAAAAAGTCATTTTTAACTGTTCATTTGGCCTTTCTCCCACTTTAATGGTTGCATAAATGTTACATAGTAAACGATTTCTGTGTTTAGAGGTGGGAGGGAGTTGAGATCAGAAGTAGGCAGACAGCACGGGGGCTGTTTTAGTTCTGATTCTGTATGTTGTGGACAAATCCGGAATAACAGTACATCCGAAGAAAATAAATATTTTCTACGAATGTACAGTTCCAAGGGTTTTGTCTATCTTACACAGTAGTGTAACATCGGTCACACCGCACTGTTTTTCAAGAATGTGCAGTCTTTGTGCGTACTGGTATAAAAATATATGTGCACTCGATTTCCAAGCACACATTTCACATGCTGGCTACTGTGTGTCCTTCGTGCGCAACTATGTGACTTTGTTGCGCTGTACCATTGGCTGCCTGTGAGTTTAAGTGCAGCCCATACTGCCTTCCTCCCCTGCAGTAAGTGGGAAGATCTGCCAGGGCTCTGCCCGGTTTCCTCCTTCCATATCGCTGGTCGCCATCGCATAAGTGAAGTATTCGTGAGCAAAGCGTAAAACACCAATCAAATAAATAAACAATAGTTGTGATCATAATATTTCTGTAAGCAGTATTAGAATATCACTTTACTAATCAGGTTCAAATCCAGCTCTTTGTTCGAGGGTTATCCAGAGATGGTTCGCGAATCTGCTGTACCCTGTCTGTGTTTACCCTTGCTGCCCAACCGCTGCCATAGATGTGAAATAATAACGTCAGATGTTCTGTACGTTGGCCTGTCGATCAGTATGTCACCTATTCTGTAGATTAGCTCGTCGTTAAGCGAGTCAGTTATTCAGTACGTTATTTTGTCCGTCAGCGTATCAGTTCCTTATTCTGCATGACACCACTTATAGTTAAATCTCACTTTATACAAGGTTACTCAAGGGGCCAGTATCTAAAAAACAATGCGGACAGCTAGTTGAAAACTGTATAAGCAGATAACACTGACCTGAGATACATACTCAGTGTCTGCCTTAATGATTATTTGATCTTAATGGTTATTAAGGTATGTTATGTTTCCCTGTATTTTCAGACTGTTGTACTTAAAAGGACAAGACAACAATAATGGCAACTTTATCCGACTCGAAAATATTAGTTCATAAAATAAGGACGTTGCTTATGAATATAACTAGCTAGATACACTATATATGTCAAATTTTATGAGATAATCAAAGGGATTGGGCTCAAATATTTAAGACAGGAAACAGCCGTCTTGAGCTATGGTCCTGAAAACTGAAGATTGCAGCAACATAAGTGGATAAAAATAAGACATTATTTGAGTCATAGAGGTCTACATACACGCCTGTCATGTATAGATAAGCCTATTATTTCCGAAACTAATTTTGACTTTTAAATTTCTGTTCATTTGAAAAAATCGTTTTCGACAAACAGTTAGCAATACCTTCTATTTTAACAAAAAAGACAACAATAGACCAAATGTATACAAGTATCGATAAAGAATCCCAATTAAAATTTCAAAAACTTCACTTTTTATTTTGTGATGTAGGATAACCGAGACATCCCAGTTCAAAATAAGCAAAAAGGCCCACGTATGGAAGATCGAACGGACCGCTAATCAATCGAGGGCAAGATATTTCTAACACCCGAGAGGGCATTTGCTTCCGCCGTACCGTCAGCCGTTCCTAGTTCAAAATTTTGCCATATAGAAGTAGTGTTAAACTAGCTGTTTTTCTTCTCAATATGGGACAGTTCTGATATGCTTTAAAACTTTTATGCTTTGAAAAAATTTTCAACAAGAAAGTGGTTGTGGAATACGTCTGGGGTTATTTCTCAAAGCATCAACCAGGAGGCCACAATACGTGGCCTTCGGTTGTAATAATAAGGGGTGCCGTGCTTTACACGACAAAGAATTGTTTCGCCCCAACTGAAGAGCATAGGATTAGGATGACGAGACGTCGTGTTTCCAATTTCCCTAAAATGGTGCATCCCATGGCCTCGTAAGAATTCCTCATGAATAGACGATATAGAGAGTTACTATGCACGTCATAAAAAATGCCTATGCCCGTTTAGGATTTATGGGCCCCTCTTCTGAAATAACTATAGTTATGTTTTTTGTTATATTTTCTTTTTAATAATATATGGTTGAAATTCTTTAGTTCTCTATTCTTTTAAATGTGTACCATAACCTAAATGGCTGAAATACAACCAACGCATCGTAAAGGCCACACAAGTTAGGAAAAAAGGGTACTTAATATTCTGAGTCCGGCCTCCGTGTTTTTCGATCTGGAGTTTCACTTTTCTGATAGGCGTCAATTTATAAGCGTGTTCTAGCTTTAAGGGATTTGAATCTTCTGAGGAACACAGGATTTTATTTCCGGTACCGGGCACAGGCCAGAGTCCCGGGGCAGCCACGAGAGCGTCTGGTAGCCCAGCTCCAAGCATCTTAGTCCAGCAGCCTGATCCAGACTTGATGGCCCAAACGTTCCCTCGTAATCAGAGTGATTGATCAAATTATATCCTCATTCATGCGTCGAATTAGGTTTTGTGCGCTCCTCGGGCTAGCCTGCCTTGGTACTTTAGCATCTCCTTGCACGGACTCGTCATTTCTCAGCGATAGATCTTCAATGTCAGTCCCCATCATACTCACTTTATAGTCACATGCATCTCTAAAACAGTCCCTAGTAACGTGGAGATTCTTATTACTTTTTCTTGCTATGAGGCTGATTACGTTCAGCGAACTCTCAGAAATATTACTCTGGGTGGGAGACCAATGGAAGACCTTACTATATATATATATATATATATATATATATATATATATATATATATATATATATCTTTCTCCAATATTTTAATGTTTCTTTGCACGGTTGGTCCTATAGACGCAAATAGCTTGAAACAAGGGATAATGAGCGAGATCGGTCCGAATTACGCTATAAAGCCATCAAGGGTGAGAGTACGCCATCCAGGATGGACGATTAGTCCAGATTTAATTTCTAGTGGGATGTTACAGTTTGGTGGATTTATCTCACAGAAGAGCTATTACTGGCAATTTTAGATATTCTTTTACATATTTCATCATACACTGATAAAAGAACTTGATGGTCCAAAGGAAGCAAATTCTTGCGTGGAATGTTAGCAGTTAGTATTCCTCATAAAACCGTACTGTCTGAATATTCACATGCATGTTTTCATGTCACAAAAAAGCTGTACATGTGTATTATATTTATGAATTCTGATTACAGTTCTTTTACATATTATCATCACAACTATATTATATTCCACTGGGAACAGTGTAATGCTGTAAATCGGAACTCAGGATAAGTGTAAAGCTGTTTATCAATATTAAACCTGTCTTAAGTCTTTGCTTACACTTTAATTACAACACTTGTTAAATTTGTTCATGTTTTTTTGTTTGCCTTTCTGTGTATCTTAGATGTTGTTTTGTTGTTATTTTTGTTTTGTTTTGTTTTGTTTTGTGTTTTGGGGGAGCTTTTTTTGGAGAGAGAACAATTCTACGAACCTCCAGTGTGTTAACACAGATTAACAACATTGCCCAATTAAAATCAGGCGTAAGTAGGATGGGATATAAAAGAGCATATGTAAGGACTCCGATTGAGCGTCACTTGTTTTCCGGCATCCTTCAAGAATCAACAAATGCCCACGGCTTTCAAATCCGTCTTTGACGAGATGGTAGCGGAATGCCTTACGGACAGCATTGCGTGCTCCTGTATCAAACTGGTCGATCTGCCCTTCTATCATCTCTGTCAAGCCCCGGCCTCTGTTATTAATCTAGCAGAGACGTGGCAATGTTTGTCAAAGCAACGGTGCTTACGAAATCATTGATTGTCACTTGAAACCGGTCTGCTGGTAATGCAATATTTGATGTAGGCTCCGAACGGGACAAAGCCCGAGGGTTGTGCCAGAAGCGCCACGGCATCTGAGTACAGCTCAGAGACCAGCTTTTATTAAAACTGACTTTCTGTGACAGGCTGAATAGGTTACGACTGCAGGCGATTGTACTTATGTAATAATCTCACGAAACTTTGAATTACTTTGCTAATGAAAGTTGCTGGATGGTGCAGGTCTCTTAATTTATACATTCCCTTTGCCGAAAAGTAGCTATAGGCTTTCCACAAGACAAAAGTAGCTCTAGCACCACCTGTTTGGTTTGGCGCACCTTGTATAAAAGTGACATGATTAAATGTCTTTAAGTTACCGTTACCGTGTATCAGCCATAGTAATTGTTTAATACATAACTGTCCATCTGGAGAAACTGTGCAATCATTTTTTTGGCGAGAACTCTTCAAGTCAGGTATAAACTTACCTAGGCGACAGATACGGATCTAAATTGGGAGGAGGTTCCTAGATTACAAGATTAAGGCAGTAGTGTGAAATATTTCTTCGGTGTTTTCATGTACAATTCAGCTCAAGGAGTGTCGTTGAACCTGTAGGCCGTGACCATAGTTAAGATGCTTATGCTTAAATGGTTCCAACTTAGACGGAATTGATTCAATCCCGTCTTCAGGCATGGCACTGCCGACATTCTGTTTTCACTATAATGGTGACCTCGGCGACCGAAGTCCGCTCAAGTAGATATACACAAGCTTATTCTGCGGGTCATGAAATATGAACAAAATATATAGAAAAGTTCTTCAGTTATTTGTCAAAGGCCTTTGGTAGTTAACAGTATGTCTAATAAATAAATAAACTTGGTCTTAGTTCTTTCTCTCCATCGAGATTTTCTCCCCACCAGTGAACTCTTCGGCCTCGTTTGTAAAATAATATCATACTTTATTTACACATGTAGTTATAGTTTACTAATTTTCAGATGATTTTTCCTGGACGTTGCTTTTCAAATTCCTCTCGTGATAACCTTTTAATAACTGACCAGCACTATAAATCAACTGGAAAGATGATTATTTATACGGGAATGCCAGGCAGAGATTATGCAACTCCCCATGGAAGAAGTACTTCTCCTGAATTGCGGAACAAGAAATCGTTTTAATAACCGAAAGTTCACGAGCGGGTTCAAAGCAACGTATGAGGGCAAATGCGGACCTAGGCAATCTGTTCTCGGAGACCGGAGAGTGTTATTTACCTAGGATGTCTGCCAGCTTTATGACAACAGTGTCGTCATGGCTATGGTAGACATTATTATCGACGACCGACGAACTACATTTCACGAAAGCATTTGGCCGTATTCAGATTATGAGAATTAATTGTATGTATGTTTACGCAGTTAAAATTGGGGATTTTGCTATGGGGGGGGCAACATGCTTAAGTACTATCTAGTTGATCCACTGAATAACAGCGTAAGAAATAAGCAGAGTAACTTCGAAGATAAAAAAATAAATTTCTACGGAGTTACTTTGCTTATTTCTTATGCTAAATTACGGCCAGACTTTTGGACAGATTTATGTTAAAGCCAGTCGCGCCTATACCTGCGACTAGTTCAGATAGCCTATAAGCGAAAAATCCTGCTTAATCGTGAATGTTAGATTAATCGCACGATAAGTTGCGGGGATCTAGGCATGACGTCTTCATTCGCACACCTTTTTGCCTTAAGAACTGCCTACGGAAGCTTTCACGAATCGTATGCAAAATTTTTTTTTCACACAGTTCGTTTGATTCCATGCAATAGCGTGACTACCGCGAACAAGCAAGAGTTCTGAAAAGATCAAATTACTTCCTGTCCGGCCTTGTATGTGGAAAGGTCCGCCAGCAACCTGCGCATGGCCGCTGGTTTCCCCAGAATAAACCAATCAAATAAATAAATAAATAAGCAGATTATCACCTAGCTGCGACCGAATATTTATTTATTTATTTGATTGGTGTTTTACGCCGTGATCAAGAATATTTCACTTATACGACGGCGGCTAGCATTATGATGGGAGGAAACCGGACAGAGCCCGGCGGAAACCCAGGAACAATCGCAGGTTGATGGCAGACCTTCCCACGTACGACCGCAGTGGTGGCGGTCGCGAAGAACAATCATGATGTGGTGCTACAGATGGAACAATAGTCAGGTGGTACAATAGGTGGAACAACAGTCAGGTAGAACAACAGTCAGGCAGAACATTTAATCAGGTAGTCGGGTGGAACAGTAGTCAGGTGGAACAGAAATCGGGTGGAACAGAGGTCAGACTTAACAGTAGTGAGGTGGAATAGTGATCAGGTGGTACAGTAGTCAAGTGGAAAAGTAGTCAGCGATCTCTTACGATCTGGCCAGGATCATCGACCTGCTGCAACTGACTTATATCTGGTGCATTATCAGCCCCGACCTCTGAGATCACAATACTTTTCGGTCGCAACTATAGATCGTAGCCTAGTCACAAGTGCGGTGTGACTAACTTTAACTTGTTCGCAGACCCGGTGTAGCGTGATGTTTCGTGATAATACCACGTAATACCGTAAACACAGTACCGTAAAAAGTAATAATCAGACATATCCGGATAAAATAATTCATGTCACTTTTAGACAGGTTTTTGGATGGTTTAAGCCATTTTCATGAGATTTGATTTGCAGCAGCGACCAATCGGATGCCACTCAGCAAAAAATATCAGACACAGTCCGTTTTATGCGTAATATATGACTGGGGTCGTCTAAGAGTACACTATTTTGTTGCATTTTTCAAATCGCTACGATAAATCACATCATGTAAACAGAACTTCACATACTAAAACTTCTTGCATTACACGCGTACAAAATACCTTCATCCATCAAGGAAAATTACATGTAGTCTCTTAAGACTCGCCTGTCCTCTAACTAAAAAAAACGTCTCTTAACCTTTAAAATATATTGGAAATCTTGTAACGTTGTTTTGCAGTGAAGATGTCTTTGTCTTTAATCACAAATGTATCCACGAAATTAATCCCTACATGTGTGCAGGGATTAATCCCTGCCGCAGAGAAAGAATAATTTGAATCTCGGCAAGAGACTTTGCTGTTGTTTTCAATGAAAATAGCTTCCTAATCGCCTTCCTAATTGGTTCCAGCATCAGCCTTACAATGTGGCTTCTGGCCATAGTTATATTCAAAGGAACAAATTAATAACAAAAAAAACCTGAGGACGCTGAATAATACAGCCAGTTCATTGCATACAGCAATAATGGTTAAAATTCTAGTCGCCGCACAACCAGAGGCCTTTGAACAAAGAATACAGTGAAAATGGAATAGTATTCTTTTCCGTCGAAGGGAGCTACAGCTATGAAACAGACAACTGAAATAAATGTTGATTTCGATTATGATTTCAACATTGTTTCGTTTAGATCTGGACGGTGTCTGTGTGTGAAGTACAATGTTCCCAATGCCCACTTATTTATACTGACCGCATTATTGGAATATCATGCCAAAAACATCATTCAAACAAGACGTATAGTGATAACAGGCCACGAACAGCCATTAGAGAAAACACAATGGTAGATGAAATGTATATATATGCATCCATAATCTCATATGAGTCAGAATGGTAGTGGCCGTTTAGGTCTGTCTCCATCCCTCTTCTGAAATAACTAAGGTTGAATTACTTCTTGTTTTTTCCTTTAAAGATAAAAGAGGTTTAAAGAACGCGGGATCCCCCGCTTAGACTAGATGGCAGCTCTAACCCCGAGGCCAAATATAGATATAAAATGCATAGAAGTAATGTTTGTTCCCAAGATATATTGTGTGAGTTAAGCAGAAGCTGTGCCGCTGTTGTTATAAACATAGCACATACAATAATCCAGTTCTACTCTATATGGAGGAATGGAACTTTGGATGAGTAATAATCAAATAAATAAATATTGAAGGGTTGCAGTCAATGGTGTTCATGTCAAGGAAGTTTATTTCATCATTTATTTATGATTTTTTTTTGATTGGTGTTTTACGCCGTACTCAAGAATATTTCACTTATACGACAGCGGCAAGAATTATGATGGAAGGAAACCGGGCAGAGCCCTTTGGAAACCCACGACCATCCGCAGTTTACTGACAGACCAGGAATGGGGTAACGTTTTACCCTTAGCTTATATAATTACTCCTCCAAAAGTGATATTCGATCTGAAGTCTAGAAAAGAAAGTGAGGAATAGTTTGTCAACATAGAACCTTCTCTCATTTCCACGTGGATTGTCTGAATTCCCATCGCGTCATTTGTCTTATACATAGAGGTGTATTGGTGCACATTACTGCACCTGTGGGCAGCTATAGGTTTTAATTCATGTCGTGCGCATCTGCAGTATCACGACTATCATATCCATTAAATGAATGCCAGAACTGGGTGCTGATCATTTATACACAATTATTACCCAAGCCAGGCCTCTAATGCCGGGTGTAATCCTAGGTCACAGGTGTGGTTTAATGAACAGGAGGAAGAAATGACTCGTAACTTCACCTCCTTAATTTTTCTTCGTCAGCATGAAATGAGACCGCATTAGCCTGACAGATCTTTCCAAACTGCAACCGACTACAACATGTCAAAAGGCCATCCCTGTCACCACTGGTACATAACAGAGTATGCCACAGAAGAGTTGTGATTCATTTGACTGAACGATGTTTGTTTAACGTGGTACTAAAAGGAATTTTTCACTTTACACTATAACGGTTTTTTTAACATATCGGAGGAGGAGACCTGAGTGTCCGGGGTAAACCCTAACCTCTGACAAATTACTGACACTCTTTCCCACCTGTGACATACAGACTTAAAATACTATATTTGTGGAAGACAAGTGTTCGCCAACGGAATCAAAAGGCCCAGCGCTGGTCGTCGACTGCTTTTTTCGTCACCATGGCCCCTATACGAAAAGTGAGCAATTGTGAATTTGTCACTTCGACTAGTGAATAGCTTTCAACATGTACAAGGAGGATGCAAAATTTGTGCGAGTGTATACCCAGGCGGATGCCACATATTTCCTTTACCATGAACAGTGTTGAATACAGAGAGTTTTTGGTCCGGCCTGCGTGCGTGTTCTCATCATTGCTGGGATGCGTGCGAAAACTACTTCCGACACGATAAGCAGATTTCTTCCCTTAAAGACTGAATAGTATATTTTTTAGTCGTACTAACAAAGCAGTTGTATTCAGAATTCCTAAGTACACCGCATATCTCTGAAAAGACAGAGCGACGAAAACAACGATCTTTGACTGACCCTCCATTAAGTACTAATGGGGAGAGCTACCTGCCCCATCCCATCATTATATTTTCTCGGGAGGTACGACTAGTGCACTACAAGAGACGTAGAAATAACAGTCAACCACTTATGAGTTAACAGCCACCAAGTGCATCGCTGGTCACACTGATTTCACATTAACCACTTAGCGTGTGGTGCGGCATGCGCTTGGCGATACATGACTGGTCGCTCTAATGTATCAAGGGTTATTATACTCATGGAATTTTGGCTAAATACTTGAACTCGGTACATGCCGGCGTATTCATCTCCGTTAAAATCCCTGCTGTTGATAAGCTGAACTCGTGGCCATGTTGGATCAGTCTCTAACAAAATAACTTCTTTGTCTTTCACTGTGTACACTGGACCATGACACTGTTGTTTGAGATCAAATATGAGTTTGAGTGCAAGTCTTCTATATTCAGATAAAAGATGCCAAACAACAATGCCCTCATTCCATATTTCATGCTCAAGTGAGCATTTATAGATATATGTGGTTATTTATGAAAGCCTTCAGAGTTTATCAAGCTTCCGATTTCAAATACAGTTTTCGTCTAAAAGAGGACCGGTTCGCGAATGATTGCTGTAGAATATGCTTGACATTTTAGACATGACATGACTTTGCGCATGCAAATTGAAGCAAAAACTTTTTATATGATTATTATCAACATCCATCATTGTATTAGCGTTTGATGTCCCCGCGTTTTGGTTACTGTGCAAAACGTTTAGTTTATATTTTTTTAGGCGAAACAAGAATTGTAGTATATTTCAAGTGATGCACAGACTCTCGGGCAAGAAGAGTTATTGAATAAGCAATCTCACAATCCCAGTGCGGTCAAAAAGCATTCAAGGTTTCTGCCAAGTCAGAATATAGTAGGCCTATATAATAGCTTTTCCTCTGAGTCTTTCTGAACAGCCTGTTTCAAGAATGGTCTGCGAAGGCAGTCTGCATGCCGGCGATGGATCATCACAAAGAACTGCTACCGTCCGGTGTTTTTCCAGAGTTTTTCCGTGTTCACGGCGCAATTAGTGCCTTTAAGATATGACCACAGCATTGTAGCGGAAATCCCAAGACTGGATCTGTGGCAGAAATTTGGGTTAGATCGATACAAATGAGCGCTGTGGACAGACAGCGTGTACATACATGATTTTTTGTTGGGTGACTTTCCTAACTATTTAGCTACTTATCATGAGCTATATATCATTTGCTCATTATTCGTTTTTTGAATGATTCCACCCAACCATCTTTCATAAATTTAATATTTAGTCAAATGCATGATGACTTTCAAGACTTTCATGACTTTCGAGTGTAGTTGATAGCTATATTGATGAAGACTGTGAAAAGTAGGTCGAAGTAGAGGGAATTCAAGTGCTCAGTTTCTTTCCTGTGAAGAGCAGCTATACCACGAGCATATTCTAGAGGGCATCATTATGTGCATGGAGATATTCGCTTCACTCAGTGAGGTTTCCGTTGTGTATATAGACTTAATCATTTTTTTTAATTATCCCTTTGAGAGAGTAACAAGTTCTATGGTGATATGCATGATGCGTTAAGTGCATGTTGTGTTGTTTCTTGCGGAATGGCAAATCAAACAGGAATTCACACCTATATATATTACGTTCATACATGATTTGTTTTTGGGATTGAAAGTGGCAGTTTAGACCATGAAATAACATCTGTTACATGACATGGCAAGACTATACATGATATATTTGAATATGCAAATAGTTGTGAGTAAAGTTTTGTTTGCATATTTACATACATCTATGTTACTGTATTGTACACCATTTGGTGTTGTAATTTTGTTTGACCAGTGAATAAAACTACTAGATCGATTGCTTTTCTTTGTTAAATTGACTTACCCTGAGCTCACATATGAGGCCCGTTTCTACTTGTTACAGTTTCTTAAGTTCACCAATCTTTAACAATAACAGTTACATTAAGCAATTTTGTGGATACCAAAAGTGGTTACACTTCTCTGAGAATGCTCTTCGACTCAAAAAAATCTTAATACACCATCAGACTGGAAAGACAGTTTTCTATCTTTTCTCAGTATCGAGTCATGGGCGGGCCGTTTTGGTCAACTGGATAATGGTTGTCTCTTTGTCCCTTGAATCCACCAGTGACCTAATCAGTGGCTCCAGCTGTAGCGTCTCCCTAGCATTTTAAACAGCCTGCGCCCAGTAATCAAGTAATGAGTGAAGTTGTCGCCAGCCTGGTGGGCGAAGGAAATAATTCCCGTGTCTTTGCACATTGACACGTGTTTAGAAGTAAAAATGGGTGATGCATGGGGTCGCTAACAAAGATGATAAATGCCTTCATGGCACATGTCCAGTGACCTCTTCAAACTTGTGATAGGCTATGAGTGGATGCTACCCCCCTCCAACCCCCCATCAATGTAACTCCATATACAGTTTATGTCCAAAAAAATTTTATCCAAATTTTGTTTTACCCTGAATGAAATGGACAGATGGTGATGTTACCAGTTCTTTTCAGCCACTGAACATACTCTGCTTGTTATATGTCTACGTTCTTTCCGAATAGAGATGTAGTAAGACACCTGTATCTGTATTTAACGTGGAAATATAAAAATTAAAGAATGCGTTAAAAGACAATCTGTGGCGTCATTGCATGTCCTTCAACCTGTTCAGTATATTCTAGCACAGAACCTCGAAGGATTTTGTATTTTATTTAATGTTAAAAATGGTAAAAGATATCAAGAAAGCCATATTTTGAGTCTGCAAGAAATGGCATATATGATTATGTGTACTTTGAAGTACAAAGTGGTCTGCTACTCTCAGGGCAGCCTGTCTCTGATTGGTGGAAGTGAACACTGTCTAAACCCTCGTGTTGCTAGGATCAATCAGTAACTTTTATACGACATGGTCAACATTCACCTTCGTCAAAAACAGCCATTTAACAATCCCTGTATTCCGTTACCTCTATAAAATGGCTGTGTAGGGATTGTTGTGGATGTGTGAAGCCAACAACACGTCCACCTAGCAAATAGTCATTGTAGTTCGGAAGTGAAGTGCTCGTTGGCTACGTAATCGAAATATATTACATATGCATGGGCGTAGTTATAAAGGGACAATGCTTCGGATTGTGACGCTTATCTGTTCTCTTCCCGAGTTCCCTTTCGCGATGGCGTCAACATAAAGGTTATAGTACTCTGTTATAGGTACTTGTAACGTAGGCATATCCTCTCATAAATAAATCTTCTGTAAGAGACAAACGTCTGTTGATTTCGGGCTGCAAATTACAGGCCCTCAATTGACTCCTATATTTCCTATAATTTCAATATTTTTTTCCATTTTCCTGTATTTTTCAAGTTTTAGTCCCAAAATTCCTATATTTCCTACATTTTGAAGGGACTTCTTTTTGGGGTAGCTGACAGTTTTTGTGATGCCAGCACGGCACGTGGGATACTTTAATGGGATCACCTTGTTTGTGGTCACACTTTGACACTGGCAGCACTTTTCTGTTAAGTTGTTAAAGTGTGTCGACACACAAGGTCATCCACATCAGAGTTAGCAAAACGCAAAATATAGAAAACAATAGGAAAATAGAAAAAAAATAGGCATTATAGGAAACATGTATGGATCACTTGAAGGCCTCAAATTAATACACTTCAGCTACAATTTCAGAAGAAGTAAAAGATAGACAACGAAATAAACTTGTCACATCCAGAAATATACCCCAACACATTATCTGATTGGCTATAATAAATGAGCGGAGCTAGAAACAGGCGGTTGTCATATCTTAACGTTACATTTCATGAGACAAAAACTAGAAGTGTATTGAAGTGAAAATTGGAAAGGAAAACCAAAACAGCGGCGATAGTGAGATAGATAACAAATGGTCACATGTAACCGGTGCCATACGGCCTCTTGTCAACTTACCTCAGTTAGGGTTTCATTCTAAGTGTTCATGTAAATGCTTAAATAGTAGCGTCTTACAACCCACCCTATCCCCGGCACTATGACTTAAGCGGAATTAGGTAAAAAAAATGTAACGATGTTAATTACAACTTACTAGATCGCACAGTAATACATGCAGATTTTTTTATAACAGTATAGTTTTGTTTATTACCCCCTGCATGGATGACTCAAAGTATTCATCCGTACAAGCTTCTTGCTGATATATCACTTCAAGTCACAAGAACGTCAATACTGACTTTATAAGCATGCATCCATTGTACGGACCCTGCTCGTTGAAGAAATTATACCTTTTCCGCTTTCAGTGTCAACCCTAGTCCAAGGTTTTAAAAAACATTATGTAACACCTCTATGGATCAAATGTCCGATGTTTTATGTCAAATAATTGTTTGAATCAATCAAATGTCCTGGAAATTTTAAGATTTACTGTTTCAATCCTGAACCTATGGGGCTATCAAAATCATGACTGCATGTGATGTGTGGTTCCAGTTATTTTGTATAATTCACCTTCTGTGTTTGTTATGTTACGTCCTTATAATGAGAAGTAGGTACCGGATCTGTGCGTAGTCCTATAATGTTCATTTTAATCTTAAACAATGTAAATAAATATCACAGACGCTCAAGTGGCTATATTTATGTTAAATAGAAGAGACAGCCGAGTTTGTACGCGCTGGTTCTGCCTCTCCTGAAACTTCAACCCCAGCCAAAAAAGATAAGTGTACCTAGTATCCTGTATAACTAGAAGAGCTCGGGCCGGCAAAAAAATAATCTGCTCGTTGATGAATAAATACGAGAAGTGAAAGTGACACAACAGGGATAGACCACTCGTAACATTATCTTGCTGTTAACCAGGATAAATGATATTCAGTTTCACACCCCATCAGTCTTGTTCAGCTTTGCTACTAATTTTCTCTTCACCCATTAAACCCCACCACTGCCCAATCACCGAGATACACACACGGGCGCCTTAATGCCATCACCGAAGCCTGCAGCGATCTGTCCAAATTTAGTTTAGATCATGACACATCCTACAAGAGAGTCAGACAACCGAAGATCTCACCAGACACCTTCAAATCTTAATCCTCCATAGTTTGCCCCGCATAATTTCAAAGGTTCTGGAAAATAGATTCAAAAAGCAATACACTTGCACATGCATGCCTTGTTTAGAAGAAACAAGGTCATTTTAAGAGCGTTGGTAACTTCTGAATACCTTGCAGTTTATCAAACTGAACAAATGCATAGAACCAGTCGCCGTTTGCTTATCAAGATTAAACACTTTTGACTCTTGCGTATTTATTCCACAACATACAGCTTGAAACATGGGTGCATTGATGATACGTCCATCAATACCTTTTTCATCATGTCAACTCTCGCTTATATTTTTCAAATGTTTGCAATTGTCAAAACACAAAATGGCCGTCCACAGTGTTCGTGTTCAAGGTTAAGGGTAGTGTAAAATCCGGAGAGGAACGAATGTGGCCGAAGTGTCCAGAACTGTTGAGCGCGGTCAGTTGGCTTGAGGAATGGTCATTAAATACCTATAGAGATGGTGGAATAGCTGTGGACCACTCCATTAATCAAGCTCCGTTCGATTCCGGTCTAATTATCTTCAGATACTCGCCGTCTTTTATGGGCCCAACTTTTGTAATCAACTTGACTCGGCGAGTGTACTTGATTTGATTCGAAACGGAGCTTCTACCATAACAGAGCTTTCTCTGTGGATGGTATAAACGAAACGCCGGTCTGGAAACGCCGGCCAGAGTTTTGACAATTCAATGAAGCTTTCAGTGAGCGGAACTAAACTACTGCGCTCACATTCTCTATGGCAGGCACTAAAACTACAATCTAAATTTTCAGTGATGGTCCAATTTACTATGCAAATCACCCACTCTTATCAGTTTTCGGCTGGAAGCCAAAAGACCAGCTCCATGCACAGACCTTGCAATATATGAGTCATTAACCAATCGTATGAAGACGGCTGATTGAGTGTGCGCGTGTGTGTGCGCGCGTGTGTGTGTGTGTGTGTGTGTGTGTGTGTGTCAAATTCCTATTACAAGTACGCTTATACCAGAGAAAAATTTAACATCAGGACACGACTACTAAAGGTTTAATTTGCCATATAACTCTAAGATTGTCCCCCCCCCAAAAAAAAAAAAAATTAAAATTACAGATTTGGTTCATTATTAATTTCTTTGATTGGTAACAAAGGGCAGATAGCTGAAATAGTTTCGTTATATGACGGCAGTCCTGAATTTTCATGGGCAGAAGAAACCGGCTGAAGGAGATTAGAAAACCACTGCACTTTGCATGTTAATTGGTCCACCTAACGTTTAACGGCGATCGAAAATGGAAAGCCTGGGTTTGACTTCACAAACATATTGGTCATTATCTATGTGAGAGGGTGGCAATTTAGATGACTCAAGGATCTGACAAAGAAGTATGTCTGATACAGGATTAGCCGAGGGTGCCTGGAGTTTCAGGCGTGTGGCTATGATGCTGGAAAAATGGTCTTCAGTGTTCATAACATATATGTCTACCTCGCTGCCTTACACTGTAAAGTGGCAAATGCCCAAAGCGTTTAATAGTTGATGAAACTTCAAACAAGGGTGCTTACTAACTACGCACATATATTCAAGTGTAAAACATAAGTGTCTAAAACATGTATATAGACCTATACTATAATGCTACAAGCTCCAAGTGTTTAGTATCTGATGCATAAAAGGGTTTATAAGTTAAATATCGAAATTTACAGTGTATTACTGAGAATAAGGTATATGGTGTCATTTATGTTTAAAATGATGCGTCACTGATATATCTAGTTTCAGTTAATCTAATAAGGTATCTTACACTTACTTTAACGTGTTTTGTCGCCATACTCAACGGTTTGATATTTGGGTTCAGGAAAGTGAGATATTTCCAGAGAAACACTTCTGGAACGTCACCAAATGTTAAACAACCTTCCTACCTCACTGTCTGGGAGAGAGCAGATGGTAACTGGGTGGTTAAGTTGCTATCCTTTCAGTCACTGAGTCACATGAAGCGTGGGGTCAATTCTTGGACAGGAAAGTGTCAGGTTTTGGGCTGCTATTATTGTTCGCCTGACATTGGTGACGATGAGCGTTCTGGCTAGCTCTCTCATATAGTCTTACATAGGGCTTACATGTACAGGTCCGTGGAAACTACTTGCCTTACACCAACAGACCTATGGCACAGAATGAAAGCTTCGCCAGTGTAAAACTTGCCAAGAGCGAGTGGTTTACTCATAGCACTCTGGTCTCCATAAAAAGTGTACACTGGGAGCCATAACTATAGTGAAACATTCTAGAGTATTGTGTTGAACAACAATCATACCAATCATATATAGATAGTGCATTAGGGATCATAGACCTCACGTCTCATACATACAGCCCTGGCGACATACGCGCAAATACGTTTTGTAAAAGCTACAACTGACTTATTCAAATACCATTAAATATCATCTAATTTAACTTAATTCGTTTTCCTCATTGGATGGAGTGTGCTTGCATGTGTGAAATGCTGGCGCCATACCGTGCACTGTTTAATGCAATGTTCCGATCAGTGCTAATCATTACAGCACCGAACTGGGACCTGCAATGACAAGTGTCTGTAATGCGTCTTGCGTCTAGGGGAGCCTTGAACAGAGAGATCGCACGCCGATGATCAATGCTAGCCACATGCTTAATCGGTGAAGTGGATTACGCAAGGTTTTCGTATGTTTTTGCCCAGACTTACCAGTCATTTCACGAGAATATGAACCATCGCATGTTTGATCTCAATACGCCTTTAAGAATTACGCGAGATTCATAAAGTCATGTGCAGTAACGCTCACATTTTCCCGTCTGTATTCAAGACATTCCAGCAATTGCAGGCAATCCACAGAGATGGGGATGTAGACCTATAGACTTACATTTATTTATTTATTTGATAGGTGTTTTACGCTACATTCATGAACATTTCACTTATACGAAGACATCAAGCATTATGATGGGAGGAAACCGGACAAAGCCCGAGAGAAACCGTCCGCAGATTACTGGCGGACCTGTAGACTTAGATCTAGTCTAAATACATGGCTTTTTGCTAAGCACATGACTCATTTCTAAACAGACATACAGCATACATTTAGTCTAAACACTTGGTTTACAAAGTCGAAACAAATGGCTTATCATATGGCCTTTATCAGGTGCTTTGGTATACAGCTGGAATGTCTGTATGTGTCCTGTAGACAGATAATTGAAACGTTCTTATTCTTGAAATAATGGAAAACATTTTTTTGTTCGTCTGCGAGCTAGACTAGTTCATAGACTATATCGTCGCTGCCATATGTACAGTGGAATGGGTTATAGCGGTTAAAGTACAACTTTGGTACGAATGTAAAATACGCAGAAATTTTAAAGTTATATAAAAAAAATCCAACGGAAGAAATTTAACACCATGTATCAAAAGAACTGTCGATGAATAACACTATTTACCCCATATAACTAAAGATCCCTTGAAAACAATTTGATTTGATTTGAAGGTGTCTGGTGAAATCTTCAGCTGTTTTCGTAAATTTTTCCTGATGTGACGTGATCATATATTTATACACGACGTCGAATCAGGCAGATGTGGAGTAGAAGGAGGCAATTATACAGAGATGATGTCAAGAGCGTTTGAAATGACAGCCTTATGTGTGGATGACTTCACAGCAGGCAAAGTGAGAAGGACAGAAAAAATTTTGTTTCCGTATTCGCTGACGAAATGTACAATATCTGTTTTAACACAGTGCAATGTTTCTACAATTTAGGAAAGCTTTTCAGACTATCTCAATCATTATCATTTCACCTTGCTTTTTAAGATAAATGTGTCTTTTCACTAGAGTAGCTCTTTAAGTATTGGCCATAAGCATGTTTGACCTTTTTTTTCCTGTATTTTCTTTGACATATTGTAATTTGTTTTTACTTCTTCGCTCTGTGTGGTTTAATCTCGTTATATAATGCTGAATACCGCCGTATAAATGAAATATTCTTGAGTTTGACTTAAAAAACCAATCAAATATAAATCTTTCTACCCTGAGTCACACACTCTGATCCCCCAATGTCCTACCTATTTGTCCACTTGTACACCTATACAGACAGTGGAACAATAAATATTTCGTCTCATTTTATTAGTGAATTTTGTACATCCATAAATTTATTTGTTTTATAGTTCCCAACAAAGGGATATATTCTAGATCTGATGTAAGTATAAAGCTGCTTAAGCATGGCAAACAAAACAAAATTATAAATCTTGTCTCCCGCTTTTTTGCACAAGGATAGTGCATAAAAATGCGAGTAATGTTATACATAGCACAGACACCAATATGGTATAGGCCACAAGCCCCATCTCTCCCAGGGAGTGTACTACATGTGTAATAATTACGTCAGCGATATAGTTTAATGACGCTGTTTTCAAGAGTTCTCAAGTGATTTACAACGGTGATAAAGCGCTGCTACTTCACGTATGAGTCTTAAATACATAAATCGTTCCCCAGTGAGCTAAATTACACCAGGATATTCTCGGAGTTGGCCACTGATCCTCCTGTTGAGTAAAATGAGTGACGGAATCGTGGTGCAGGGCACGACAAACTAATCACATCAGCAATACATGTCATCCAGTTCACCTATCTTATATGGTCGTTAAAGTAAAAAAAAAAAAAATCTGTCACGTATCTAAGTAGACTGAATCTCAGGATTAGCTTGATAGAGCTTTCAGCAGATTTTGAACTGAAGTCTTCTTTTATGACGATGCTGTATCGCGTAAAACCCGTCAACCTTATATGTCGTCGAGATACGAATTTGTACTGGAGACCCCTCTTGGTTTTGAATTCTGCCATAAGAATATATGGAATCATATAACTTCTCAATGTGCCTGTCGTCACCTTCCTTACTGCTGCAATGTGTATATCCACCTCATTAATGAAATTCATCGGAGCCCAAAATTTTCGTCTCAATCTATGGTCGCCAACTTCATTGTTGTGTTGATCAACAACTTGTCAAAGATGGGTGGCATCCCTGATCCTTCGGTTCACCTACAAGTGTAAAATTTTCGAGAAAGGTATACAATGCACTAAGAAAACTCAACCGCTTTTCTCATGGCTGATGGCTTTTCTCAGTCCTTAATTTTAAGGTCCCAAAGCCCTCCCTACGTTGGTCTGTTCTTCGTTGCTTAACTCCGGAGATATGATGACAAGAGTTTTCTCCCTTATTACCCTGCATCTCTCTGCATGTGTTGCACCTTTCGAACAACCGTTTAAGTAGATTCCAAATTAGATGCACATAAGCGCCATATCCGAAGCGAGAAACTTCATGCACTCTATTCTTTTATTCTAACTATTCATGTAAGTGTTTAAGAAGTAACAACTTACACGTCCCTAACACCATGGCTGTACCAGAATTTGGTAAAAAAAATGATACTAAATGCAATTTACTAGATGTCACTGGTCTGAAGTACTCAGAGTGCTGTGTTGTCACATTTAACACATGTACACACAATAACATTTAAACAATGTTCAGGACACCAAATAGTTGCGTATTCAAAACAGTTAAGCACCCACTTCAAGCGACAACTAGCAGTTCCAAACAGACTCTATCATACACACTTGCCCAAGATTCTGACACAGAGTTTGGATCAAAATTTAATTCCAAATAGGTTCAAACCTAGATCATAGATCGAACATAGATAGAGTTGAGAAGTGCGAATTTCCAAAAGAAAAGTGTCGAATATGCAGTTCATACAGTTTGCAAAATGACCAACGCCCAACACGTTTAACGGGTGATTAAACCTCAAACAAAGACGTTTAATAAATATGCACATAGTATCTTTAAGTATCAAAAATAAGCATCTAAAACACGTACATAGGCCTATACTATAACCTCCGAGTGTTTAAGATCTGATGCATCAAAGTGTCTATAAGCTAAACATCGAATCTCCGACATAATGCAATTAGGTTAAGACACACTTTATAATTCTGGTCACACTGATAAATCAGCAGTTTGAGAACAACCCAGTATACAGCTGCACTGTACACTCCACGTATACATCTATGTTCGTGCAGCAATGAAATCAGAAGAGATCATAAATAAGATGAACTTATTAGTCATCAGATATTCTTGGTCATGCATATGCATACAGGTGTGAACGGGTGAACATGAACAGACGGCTGTTGTGTAATGTTCATATCTACGGTATACGGCTGTCTGATTATCGAAGTGCAGTTATATACATCTGTATACAGAACTTATCAAACTACATATTTTACCTTTTTAAAAGGTACTCTCTAAAATCAGTTATGTACAAAATGTAACAAATTTGCACAGGAATATCCATGTTAATCATGCATTGGACATTATTCTAATGTGTACCAAATTGTGTACCTGTGAATGGTATATACCTTGTTTTCCTCGCGAGCCGTATAAACAGATGTTTATAAAACAGCACACATTTTCCTTTTCAGTGTACCGATTTTAACCTGAGGATATGATGTAAAATTGTATGGATAGATATATATAGATATATAGATATATAAATATAAATATATAATATATATATAAATATAAATATATAAAGCCAAGTCACCAATGCCAGTATTCGACAGTACCAGTATTGTTCGTGAGTCAGTGCCAACGTTGTACATGAGTCATTTCAGCGGGGTTATATAGGCCAAGTAATGCGGCCGCATGCGAAGATGAAAATACCCAAATCTGAAAATTTACCAAAAAAAATACCATCTACATGTATATGCACAGGCCTTTGTATCATACGAGTGCAAGATATATTACTATATAATAGTAAATATTTTAACGGTATATTTTAATGCAATAAAGCCATGTAAAGACGATGGCTCCATGTTGTTTTATTAGTCATAACCAGACCGGGTGAAGTTCAAAGGGATGAGGTCCCCATTGACCATGACTCACCGGCTGGGCATCGCCGCAGGGCAGGGTAAACAATTATTAATCGGCTTTCTTTTCACGCCCCACCTGCACGCAGGTAAAATGAAATATAACTGGATCTAACTATTATGCTTGTGACATGCCCCATGTAGTAGCACAGTTGCGAATTGAGGCCAATGCAGATTGTATACGTACCATTTACATGTGGAATTATGCAAAGTGTATAAAACTGATTTTTATTTTTCATTTATTTATTTATTTATTTATTTATTTTACTGTTGTTTAACGTCACGCATATCCAAAAACTTTTCACTTACACTATCAGTTTTATATGAGGAAACCGGAGTATATGCTCGGAATAAACTACTTATATAACTGGTACGTGGGAAGGTCTGCCATCAACCTGCGGATAGTCGTGGGTTCCCGCCTGGCTCCCTCCCACCATAATGCTGGCCGTCGTCGTATAATGGAATATTCTTGAGTACGACGTAAAACACCAATCAAATAAATAAATATATAACCAATGTTTCGTGCACGGCGTACTGTGAATAAAAATCAAATTGCACTCTGCATGAATAAATTCACCAATCTTGAATTTGTATAACAATATATATTTAAACACTGTGTACAAAATCAAATTGCTACACCTTCGCCAAACTTGATGTCGATACGTACAAATGAAAATATAAATCTATATGTACATTTACCAAAACACGATTAGGCCTAAGAATATAATTTCAAGTTCTTAGATCATGCGATGCGGTTTTGGCATGCACTGGACTAACTGACTGAATGAATTAATGATTATTGGTTAGCGCCACTTCAAGACTATACAGGACTATGTCTGTACCCGGCTATATACTCATGTGAGTGCACATTTTCAACGTAAGTTTATATACATGTATATGTGTTTGTATCCATATATCGAATCACACTATAGGCCTGCATGCACTGTCCCCTTCTAAGTCAAGGACGAATATTAGCATAATCATTTTCATATGGGCCTACGAAGTTTGTAACATACGTTAAAAAATATAGTGTATTCCTAACGAGGAGAAGGCAATTGTAAGATAAAGAATGCTGCTGAGTGTAATCATGTAGTAAGAAACCGTCATTTTTGTGTGAGCGTGTGTGAAGTAATGATTGTCGATATTAAATAATGGTCTTTAATCCATTCTGCATATGCTTCTAAGTATACACTGTAAACTAGGCATGCAAAGCCCAACGCGTTTAACCGGTGATTAAATTCAAATCAAGTGTAAACATATGTTTAAATGTTCATCACAAGTGTTTATAAACCATGTATACTATTTTAAATAAGTGTATATATACATACTATATATTACAACTGAACGAAGCGATGACACGGTGACACGGTTGAACAAAGCGATGATCAGGCGAATATCATCATGTCATCGATCGTGCCATCGTCCTATTACTTCATTCCATCGTTTTCGTATACAGGCCTACATACCATCGCCAGATGATGCTGGTGTACACACGTGATCGATGGTACGGTATGGCTCGATGATGGTTTCCATGCATACATCATCATGGATGATTTTAAATTGATGTGCCTCTCAATATTTAGTGTCATGTTATAATGCATGTTATACTGTTAACGCAAACTAAACACGTGTTCTAAATTGTAATGTTACTACATTATAATGTTCAAAGCCAGAATAAGATTCCACCCTTGTGTAGGCCTGTACATGTGTGTGGTTTTATTTCAGACATCACTGTTACCAAGAAACAAAAGACATAGGCCTATACATAAGCATAAAGACATGTTTAGGCCTAAGACCCATATAGACTGTTAGACAATGCACTCTTGTAGACTATATACAGCCTGTATAGCTGCCTATATATACTTGTAGTTGTAAATCACACATTTTTAAAATGGATTGTGAGATCACTGCGGTTTTAGCACCTGCTGAAACCCACAAATTGTTATATGTGGCTTAGGCCTCGAGGGCGTGTACACGACTTCGAGCTACCTTAATGATGTCAAAAGCAAACATGATATAAATATATTTATATGTGTCCTATATGTACGCCGTAGGCTACTGACGTGATTTAATTCACATGGAGAAGCCTTTCCAACAGGTCTACTGGTAAACTTTCGTACGTAAACAAGAAAATGGAAATAGTTCATAAATGATGCCAGCTGATGTCTGTTTATCTCCTGTGAAATCATCGCCGTTGCTGTGAGATTTGTACCGCTAAATCCTTTCTCATCGGTAGGAACATTCTGTCCCGCACGTTTCTGAGTCGTCGCTGAATGTTTTTATGTGTAGGTCTATACATTAACCATTGTCTGGTGTTATTCTGCATTTTGTCAGTTCGTCCCGAAATTCATGGTTCATTACACAAATTAATAATGAATAATGTGAAACGCTTCCTGCATATTACTTTTGTATTAGATTGCTACAAATATATCTAGAAGAACACGATTTATTGTGAAAGGCAATAGTTCTGTTTTCATTGGGTGGAGTTTGTGAGTCATTGACGTATTGATCTGTCACTGGTTGCCTAGGTTATCTCCCTTGTTTGACATTCCAAACAGCCGGTGGAAATGGCGTCGATGGGAGAAGTGGTGTTGCGAGTTGTCCTCGATGCGGCTTGTGTGGCGATCGGTAAGAGATTACAATATATTCCGACAACTGTGAAGAAATATGCCTCAGACTTAGCAACAATGATGTGGGAAATTTTGGCCTATTTACAACTTATTAAGATCTCTACGACAAGTTCAAAGTCAGGATGTTGCTGCGTACGGGAGAAGTTCACGGTAACTCTTGTTGCGCGACACCTTTTGATTGCCTGGTGAGGTGAGGCTTTCAGTGGGGGAAATGTCGATCACTCAACCGCGGACATTGCTTCAGGAGTAGCTTATTGACTATGAACAGTTTCAGATTCCATCAGTGTGAGGCAGTGTTACTGTTTCACTGATTATCATTATGTTAACACTTTGCTGTCAGACATATCGGTAATAGATAGTCTATTTATCCCCCAAACTGAACTTTGTATAATTAAAGTTTGTTTGTTTTCTATCCAAGGGTTTAGCACAAGAAATTATTGCCATACTGGAGAAATAATTTACATTAAATAGGTATTATGTAAAAGTAAGCCTTGTCTTACCATAATAGCCTACATGTATATATGTAGCCCCTATGTACTACATGTATCTGTACCAGGACCTACGTCAGTAAATTTAGGTTTAAAGTTGATGCATTGTCTCTCTAATTATGTAATTGTAAATATATATTATAAATTTAACTTTACAGTATACAAATACATATTGTTAGTTACTTGTTCAGTTTCAGGCAGTCAAATATTGTGTACAATTTTTTCCCCTCTGATTGATTATTGGAGTGTAAAATTTCTGTTTCCATCAGTGGTTACATACTCTCCATGTAGCCTTTTATAGGCTCAAATGTTAGTCAGTGTCATTTAAAAGAATTTTATTGCTTATATTCTGATAGTTTGTTTCTGTTTACTTGTTGTTATATTGTAACAGTAACATCCTGTTGCATGAAACCTATATGTATAGGTACAGTATATTGTGAGTAAGGCAGAATACACTGCGATGATGTTTTTATGTCACTCCATGGATATTAAGAGCTTCTCTAATGACTTTACTAAGGTCAAGCCACAGTGTAATATTGCAAAACTTTATCCTCTTGACTGAATAATATCTATTTTTTCTCATGAATTTGGAATTACCCAGTGCAAGGTATGTGACCCTTCATGCTAGTTTTTTTTTTTTGGTTTTTTTTTTGGGGGGGGGGGGTTGTCAATTGTGGTTTAAGATTTAGGATTTATTCATCCTGTAATACACACATTTTTTTCAATGATATGTTTCGCAGTTTTGTTGCATACTGTTTTCATCTTGAATAACAACCGATTGCAAGTGCTTCATTGAAAATTACATATATGGAGCCCTATGTATGACGAGAATTCCTATGTATGTATTAGTGGTGAGTCAACCAATCAAATGGATCTTCACTGATTTGTCTGCTTTTCTACAATAATCATGTGAAATATGTGTAAACTTTGAAAAAGCTTTCAAAGCTTTGGTTAAAGATACACAAGACCACAATCTCACCATTTCTGAATTTTTTAGAATTAAAAGTCTGTAAAATATTTTGATCATATATTTTGTGTTGGATAGCTGTACGTGTACATGTAACGAGAAAAATTTTCTTTTTATTTACAAATATCTTAGTTTTTCACCAGCTGGCTGTGTTAATTACGGTTTGCTGCACTGGGCGTGTTTTTGATTTAGTTTAGCCTGAGTTTCTGACGTGGTGTGTGGTAGATGTGACATTTGCCTAGTTTGCCTATCTATACTTTCCATCTGGTTCCTTTAGTCAACAAACTCCTGCCTTCTGAAAACACAGTTGAACAGTTAATGGGTAGATGTGGTGCTTCCTGATGTGACAGCATGATCGGTCTCCAGTGTGCTGTTACATGTAGGTACACTGACACTTGTACAATGTACAGGTAGGTAAAAGCTTTACCAGTATGGCTGGTCAACAACAGCAATTGTTTTGGATGTTTTCAGTACTGAGGTGATATATTGGGGGATGATGGATTGCAGACATTCATTTCTGTTCACCCCACTTTGAACAAAAACATACACCAGGCTCAATGTTTGTGTATATGGTCAGTATGTAACAGCCTTAAATACAGCCCCCTAAGGACTGTCACATAAACTGGTCCAGGGGCAACCATTCAAGTGCTGTCAGTTTGAACAAGCTTTGCATGATGATGTTGTTTTATTTCTCTTATCCTGGTTTTGTATATTACCTGTGTAGTGTACTGGTATAGTTCCCAACTTAACCATGCTCAGAAAATGTAGGGTATCTGTAAGACTGGCCAGATTCTGAAGTGCCTGTCAAGATATAGGAATCTCCAGACTTGGTAGATTAGGACCATGTGTGCATACCCAGACATTGTGTGTTCTGACCATCATGAACATGTAGACATACCATAATGATACCCACTGAACATTTATACAGCTTGTACATGTGTGTGCATAGATATTTGTAGGTCCATCTGTTTAGCAACTGTAGCAGTTTTATATCTGTTGAATTTATTTGACAATTTGCTCATGGGGAAAAGTTGTAGAACAAAACATCAGATGTATTGAAGTATGTAGCCTATTAAGTTTGAAATAAACAGTGTGTCCACCTAAAATGGAGAGACATCCTAATTCCTCAAACTTTTCACATACGAAAGAACAACATTCCATGCAGTTTATGCACATTTCTACATTGGTTGGATTGATCAATTTCAAGGCTGCACAAGAAATATAATTTTATTCATTAACACAGAAAAATGCCTTCAGAATATCCTTGAATAAACACCTTGCAATCATGCAAGAAGGTGGAAGAATTACAGTAATTTTCCTAGGTGAAAACCAAATTAACCTGCCCCATGCTGCAGGTCTGTTTTAGTACTCTTTTAGTGGATATTTGGTAAAAAATGTTTGGGCCAAAATTCAGCTTATCATAACTAGTCTTAAATTGTGACATTGTTATGTGCTGTTTTGTATTTGGTAGAAAGGAGCTTAATGTTTAGCTTTGAACAGATTTGTACGAGTGAAGACTGTTTTATCTATAAGATGGTTATAAAAATATATGTATCTATGATACAACTTTAGAATTCTTTGTACGATTGTAACTCAGCTACCTGGTTGCCTACGTACATTAATGTAGTGCCCAGCATTGGTCCCATAGAGGTCCACGGTGAAAATTTAACCACAAATAACAGGTCGAACCGTTCCTTACATTTGGTATGAGCCAATTCCTTGAGTCTGCCGGAAAGTAGAAATGCCAAAGCACGTGCTGGTGAACCATCTTCCAAAAGTAATCTAACCGTTTAAACTTTTAAACCAGGCTTTTTGAGCCAACATCCACCTTATCTTGATTTCAAACTTCTGGCTTGCAGTGGGGCATGAAAATTTTATCCCACCCTACACATACTCATGCACTGTATAGAGTATGCATAGGGTGGGATAAAATTTTCTCTGAGAGGCTATGAAAGCTTTAAGGGAAAATGAATGATACCTTCTGACAGTTTTTATCTCAACACAGGGTTTCCCCAGCTGTTGTAGAAGGAAATAGCATTGAGTGGGGTGTTCTGTTGACACTTTTTCTGTCAGCATAGTGAAATGAGCAATTCCCTTAAATTTTCTTGAAAACCAAAATCGTGTGTCTCTTCTGATCATCTCCAGCCATCATTTGCGTCTTTTTGGTGCATCTCTCAAGTGGAGAAGAGAGAACAACTCCGTCAGCTGCCATGCACTTGCCCTTACATGTTAACTTGCTTCTTTTTCTTGTCAGACACTAAACAGTTAACTACACCGCAATCTTTGTTAACCATTTCCAGTGAAAAATTTGCATTCTGAGGTGTAGTGTGTGACCACTGTGACATAACCTACAGATCACATACGTCAGTTAGGCTTTGGAAGGAGGCAGCGCGTTACAAGTAACAAACTAATCTCATGCTGTGTCATGCTGGCTGTTTGATTAAGAAGGGAGCTAATTCACAGCAGGCCTATTAATGCAGATCAGTTGAATGCATTTATATGTACTGCACTTTGAGGTTATGCAAAAGCAGCTGAACAGGAATTGTGCATCCTGTCTCGAGAAGCCAATATATCCACTATGTGCAGACATTTAGAAGGTTGCAGTGGGTGTTAAAAGAAGAGACAACAAAAAATATAACCAAGATTTTTCAGATGAGGGAACTATACAGACTTAGACAGGCATAGGCATTTTTTTATGACGTGCTTGGTAATTGTATAAATCACCTATTAATCTGGAATTCTTACAAGGCCATAGGATATGCCATTTTGGAGAAACCGGAAACACAAAGTCGCCTCAGCCGTACCCTACGCTCTTCGGTATTAGGGGTGAGACACTCTTTTTTTGCATGATGTACATTCCCATTTATTATTACAATCAAAGCCAATGCATTGTGGCCTACTGCTTGTTACCTTGGGGAATAACCCCAGATGTTTTCCACTACCAATTTCTCATTGAAAGTGACGTTAAAGTATATCACAGTTTTCTTGAAATCACAAGGAAAACAGCTGATTAAACATATATACTTCTATATGGCAAAATCATGAACTAAGTACTGATGATGTCACAGCGAAAACAGATGTCTTCTCAGGTGATAGAAATATCTTGCCCTTGATTGGTTAAAATTGAGAGCGTGGAGGCCGGTTTGATTTTCCCCACATGGGCTTTTTGCTTACTCTGAACTGCGATATCTCAATTTTCATACATCACAAAAATAAAATGTGATGCTTTTTGAACTATGACTAGGATTCTTTATCGATACTTATACACATATAGTGGTTTCTCTTCTTATAAAGTCACCTTCTTTACCAAACTTGAGAATGTCAGTGTAAGATTGTGCTTTGCCGGGCATAATTGCTATATCTTGTATTATGCTGTGATTTGAAAAAAACGATTTTAAAATTATCTAGTAGCACATATTAGATAAGGGGAAGAGGAAGTGCATGTAACCACAACAGGGTGTTTGTCAGACTGAAAGACAGGTGTGCATGTAATCGTGCCTAGTCATGGATGTATAGCTTTAATTTTAGCACTACTGCTGAATAGCTTTTCATCTTTTTTTTTTCTTAGTTCGAAGTGGCATGTCATGTATGCATATTTATATGCATATTATGATATGTGCTGAGTATACACTATATAGCACAAGCCTAATCCAACACTATTCCCATTGTTTCAGAGTACACGTGTCTCTCTCCTATCTGGGTATAGGGGCTTATTACATATAGAGCCAAGACTTACATATAGCATATACCTAACCCTTAGTGACCAAAACATTTGTCCATGTCAAAATCGCTCATTTTTGTTTTTATTCTGAGAGATCTGTTGATTGTGTAAAGATGTTTGAAGACTTTTTTTGGAAGGTATGGTGATAATTTGTTGGGAAAATGTAAGTTTCAGTTCTAAATGTGTTGATTTATGACATTTACATCTGTTTGGCTATAAAATTGCACTTTTTCGGGTGAAATATTAAGTCATTTACAATGAGCCCATTCCTACACTTTTGGTTTATACATGTATTCTGCACAATTTTGAAAGTATTTTATTTTGTTGATAGTATATTTAACAAATCATGATTCTTTACATGTATCCAGTCATAGTTGCCCATTTTAGCACAGTGAATGGTGAAGAGTTGAAATTTTAGAACTTGACACCAACAGTTCTTTGTTCTGATTCATGTGTCTGTGAAGTTGGATGCGTCGACATGCATTGTTGTGTGTAATAGGAGAATACAAAATATAGTGAAATAAACATTCAGAAAGTTGATAAGTTTTCCTCGCCATGCACATACACATGTAGGTCCAATAATCTGTTGTTGATACATGTATTTCCAGTTTATAGCTGGGCCTGCTAAAACACCTGAATACACTTGCACACTATCAAAGTTTCCCAAACACAGGTCGGCCTTGTGGTCAAGGCTGCTTTACAGAAGTAGTGTAGCGTCACCTATTCATGTTGTGCATGTACATGGATTGTAGTCTATTAAGGCTTCTGGAAAAGGTAAAGATTCAAATACTGATACCGTACAAACTTTGTAACACTTTGTAATTGATAAAAAGTATATTTATGCTTAAAAACTCCTCTTGACATGAGAAAGTACTCTTTTTTGATTGACATGAAAAAGTTACTCTTTCAGTGTTGTTTCATTCCTTGAAAAAGTAGGCCAAAGAACCCACGGTGAAAGGAGTGCAAGATAAATTCAATGTACCATCACAACATGTGATAAATGAGAACTAGCATAAAGTGTATATGAGATTTGTACATGTATATGGTTTGGATTTTCACAGCAGACTGCCAAGTTGTTTGGCACAGAGTAATAATGATCATACAGCCAGTAGACCCTTTTGGCTTTAAGTTTGGACACATGCACAGTGCCTTACATTGTATGGCGCAAGATGGCAGCAATGGCCAATGTTAATTTTGGGGGATTGTCCAGGAAACTTTGTATTAAAATAGGGGTTCTGTCAGCTGTGGCCTTAAAAATAAGACCCTCATTATAACGCAACCCTACAATGAAGTGACATCAATGCCATACAAAATCATACAGGAGCACATGCCAGGGTTGTTATATGGAACTCACTATATTTTTTCATGGACTTGTTTTCATAACTCATGATAATGAGTTAAACTTTTGAGTTTCTTTCCGCTACTTTTGTCCTGCTTTGGACTTGACAGTCAGACATACAAGTAGCTATTATATGAATAGTGATGGATTCAAACCAATATGGGACATGGTTTCTTTTTGCAGTACTTAATGAATGCTTGTATCTATGATGAAGTAGCCTTCTGAAGACAGTGTGAAATCTTGTCCTTATAGTGTTAAGGAAAAACTCTTGGTTAATGCAACAGTCTTATTAGAGTGGTGGACATGTCTAGTTTATATTGTATACAGTATAATATGTATGAGTGTGTATTTGCTGCTGAATATTTCCTTTCTGAAAGATTCTTGGTGTACAGTATGTATATTTACAGTATATGTCTTATACATGCATGTTTCTGTTTAAATGTTCTTGAATTATTGTTACGTTATTGTTTATCTTTTCTAGTTGCCATTCCTGTGCTTCTTTTCAAATTTCTGGGTCAGCCATTTCAACGTGGCTTTTTCTGTAATGATGAGAGCTTGATGCACCCCCTTAAAACTTCTACCATTCCAACAGTTATAGTGGGCATTATCGGAATTGGGTTCACGACCTTAGTAGTAAGTAAACAGTGTGAATGATATTAAATATTAAATCACAGCCTTCCTTAAAGATTGAAGCATAATGTAATTTCATGATAATTGGTGCTCAAACATGTAAATTAATTTGGTACTTCCTCTTTTTCTAAGGTCCTTACTCAAGATCATCTGATAAAACAATATTTTGTTTAAGGGAAAGACCTTAAAAAAAAAAAGGTTATGCTGAGTGAAAAGACCATTAAAGACTGTATCTGAAAACACCTTCATTGATTTTTTCAGATTTTTTTCACCAAATGAAATGCAGTCAGATGTTTTGATTATATGGTGGGATTTATCGACCACATTGATAAAGTGTGCCATCACAAAACTTTTTATACACTTTATACACCTTTATGTTAACTCTGAATAAAGTTCTTGTAAACCGTACTCCTATAATGTGTCCCTTTGTATAGAAAAAGTTAACATGATATTTAGGTTCTGCTTTACAGCCAGAGAAAGGTCGGCATGATGAAAGGTTGACACACATTATCAATATGATCCATAAAACCCACCATACAATCAAAACATTTGACTGCATTTAATTTGATGAAAACAAACCTGAAAAAATCAGTGAATGTATTACAATTTTACTGATACTATTTTTGATGGTATGTTTACTCACCATTTCTTCTTTTTACGAGGCCTTTTCCTTTAAATCACAGTAAATGTCAATTGAACAGCCCAGTAAAAATGGCTTCTGGTTTCAGGTTTTGGCTGGCGAAGCTATAAGATGCAAACAGCTGTGTGGACAAAAAAAGAATGACGATTACGTGAGACCAGAAGACACCAAAGGCAAACCATTCCTGAAGACCTTGATTGTCAGATGCTACAACATTCTGGTGCCATTTTATTTTGGGGGTGTCATGACACAACTTTTCACAGACATAGGAAAGTTCTCCGTTGGTCGATTAAGGCCTCATTTTTTTGCTGCTTGTAAGCCAGACTTCAGCAAGATCAACTGCAGTGTCGGTTACATAGAGGACTACACTTGTCTGGAAACTGATGAAGAAATTGTCAGAAATGCCAAGTGAGTGGGCAAGATTTATCCTTCTAGTAAAGAAGTAGCACAAAATTTGTTGTTTAAATTCACAGAAGGAAACAAAAACTTTTGTTTTCATATTTTTCCTTGAGTCCATGATTGTAGAAACATTTCACAGGCTATTCTTATAATCATGAAACTGTTGTTTTGCCCAAGTCACTGTATTACATGTTATTGGGGTATTTAGGACATTTATTTTTTTTTTGTTCATCAGATTTCAGCAGAATTAAGAACAAGCGGTTTCATGTCTCCGTGGCATTCAACTCTAAGGCTTTGTAGCCTTAAGGCCAGAGTTAGGGGCGCATGTAATGTGATACGTGGACATGTTTCAGTCCACTCCCTTGCAATGAAACTTCACAATAGCTCACTAGCAGCTGGCAAAAAACAGATTGCACCTTTGAATGTACACTTTCCATATGTACAAGATGGCTGTTGTATCTGACTCGTTAGCCATTGTGAATACTGTAATGCCCCCTAAAATAACTCAGCCATAAGATATCTTTGTGTATGTGTTGTTTGGTGAGTTGGAAATCCTGATTGTTTTGGTTAGCCCTTGGTTATGGGGCTTGTACTTGTACAGATGATGTCCAGCAAATAGTTATGCCTGGTGCAGTTTTGGACGCTGATTTCAAATTTTGGGAAACTGGAAGTGACATCTTGCTTAAGTGGCATTTAGAAGTTGGGATGGAAGTACACTAGAACATGTCTTTCTTATGGATATACAACTTATTGGTTTATTATCACAACGTTTCGATGTAGATACTAACATCGTTATCAAGTGATAACCAAGAAGTTGTATATCCATAAGAAAGACATGTTCTAATGGAAGTGACATCAAATGCAAAAGTGGGTATATCTCCATAACCAATGAAGCTAGAGACGCAGTCTTAAGGCCTAACATCATTACAAGGAATGAAGACAAATTTTACATAACTGGAAAGATGTCAGCAAACTGGAAGTAATACAGGCCTTAAATAAAATCGCCATTTTTGCAAGTTTCAAAATTGAAAAACTTCTGCGGCTAAAATGGCATGGCAGAAATGCGTGAAATTTAGGAATGTAATAGGCCTTGGGACTGTCTTTCATGAGCATAAGTTTGGGTGTCCTAGATCATGTGACCTAGATGCTATATAGGGTTGATAGGAAAACTTTTCAGAGGCATTTTCTTCCGAACCCTCAGTCCGATTGACCTGAAATTGACATATGTAACAAATGTTGCTTTTGCAGTATTTGTCTGGAAACAGAATGTAATGTGTGAGCAAATAACCGGAACCGAAAGTGATGTGAAAACAAAAATTTTGAATTTGAGTCTTCTTAATCTGCTACCTGATGAGTTTGATAGTTTGTCTGATCACAAATCTGATCTTATTTCTTTGATACAATGCATTTTTTTATCGCAAATTGTGATCAAAGTGCAGAAAAGTACCATTTCCCTCATATTTGCATATGATGTGAAAGAAACCTGTTAAAGCTGCAAAGCTCATGACCTCGCAGTGGAAAGTGCTATACATGTTTTGTATGTGTGCTGAAAATCTTTGAACCGTCCCAAAAATGTAGGATGTAGAGCTTCAAGATTTGACAAAAGGCCGATTTACTATATTTGTCACAAGCATGTCTATATGATATATAATATATCTACCATGCATTCGTGTTTAAGATGAATGTACAAATATTGAAAGCATTCTACCCGACGTAGTTTGACGTCCTGATCACGAATCTGGGCTTGTTTCTTTCTTGCGGTGTTCACTTTTCCCGGAAATTGCGATGGAACTGCGAAAAAGCACAATTCGCCCCATATTTGCAGGTAACATGAATGAAAACTGTTGCAGAAGTAATCCTAAAAATCTCGAAATGCAAAAGGCTGCACATCTACTGTATATGTGCCAATGTAAGGAAAGAAACATTACAGACATGCACACACAGGCCCTACTGGCTTGAGCCCCTGCATCTCTGTCCCTGACAGCTGTAGTGAAACTTGTGTTTTCTATGTGTTACAGGTTATCCTTCCCATCTGGCCATTCATCGTTATCTATATACACTATGGTGTACTTTTCTGTAAGTAAATTTATTGTGACATTTATGTGTGTTTTGTTAATGTGCAAGTGTAATTAAATATCAGTATGTTTATTTTAGTTGTGAATATTATCATTTAATTTTTCATATTCAAGCAAGCCAGCAAATAGGTGCCAGACATTTTTGAAAGCACCCCTATGTTGGAAGTGGCATGATCCAAATGAACTTTGAACTATATAACATAGGAAACATGGTCATTCCACTTTGTCCAAAGGGGTGTTTCCAAAAGTGTCAGCCAACTATTTACAGGCTTGTTTAAGTAACTATGTGCCAGTGTAACATATATTTACTTTCACCTTGCTACACTAAACCATTCAACATGTACCTTTGTGTATCTGATGTATATTCAAGTGAAAATTATGCCATCAACCCCATTTATCCCCATCTAGTGTGTCTGTGCCCTTCATGTATATAGGGGCAGGTTGTGGCTGCAGAGTAAAAATTCTCGTTTTCATTTGCTTGGACAGAAGGTCTTGGTTCAATCCCAGCCGTGGTAGATTCCCTACCCGTGCTGTTCTCAGAACCTCAAGTGGTGGTACTAATCTCTGAGCATTACTTTTAAGACCTTGGACTGGGAAGCTTTGAGATTCCCCTAGCAGTGCTGTTGTGAGGACCTAGGTGGTGCCAAGCACTGAGTATCTTTCCTAGGGCCATGGACTGGGAAGCTTTGAGTTTCCCCTAGCAGTGCTGTTGTGAGGACCTAGGTGGTACCAAGCACTGAGTATCTTTCCTAGGGCCATGGACTGGAAAGCTTTGAGATTCCCCTCTCCGTCCTGTTGTGAGGACCTTGGTGGTACCAAGCACTGAGTATCTTTCCTAGGGCCATGGACTGGAAAGCTTTGAGATTCCCCTCTCTGTCCTGTTGTGAGGACCTTGGTGGTACCAAGCGCTGAGTATCTTTCCTAGGGCCATGGACTGGAAAGCGTTGAGATTCCCCTCTCTGTCCTGTTGTGAGGACCTTGGTGGTACCAAGCACTGAGTATCTTTCCTAGGGCCATGGACTGGAAAGCTTTGAGATTCCCCCCTCTGTCCTGTTGTGAGGACCTTGGTGGTACCAAGCACTGAGTATCTTTCCTAGGGCCATGGACTGGAAAGCTTTGAGATTCCCCTCTCTGTCCTGTTGTGAGGACCTTGGTGGTACCAAGCGCTGAGTATCTTTCCTAGGGCCATGGACTGGAAAGCGTTGAGATTCCCCTCTCTGTCCTGTTGTGAGGACCTTGGTGGTACCAAGCACTGAGTATCTTTCCTAGGGCCATGGACTGGAAAGCTTTGAGATTCCCCCCTCTGTCCTGTTGTGAGGACCTTGGTGGTACCAAGCACTGAGTATCTTTCCTAGGGCCATGGACTGGAAAGCTTTGAGATTCCCCTCTCTGTCCTGTTGTGAGGACCTTGGTGGTACCAAGCACTGAGTATCTTTCCTAGGGCCATGGACTGGAAAGCTTTGAGATTCCCCTCTCTGTCCTGTTGTGAGGACCTTGGTGGTACCAAGCACTGAGCATGACTCCTAGGACTATGGACTGGGAAGCTTTGAGATTCCCCTGTCAGTGCTGTTGTGAGGACTTTAGTGGTACCCAGCACTGAGCATCCCTATTAGGCAGTTTGTGTTGTCTCACACAAACTTGTTACAGACAACTTACAAAGTGCCATGCATAAATACCTTGCTGTGCAGTGAAAATCTCACAAGAAATTTCATCTGTTATCTGTAAATTAGTGGTTTCCTGGAGTTTCCTCCACATATAAAATTCATACCAGTCATATAAGTAAACTATTCCAAAGGACCACAGGCAGTTGTGAGTATTTCAGAATTTCAGCTGTACATGTGTATAGTTCTTTTTTGACTGCACATGCATGAGCAGACTGTAATGCCGTGTCTGCCCAGCCGGCTGATCTCATACAGCTGGCCCTCATACTGAAGACCTGCACATGTCTGTCAAGTATCTCAGATTACATGTCACAATGTTTCAGATGTATGTGCAGACTGCAATGCCACGTCTGCCCAGCCGGCTGATCCGTCCCCTCATACAGCTGGCCCTCATACTGATGGCGTACTACACCTGTCTGTCGCGTATCTCAGATTACAAGCACCACTGGAGTGATGTCTTAGGAGGCGGCATTCTGGGACTCATCACTTCCCTGGTTGTGGTAAGGCTGTATATATATTAATGACAACTGGATAAATGTATGCATGTGTGGTGCCTTTCCCTGTCCAACCCCAACTTCAGCCCAAGAGTTGTAAAGATGTAACAATAGACTTCTAATATATCATGATTCATAGATATATGATACATGATACACTAAAAATGTGTTGTTCAGCAATTGTAGCCCCATCTGTCCAAAACATACACATAGGCCTACCTTGTACAATTGACTCCTCGTTATGCTTCACACACATACGTTAAAGAGATCACATTACACCACCCACCAATACAGATGCAACACTGGGAAATTTTCCGCCAGGGTTTCACTGTTGGATTACTTGAAATGTGTGTTCAGATATGCAAGTAAATGTTACCTCCACGATGTGAGGATATTTTCATTGGCTGAAGACACCATCAGTGTGTTGTTTAGATAATTCCAACACCTGTATAGCTTTATTAGATGTAAGCTCTGACTGGTTTTCGGTCAGGTTTTTTTTTTATCGTTTGTAAAATGAAGGCATAGCTAATTTCATACCCAGAAACAAAGTGCAGGCATGAAAATATTCACCCAAAATGAAACAATAAGCAAATTTTATTTGTGTTGTTGCAACAATTATTTATTCTTTGTTTAAGGTTTTTTTCATGTCAGAAATGTTCAAGCGACCTAAAGCCATAGCAGAAGGTTTACCGCTGAAGGTGAGCAGATCAGACGGAGACCGAAATGTAGCCACACCTACTCAGAGCAGTGTGATTGACGTGGATGCAGAGTACAAGAAATGACACCCATAGTAACAACCACCCATGATTCAAGAAGCAGTAACGAATGGCTTCCTAACCACCAGCCAGATGCCTTTTTCTGAGACTATTTCATATCAAAAGCACTGTGATAAGAGGAGTCTTTACAATCCCCTTGGGGAATGAAAGAGGTATACATATATGTAGAGTGAGTTGTGTCAGCTAAAATGCATGTGGTTTTTATGCGACCATACGTTGTATGCTTTTACGGTTTGTGAAAAGGGTACTGTCTACATACACTTTAATTACAGTGTTTATCTGTTTTACGTGCTAATCTTTTGCAATTAGGGACATTCAGTAAATTTATGTAGAAAGAAAAATTGCTTCCAAGAATATGTTATAAAGATGGTTGCAAACATCTGTCAGTCTTGAGTCGTGGAGAGTTTCCAGAAGAAAATGTTTTTGTTTTGTGTGATATGTAATTTTGATCATCTGTACTGCAAAGAAACGCATATCTATGAAATGTCCTTACCAAAGAGTGAAGACCACTGAGATGATGAAATTGTACGATTGCAACTATGAGTTTTATATTGTACAGTTAACTTCCTTTACAAAGATGAGTGATTTCAGAAACACATGTACATTTCAACACTTCAGCAATTTGTGTTCACCACTTGTGTGTTTGTCAGTGTGGTGATTGAGATGTTGATTTTATCACGTAGATGATTAGAGCATCTGTACTTCATGTCCAGATGTGACGTTGATTGCAAATGGAATGTTGTTTTAATAGAAATTGTTTCTAATGGTGTAACTGTAGTGTATGCAGTATTGTGTAGCCCTGCTGAGCCATGAAAGTGCTGGTACAAATAACAAAATATACCACTCTGTGTTCAGCGCAGATTTCATTCTTGCAGATATCATGTGTAAAGGCGATAGGTCATTTTTGCACTTTTGCAAAGCTTATCCTAAAGGACTTAAAATTTCATCCATGACTATCATGCTTATTTTTCCTGATTCTAGAGTTCCATTGATTTTGGAAAGGTGGTTTCAGGTTTGTTAGGAATGTTGGACAATACCACCCTGGAAAAATGTCATTTTAATCACCAGAAATAATATTTTGTGACATTTATTTGCCTCTAAAGATGCACTTGTTTGGACAAAATTTTAGGTCATTTGCAGTACTTTCAAGTGATTAGCTGTTTGTGGAGAAAGCCTTACACATAATGATGTCATTGACAGTCTTGCCTGGTGCATCCTTTGAATACTGGATGAATATGCAGAAGTACACTGCACTTGAAGGCCACACGTTGTGTTCAACCAAAAGGTGGAAATTCCAATTGGTAACTTGATGTGAAATGTTGTAATGATACTCATGCGTTGTTACATTTGATATTTGTATGTATTTTACTGATCAGCTGACAAAAACCAAACACTGCTTCTTGGTGACAATTTTGTAAACTTTGTGTTAACTTGTCACATAATGTTGGCATTGGTAAAGAGCTTTAACTGATTTAACATAAGATCATGTCGAACAACACTTACCTTATTAGTACATTGGAAGGTCTGCCAGCAATTCACACATGGTTAGAGGTTTTCCCCTGCCTGATTCCCTCCCACCATAACACTGGCCGCTCCGATGTCTCATAAGTGAGTACAGCATAAAACACCAAACAAAACAAATGAACCTTGCCTTATTACATTCTTTCTGCATGTAAGTCTTACCCGGTGAGATGTTAACTCTTGGCATGTCGAGTTCATATTGGCAGAAGTGAAAAGTTGGACATATGGGTATACTAATTTGTCAACCTATTCATATATGAAAGAGCAACTTCCGGTGCAATTTATGCACCTTTTTAATTTCATTGTAGAAGACAAAACTACAGTGGTTGGGTTCGCAAATGCCAGAGCTTTATGAAATGTCTAATTTTATCAGTCTACAAGGAATCATTCTGAATATGCTTGAATAAATATCTTGAAAACATGCAAAATCGTTAATACACTATAGCATCATTTTAGTTGAATGTTCCACTGCATTATCAACAGCATATCATCACGGTGACTAGATACTATGTCTTAGATGCAATCATAGAAGATATACAACCTACTTTATGAAGTCCTGCCCATATTTCCTTAAAACCTATACAGAACCTGCAATACATATAGTTCAAGGATCAAGGTATTGGAAACTTTTTTATTTTTTTTTTTTTAGTGCAACATACAGTAACATTCCATAAAACGATACAGGTATTGTAATACTGATACATACATGTACAATCATTGACAGGATGTGTGATTTACGTGTACAGGCATTGAGCAGGTGACAAGGTATTAGATTCAAATATGTACACTATTTATTCATGCATGCATGTTGTTGAACCTTCTTTTAGATATATTTATGTGTTGATACATTGAAAAGAAGGTGAACTTCGTGATCATTTATATTTTATCAAAAGTTTGAAGCGTTTTTAACTGGAGGTGTACTACAGAAGAACTGCTTTTCTGAGATGGTGTATGATTTACATGCAATGGAATCCCAATATCTCAGGGATACAAAGACATGAAATTGAAAATTTGTCCAGTCCTCTCTAATTAATTGTGTACATATCACAGAGAAAGGTTTATTTTGATTGAAATTTTATTTAAAGTAGTGATTGTGTTACATCACAGTCCTGTTGTAACAAATAGATCTGGCAACTATAATTGTACTTTTTGTTCTGTGATGAGAACACATGTGTTGCTTGATCTGTACCTTTACAAAACCATCATAGGCAACTTGCCTAGTAAATGTGACCCTTCATGCAGAAGGAGGGACGATATGCAAAATTCAGAAAGTGGATCTAGTTAACAGTATCAATACAAAAGTGCCATTCCTGTTTTCCATGTATTGATTTTTTTTTTATCTTATATTCGACAGATCTTTTCATCTACACACCTTGAGTTAGGTCTGAAATATTCTGTATCAGCTCACAGTGTCTAGTTGGATTAGTTAGTAGAGATAGTATATTTATACTGTATATATATATGCATGTATACACTTCGTACAATCATCTACATGTAGATATTTACATGGTCGCCTGTGTAAATGTATCTCTATTTTAATATATTCTCTTGTATGTTTTCCATACTGTTGCAATTTATCAACCTTGGTTGTGTAGAATGTGGCTTTAAAAATATACACATTAACTTGTAATCCTTGGTCTGAACAGTTTTTCTTTACCTCTGAATTCTTCAGCCTTCACAGGTCCTTTGTTCTTTGTGTGTCTTCTCTTTTGTATTTATGAACATAGGTTACATTTTATATTAAAACAAAGGCAATGGAATTGATTGGCTGACAGACAGAAGATGCCAAGTAAGAAAATGCCTAGTAAGAAGATGACATACCGTTTCCACAAAGCCATTCCCATCTTAGGTAAAATTCAAAAGTATGATCTTTGAACTTATTTTTGGGACCTAGAAACTAAGATTTGGACTATCTGTTCACATGTATGTTAAACGTTATCTTGAGACTAGTTTTTCCAGATTTAAACTTACAGTACCCCAAATTAAAAAAAAAAAATAGGCTGAGGGGGACAGCTCAAAAACCTCTGGTGCCTCTCACCAGGTTGCTGTAAGTTGAAGTCCAGCTCAACATCCTGACTCTTTTGTCCGAATTCCCGAGCAAAAGAAACTGGTTTGACTTGGGTGAAAATTTGTATTACCTCCAAATCGACACCATGTTGAATGCAACTGCAACAACGACTTTATCGGAATGGAGTTGTAACCCAACCTTTAACCCGAAGTAAGTCCATATATGGTAAAATAACCTCAACTTTAAGCCAACCCCAACCTTAAATGAATTGCTGACCCCACAGTTTTAATGTGTTTAACCAAATATGCAACCCTAACCTTAAAGCAACAATTAACCCTAGACCGATGCTAACCTCACGTCTTAGCCTGAATTTGAAATTAGCCCTAACCTTAAGTCGTATCCAACCCTATATAGATTGCTAGCCCCAAGTCTAAGTCTAAGTCTAAGTTTAACCCTAAATACATCTCCGTTTTAGCACTAAGCTCAGTACTAACTTCAATCTTTAGCCGACACATAAAGCTAAGCTGGGCTAACCCTCTGTCTAAGTTGCACTGTGAGCAAATCAGAACATAGAAAAGGCCACAGTTTGCCGTAAGGAATACACCACCGTGACAATCGATAATTTTGTTTCCAGAAAACCGTTAAACAGGCCTACACTAAATAAGCAGCATAGTTTGGAAAAACACACAAATTCTGGCCCAGTAAAATGTCGGAAAATGGGGAACCGTTGGAATTAACGTGACGAATCCGCCCCGTTCCCCGGATTCCGACTAATAACTGTAGTATACTTGTTGTGGTCTTGTATGCATTTGAATACAAGTAAATGAGACATTAGCTGCCTACTTGATGAGTATTTTGTTTCCTTCAATGTGGTGGCTTTTTGGTGCTTTGCACTACACTCCCAAGTGCTCCGCGGTGCTTACTTTGACACTCCCCGGGAGGCGAAGTACTAGCCAGTTGTGGAAAGATACACTAGACCGAAGCTTTAAGAGAAGAATGCGGCAGAGTGGCACTCGATATTTTCCTTCCAAAAATGATGTATGTAATATTCCATAATAATGAATAGGTAGCCCATATTTGCATTCCAAACATAATGAATTAAATGTAAGAAACGGGCCCTATATTTCATACTGATGAACAGGTAGTGAGTCACCAAAATGTCTGAATATGGGGAATCCCTTGGTTTGACGTGACGAATCCGCTCCGTTCCCCAGATTCCGACTATCAACCACATACACAAATTGTTGACTTAAATGCATTTGAATATAAGTAAATCAGACATTAGCTGCCTGCTTGATGAGTATTTGCTTTCCCTCACTATGGTGACTTTTTCGCCGAATTAATTCTACTGTAGTGTAGTCATTGAACTACACTCCTCATTGCTCCGCGGTGCTTTCTTTGACAGTCCCGGGAGGCTAAGCACTATCACGCATCAGTCGAGGCCACACTGAATAGAGATACAGTTGTCGAAAAATACACTAGACCGAAGCTTACAATGAGCAAAGCGGCAGAGTGGCACTTGATATTTTCCTTCCAAAGATAATGTATATATTCCATAATGATGAACAGGTACTGAGTCACGAAAATGTCGGAATACGGGGAATGCCCTGGCTTGGCGTTACGCATCCGTCCCGTTCCCCAGATTCCGACTAATAACTATAGTATACTTGTGGTCTTGTATGCATTTGAATATAAGTAAATCAGACATTAACTGCCTACTTGATGAGTATTTTGTTTCCTTCACTGTGGTGGCTTTTTGGCCGACTTAATTCAAGTGTGGTGTAGTCATTGAACTACACTCTCCAGTACTCACTTTGACACTGCCCGGGAGGCTAAGTATTAGCACGCGTCAGTCGTGGCCACAGTGAACAGAGATACATTTGTGGAAAGATACACTAGACCGAAGCTTGCAGTGAGGAATGCGGAACAGTGGCGCTCGATATTTTCCTTCCAAAAATAATGTATATATTCCATAATGATGAACAGGTACTGAGTCACGAAAATGTCGGAATACGGGGAATGCCCTGGCTTGACGTGACGCATCCGTACCGTTCCCCGGATTCCGACGATCCTTAATTATTTAAACGAAGTGAATATACTGCATATACGGAGTTCTTTTCCTATTGAAATGCGTCTCTAAGGAGAGCCTATTTGTGTTTTTAAGCACAGGCACATGATAAGGGCGCTTTTAATTGTTATTTCATAACCCAAAAAGCTCCTGAACGGTGCTGACCAAATCGGGACAGATCCCTCACAATTCATTGCTATCGTCGTGGGATCAAATCCCGGTCATACCTAATGTTTCCTTTACTTTTGAGTTCAAGTCGCAATGTCGACAGACTTCCATTTTGGTATTTTGCACATGCATAAAACACATGTGCGCCTTCAAATGACATCATGTTTCTTATTCGATAGGCATCATTGTTGCTGAGCGACACAAGTGAAAGACGTGTACTGAGATTCCTGTTCGTCTTCTGCCCTCACAATCCATTGCTATCGTCGTGGGATCAAATCCCGGTCATACCTAATGTTTCCTTTACTTTTGATTTCAAGTCGCAATGACGACAGACTTGAGCCTTCCATTTTGGAAGCGTAAAACACATGTGCGCCTTCAAATGACATCATGCTTCTTATTCGATAGGCCTCGTTGTTGCTGGGCGACACAAGTGAAAGACGTGTACTGATATTCCTGTTCGTCTTCTGACACATTCCTCTAAATATGTAACGCAGCGTATATTTCATAATGATAAACAGGTACTGAGTCACGAAAATGTCTGAATATGGGGAATGTCTTGGTTTGGCGTGACGAATCCGTCCCGTTCCCCAGATTCCGACTGTTAACGACATTATACAAATTGTGGACTTGAATGCATTTGAATATAAGTAAATCAGACATTAGCTGCCTGCTTGATGAACATTTACTTTCCTTCACTGTGGTGGCTTTTTGGCCGACTTAATTTAACTGTAGTGTAGTCATTGAACTACACTCCCCCGTGCTCCGTGGTGCTTACTTTGACACTCCCCGGGAATACTAGCACGCGTCAGTCGAGGCCACACTGAACAGAGATACAGTTGTCGAAAGATACACTAGACCGAAGCCTTTTTGCTAATGTTAATTTAAAAAATATTTGCATTATTATATTGACACACAATTATTCGTTTCCTACAAACACAGGATTCACATACATGACGCAGTAAAGAAACGTACTGGGGAACGCGTAGGGGAAGCTTCCTCCAAATTCCAAAAAGTTTGTGGCTCAATACCTAAACGTTACAATGTTCTATACATTGCAAAATAACATTACAAAAGTAAACAACGAAAAATGCTCATGTTTTATTACATATATAATAATGTTTACATAATTTTATTTTTTCAAAACCTATTATTAGTTTTCTATGAATGAAGATACCAATGGAAAATTTGCATTTATTTTAAAAGTGTTTCATCATTCTCAAGGCTGCAAACAATCAAGTTAATCCACCGTCATCAAAGCTGATGAAATCACCGGGGAGCCTACAAGTGAAGCATACCTGTCCATGAAGATTATTCTTAGAATGACTCACAAATGTCAGTACATATCAAAATTTAACCCATTTGGTGCAGGTTTTTCTTAAAGTTGCACAAATATTTGTATTAAAGGATAAATGTATTGATACACAATTACTCATTCGGTAAGAGCTGAGGATTCAGTTATAGGACGCAGTAAAGAAGCATACTGGGAAATTTTCAATGCTTACATTAAACGTATATAATCTTAAATGTGGAAAACAGCAGAAAGTCACGAATAGAAAATGAACTATATAATTAAAGTTTATTTTCTCCCAATCACCGATGTTTTTGTTGTTGTTTTTGTTCAGTTTATGTCCGCATTTAAACTCCCGAAGTTAAAGGAATTTTGATTATAATAACTAACATATTCTTTGTGCACAAATCCGGATGTAGGGAATGGGACGAATTCGTCATATCTTCTAAAGCATTCCCCGAATGCCGACAACCTCTGGACTCAGTATTTATGGGTGTTATTGTTAGAGATTTGGCTTGTAGTGACCGAGAAAGAAAAACTGAGAAAACATTGACTTGAACTGATGCACATTTAATGACTGGAACAGGTATTAAAATTGATTAACCTTGGAATTGATCTCAAAAATTTAAATTCATTTGCCAAGGTGTTATTAAGATATTCTCCGTCTCGCGGAGATGGATTCGTCATGTCTAGGGACCCTTTCCCCGAATTCCCACAAGTGTTGGGCCCATTATTTACAGGTGAAATTTTTCGACATTTGGCTTGCGGAGAGAAAATTGAGCAAACAGTGATTTGAAGTGATGTCAAGGCAATGTCTGGAAGAGGTAGAAATTCGATTACCTCGAATGAAAGTTCCATTTGAGGGGTTATGCTTTTTATCTTACGCCTAAGCTCAGCACCCAAAATGAACATTCAAGTCCGTCACAAACCACCCCACTCCGTCGGATTATCCCCACCTTAGGTCGGATTATTTTGGCGGTCACCTTTGTATATGGCGCTATGTGCGACAACGGAAATAAGAATTCCGAAAAAAAGTGCTATAAAAATCGAAGTGTCGTGAGGAATAATCACTTGCATTTCAGTTTCCATCGCCTATAAATCATATTGCCTACAATTGTCTTCAAGACTACCATTAGCCGTTGGCTTTTGTCTAACTAGTTTTTGAATTGAACCCCGTACTACAGTTTGTAATATGTTTGCCGCTCCGATGTCTCATAAGTGAGTACAGCATAAAACACCAAACAAAACAAATGAAGCTTGCCTTATTACATTCTTTCTGCATGTAAGTCTTACCTGGTGAGATGTTAACTCTTGGCATGTCGAGTTCATACTGGCAGAAGTCAAAAGTGGGACATATGGGTATACTAATTTGTCAACCTATTCATATATGAAAGAGCAACTTCCGGTGCAATTTATGCACCTTTTTAATTTCATTGTAGAAGACAAAACTACAGTGGTTGGGTTGGCAAATTCCAGAGCTTTATAAAAAGTGTAATTTTATCAGTCTACAAGGAATCATTCTGAATATGCTTGAATAAATATCTTGAAAACATGCAAAATCGTTAATACACTATAGCATCATTTCAGTTGAATGTTCCACTGCATTATCAACAGCATATCATCACGGTGACTAGATGCTATGTCTTAGATGCAATCATAGAAGATATACAACCTGCTTTATGAAGTCCTGCCCATATTTCCTTAAAACCTATACAGATCCTGCAATACATATAGTTCAAGGATCAAGGTATTGGAAACTTTTTTATTTTTTTTTTTTTTTTAGTGCAACATACAGTAACATTCCATAAAACGATACAGGTATTGTAATACTGATACATACATGTACAATCATTGACAGGATGTGTGATTTACGTGTACAGGCATTGAGCAGGTGACAAGGTATTAGATTCAAATATGTACACTATTTATTCATGCATGCATGTTGTTGAACCTTCTTTTAAATATATTTATGTGTTGATACATTGAAAAGAAGATGAACTTTGTGATCAATTATATTTTATCAAAAGTTTGAAGCGTTTGTAACTGGAGGTGTACTACAGAAGAACTGCTTTTCTGAGATGGTGTATGATTTACATGCAATGGAATCCCAATATCTCAGGGATACAAAGACATGAAATTGAAAATTTGTCCAGTCCTCTCTAATTAATTGTGTACATATCACAGAGAAAGGTTTATTTTGATTGAAATTTTATTTAAAGTAGTGATTGTGTTACATCACAGTCCTGTTGTAACAAATAGATCTGGCAACTATAATTGTACTTTTTGTTCTGTGATGAGAACACATGTGTTGCTTGATCTGTACCTTTACAAAACCATCATAGGCAACTTGCCTAGTAAATGTGACCCTTCATGCAGAAGGAGGGACGATATGCAAAATTCAGAAAGTGGATCTAGTTAACAGTATCAATACAAAAGTGCCATTCCTGTTTTCCATGTATTGATTTTTTTTTTATCTTATATTCGACAGATCTTTTCATCTACACACCTTGATTTAGGTCTGAAATATTCTGTATCAGCTCACAGTGTCTAGTTGGATTAGTTAGTAGAGATAATATATTTATACTGTATATATATATGCATGTATACACTTCGTACAATCATCTACATGTAGATATTTACATGGTCGCCTGTGTAAATGTATCTCTATTTTAATATATTCTCTTGTATGTTTTCCATACTGTTGCAATTTATCAACCTTGGTTGTGTAGAATGTGGCTTTAAAAATATACACATTAACTTGTAATCCTTGGTCTGAACAGTTTTTCTTTACCTCTGAATTCTTCAGCCTTCACATGTCCTTTGTTCTTTGTGTGTCTTCTCTTTTGTATTTATGAACATAGGTTATCTTGAGAGTTTTTCCAGATTTAAACTTACAGTACCCCAAATTAAAAAAAAAAAATAGGCTGAGGGGGACAGCTCAAAAACCTCTGGTACCTCTCACCAGGTTGCTGTAAGTTGAAGTCCAGCTCAACATCCTGACTCTTTTGTCCGAATTCCCGAGCAAAAGAAACTGGTCTGACTTGGGTGAAAATTTGTATTACCTCCAAATCGACACCATGTTGAATGCAACTGCAACAACGACTTTATCGGAATGGAGTTGTAACCCAACCTTTAACCCGAAGTAAGTCCATATATGGTAAAATAACCTCAACTTTAAGCCAACCCCAACCTTAAATGAATTGCTGACCCCACAGTTTTAAGGTGTTTAACCAAATATGCAACCCTAACCTTAAAGCAACAATTAACCCTAGACCGATGCTAACCTCACGTCTTAGCCTGAATTTGAAATTAGCCCTAACCTTAAGTCGTATCCAACCCTATATAGATTGCTAGCCCCAAGTCTAAGTCTAAGTCTAAGTTTAACCCTAAATACATCTCCGTTTTAGCACTAAGCTCAGTACTAACTTCAATCTTTAGCCGACACATAAAGCTAAGCTGGGCTAACCCTCTGTCTAAGTTGCACTGTGAGCAAATCAGAACATAGAAAAGGCCACAGTTTGCCGTAAGGAATACACCACCGTGACAATCGATAATTTTGTTTCCAGAAAACCGTTAAACAGGCCTACACTAAATAAGCAGCATAGTTTGGAAAAACACACAAATTCTGGCCCAGTAAAATGTCGGAAAATGGGGAACCGTTGGAATTAACGTGACGAATTCGTCCCGTTCCCCGGATTCCGACTAATAACTGTAGTATACTTGTTGTGGTCTTGTATGCATTTGAATACAAGTAAATGAGACATTAGCTGCCTACTTGATGAGTATTTTGTTTCCTTCAATGTGGTGGCTTTTTGGTGCTTTGCACTACACTCCCAAGTGCTTCGCGGTGCTTACTTTGACACTCCCCTGGAGGCGAAGTACTAGCCAGTTGTGGAAAGATACACTAGACCGAAGCTTTAAGAGAAGAATGCGGCAGAGTGGCGCTCGATATTTTCCTTCCAAAAATGATGTATGTAATATTCCATAATAATGAATAGGTAGCCCATATTTGCATTCCAAGCATAATGAATTAGATGTAAGAAACGCTCCCTATATTTCATACTGATGAACAGGTAGTGAGTCACCAAAATGTCTGAATATGGGGAATCCCGTGGTCTGACGTGACGAATCTGCCCCGTTCCCCAGATTCCGACTATCAACCACATTACACAAATTGTGGACTTGAATGTATTTAAATATAAGTAAATCAGACATTAGCTGCCTGCTTGATGAGTATTTGCTTTCCCTCACTGTGCTTGCTTTTTCGCCGAATTAATTCTACTGTAGTGTAGTCATTGAACTACGCTCCTCATTGTTCCGCGGTGCTTACTTTGACAGTCCCCGGGAGGCTATGTACTATCACGCGTCAGTCGAGGCCACACTGAACAGTTGTCGAAAGATACACTAGACCGAAGCTTGCAGTGACCAAAGTGGCACAGTGGCACTCGATATTTTCCTTCCAAAGATAACGTATGTAATATTCCATAATAATGAATAGGTAGCCCATATTTGCATTCCAAACATAATGAATTAAATGTAAGAAACGGGCCCTATATTTCATACTGATGAACAGGTAGTGAGTCACCAAAATGTCTGAATATGGGGAATCCCTTGGTTTGACGTGACGAATCCGCTCCGTTCCCCAGATTCCGACTATCAACCACATTACACAAATTGTTGACTTAAATGCATTTGAATATAAGTAAATCAGACATTAGCTGCCTGCTTGATGAGTATTTGCTTTCCCTCACTATGGTGACTTTTTCGCCGAATTAATTCTACTGTAGTGTAGTCATTGAACTACACTCCTCATTGCTCCGCGGTGCTTTCTTTGACAGTCCCGGGAGGCTAAGCACTATCACGCGTCAGTCAAGGCCACACTGAATAGAGATACAGTTGTCGAAAGATACACTAGACCGAAGCTTACAATGAGCAAAGCGGCAGAGTGGCACTCGATATTTTCCTTCCAAAGATAATGTATATATTCCATAATGATGAACAGGTACTGAGTCACGAAAATGTCGGAATACGGGGAATGCCCTGGCTTGGCGTTACGCATCCGTCCCGTTCCCCAGATTCCGACTAATAACTATAGTATACTTGTGGTCTTGTATGCATTTGAATATAAGTAAATCAGACATTAACTGCCTACTTGATGAGTATTTTGTTTCCTTCACTGTGGTGGCTTTTTGGCCGACTTAATTCAAGTGTGGTGTAGTCATTGAACTACACTCTCCAGTACTCACTTTGACACTGCCCGGGAGGCTAAGTATTAGCACGCGTCAGTCGTGGCCACAGTGAACAGAGATACATTTGTGGAAAGATACACTAGACCGAAGCTTGCAGTGAGGAATGCGGAACAGTGGCGCTCGATATTTTCCTTCCAAAAATAATGTATATATTCCATAATGATGAACAGGTACTGAGTCACGAAAATGTCGGAATACGGGGAATGCCCTGGCTTGACGTGACGCATCCGTACCGTTCCCCGGATTCCGACGATCCTTAATTATTTAAACGAAGTGAATATACTGCATATACGGAGTTCTTTTCCTATTGAAATGCGTCTCTAAGGAGAGCCTATTTGTGTTTTTAAGCACAGGCACATGATAAGGGCGCTTTTAATTGTTATTTCATAACCCAAAAAGCTCCTGAACGGTGCTGACCAAATCGGGACAGATCCCTCACAATTCATTGCTATCGTCGTGGGATCAAATCCCGGTCATACCTAATGTTTCCTTTACTTTTGAGTTCAAGTCGCAATGACGACAGACTTGAGCCTTCCATTTTGGAAGCGTAAAACACATGTGCGCCTTCAAATGACATCATGTTTCTTATTCGATAGGCCTCGTTGTTGCTGAGCGACACAAGTGAAAGACGTGTACTGAGATTCCTGTTCGTCTTCTGCCACATTCCTTTAAATATGATACACGTGTGGATGCTCTTGGTAAGATCTGTTTTTCTGTGTCAAGATATATTAGCCCGTATTTGCATTCCAAAATTTAAGAAACGCAGCGTATATTTCATAATGATAAACAGGTAATCAGTCACGAAAATGTCTGAATATGGGGAATGTCTTGGTTTGACGTGACGAATCCGTCCCGTTCCCCAGATTCCGACTATTGACGACATTATACAAATTGTGGACTTGAATGCATTTGAATATAAGTAAATCAGACATTAGCTGCCTGCTTGATGAACATTTACTTTCCTTCACTGTGGTGGCTTTTTGGCCGACTTAATTTAACTGTAGTGTAGTCATTGAACTACACTCCCCCGTGCTCCGTGGTGCTTACTTTGACACTCCCCGGGAGTACTAGCACGCGTCATTCATGGCCACACTGAACAGAGATGAAGTTGTCGAAATATACACTAGACCGAAGCTTTTTTGTTAATGTGAATTTAAAGAATATTTGCATTATTATATTGAGACACAATTATTCGTTTCCTACAAACACAGGATTCACTTACATGACGCAGTAAAGAAACGTACTGGGGAACGCGTAGGGGAAGCTTTCTCCAAATTCCAACAAGTTTGTGACTCAATACCTAAACGTTACAATGTTCTATACATTGCAAAATTACATTGCAAAGTTACATTGCAAAAGTAAACAACGAAAAATGCTCATGTTTTATTATATACATAATAACGTTTACATAATTTTATTGTTTTAAAAACTATTAATAATTTTTTATAAATGAAGATACCAATAGAAAATTTGCATTTATTTTAAAAGTGTTTTTAAAAATTGTTTAGGACACAAAGATAGCTAAAAAAATTATTTTGGCAAGGACAGAACTATGAAGCCATTCTCAATGCTGCAAACAATCAAGTTAATCCACCGTCATCAAAGCTGATGAAATCACCGGGGAGCCTACAAGTGACACATGAAGATTATTCTTAGAATGACTCACAAATGTCAGTACATATCAAAAGTTAACCCATTTGGTGCAGGTTTTTCTTAATGTTGCACAAATATTTGTATTAAAGGATAAATGTATTGATACACAATTACTCATTCGGTAAGAGCAGAGGATTCAGTTACAGGACGCAGTAAAGAAGCATACTGGGAAATTTTCAATGCTTACATTAAACGTATATAATCTTAAATGTGGAAAACAGATTAAAGTAACGAAAGAAAATGAACAATATATTTAATGTTTATTTTCTCCCAATCATCGATGTTTTTTTGTTTCTGTTGTTCTTGTTGTTTTGTTTTGTTTATCTGTTTGTTTGTTTTTTTTTTGTTTAGTTAATTTCCGCATTTGAACTCCTGAAGTTAAAGGAATTTTGATTGCAATAAATAACATATTCTTTGTGCACATATCCGAATGTAGGGAATGGGACGAATTCGCCATATTTTCTAAAGCATTCCCCGAATGCCGACAACCTCTGGACTCAGTATTTATGGGTGTTATTGTTAGAGATTTGGCTTGTAGTGACCAAGAAAAAAAAACTGAGAAAACATTGACTTGAACTGATGCCCAGTTAATGACTGGAACAGGTATTAAAATTGATTAACCTTTGAACTGATCTCAAAAATTTAAATTAATATGCCGAAGTGTCTTTAAGATATTCTCCGTCTCGCGGTCGAAATACTGGAATTGGGATGGATTCGTCATGTCTAGGGACCCTTTCCCCGAATTCCCACAAGTGTTGGGCCCATTATTTACAGGTGAAATTTTTCGACATTTGGCTTGCGGAGAGAAAATTGAGCAAACAGTGATTTGAAGTGATGTCAAGGCAATGTCTGGAAGAGGGTAGAAATTCGATTACCTCGAATGAAAGTTCCATTTGAGGGGTTATGCTTTTTATCTTACGCCTAAGTTCAGCACCCAAAATGAACATTCAAGTCCGTCACAAACCACCCCACTCCGTCGGATTATCCCCACCTTAGGTCGGATTATTTTGGCGGTCCCCTTTGTATATGGCGCTATGTGCGACAACGGAAATAAGAATTTCCGAAAAAAAAAAGTGCTATAAAAATCGAAGTGACGTGAGGAATAATCACTTGCATTTTCGCCTTCAATCAGTTTCCATCGCCTATAAATCATATTGCCTACAATTGTCTTCAAGACTACCATTAGCCGTTGGCTTTTGTCTAACTAGTTTTTGCACTGAGCCCCCTACTACAGTTTGTAACGAGCAAACGGACTGCTCCCTAACATACACCCATCCATAAGAGTTATTGATGGAAAACCTGTAATCGTATTCACCGCTTTGCAAAACCTGCCCGCCGGGATTGAACTTTTCTTCGACTATGGTGTCCGTCGGCACCAGATAAACGAGGGACAAGAGCTGACATGGCTAGACGAGTGACAAAGATGATCCTGAGACTGTGTGTATAATATTTTTGTAAAATACATGTGAAAATGTTTTCTTATTGTATTCAGCGGTTCTCGTAAACTCTTTGGTATCGAACAAGTTGCGATGAAGCGTACACATAATGGGCATACCATTGTTACAAACAATGTCGTAAGATCCACTTCATCTGTAACAGTATTATTTATGTTGGTGTGTACAGAATTTGTCAAATCTGCACTACATCCGTGGATCGTGGCTGAGCGCTGGCACAAAATCTACTCTATTTACAGCCGGATTTGACGTAATATAAATAAGTTATACTTCGACGGATCTAAAGCTTTCTCGGTAATGTGACGAATCCGTCCCACCTTTGGGACCAATCCGTCCTTTCCGTGACGGATCCGTCCCATTTCAATCAAAGAGGCAACCTCAAGCGGGCTTCCTCTCTGGCCGTACATGGGAATGTTCGCCAACAATCTGCGGATGGTCGTGGCTTTTCCCCGATCTCTGCCTGGTTTCTTCCCACCATAATGCTGGCCGTTGTCGTATAAGCGAAATATTCTTGAGTATGGTGTAAAACACCAATCAAATACAATAAATAAATAAAAAAAATACTCACTATCCATTTATATTAATGGATAGTGAGTCAGAAATGGCTCTGTGAAATTAGGTCACATGCATATACATGCTTTAGCTTAGCCTTTTCGCCTTTGTGTAACCAAAGGCAACAGGCTGTCATAATCCATTTATTCTGCTGAATTTGAAGATGTTACCAGGAGCTACAGTTAGCCATATCAATCAATTGCAGATAAACATCAGAAACAGAACCAGTATGAGGACTGATCAGTAATTGTGGACTTTGCCAGGAACCTGAAACAAAGTAGTGTTATCTTAATTAAACACCAAAACATGGAGTAGTGCCTACATGTACACACATCTTCACAGCATGAGGATTGGAGTTTCATATCAGTTTAGATCAAGTCCTACCACAGTGATTAAAAACCTCATGCAACTTTCAATGGCCCGGGCACCTATTTAAGTTAGTTCAATCTCATTTTCAGACAGCAAGCCCTCTCCCACAGCTCTTTGTGGGTGAGGGAGTGGGGTGGCCCTGGTGGTAAAATACAAGTACATGAGTAGTCAGTATGGGAAATTTCCAATACTTGCAAAAGGCACCGACTTTTAACACCTGGCATTACAGTTTCCTCGACCAATAAAACTGACCCCGGCATGTGAGTGAAAAAGTCTTTGAGTATCCCTTTAAACTCGAATGAAATAAGCAATGACTAATGTGCCACGTAGACAAGGAATAGATGTCTTGTATAATGTACACGAGTACATATGTGGGGACCTCCATGGGAGAGGAGATTAGCGTAATTAACCAGGTGCCTCTCATGAACACAGTCGCTGTGAGTTCAAGCCCAGCTCTTGTTGGCTTCCTCTCCGGCCGTATGTGGGAAGGTCTGCCAGCAACCTGCGGAGGGTCATGGACTAAACCCGGACTCTGCCCGGTTTCCTGCCACCACAGTGCTGGCCTCCGTAGTAGAAGTAAAATATCCTTGAGTAGGGCATAACACAAATGAGTAAATTTATGCCTCTAGTTTTGAATGAACAGTAAATGGTCATGTGGGACACGTGTGTATCTCCGAATCCTGCAGTCAATACAATACGTGTCTCTCTACTGGGTTATCTCCCTTTGCAGGGCTGTGAAAACAGTGACATCTTTGAAGCTACATGGTGTTAACATACCTGTCAACTCTCCCGATATCAAGGTCCACTTGTGCGCTCAGTTTGTCAGAGCGGTTCCAAAGTGCCAATCCGTGAGGTACAAAATAACCTGTTTCGCATTGCAAATCTACAACTGATGCAGTTTGCTAATCATTTTCCAAAATGGTCAGTATAGGCTAATTTAGTACTGGTTGGGAATCAATCTTTCATGTTGCCACTAGTCAAATTTTCTGCAATACTTTGCACCTTGCTTTACTGTTTTACATACTGTGCAAAAACATTAATTTAGTTAATTAAGTAATCAAATAATGATAACGAAAGAAAAAGAATGAAAGCACAGTGCTCTATAAAGCTCAAGGGTGGGTTGCACATTCATCTTTTGCTCCCCCCAAAAACCTCCCTCTCTGACAATGTGGGCTAAAATATTATTACGTTCTTTTTTGTTTTTCACCATGAACATAATTCTGAACCTCGTAACATATCTCAGAAGACCAAAACACAAAATACATAGGATTTCAAAGAATTTATCATCAACTTCAGTTTCCACCATACATGTAACAAACATATGGAAGATCATACAGGAAGCTGATACATCACATATTTTTGACAACAATGGTTGTATTTATTGAACACAAAAAGTACTTGCAGATCCCTGCACATCAGCAATGTATGTATGTTTGCTTAGGTTTTCACATCCTACTTATTTTCTTTCAGAAATCTGACGACGACAAGTCCTTAGCCGTGTTAATTATGTATATCTTATGTGGCAGGGCAAGTTCATGTTGCCAAAATGATGCCACCACTGGAAAAAGTCAAAGACACCGGATATCACACCTCACCCAGTCACATTATACTGATAACCAGTTCTGTTTCCTTGCTCTAGCCTCTCAGTACTGATTGCCCAGGGAGGCAGCAGCAAGTATCATTTTCAAAATTTCCGGCATCACCCAACCTGAGTTTGATCCAAGATCTCCCAACCTCAAGGCAGACACTCTAACCACCAGGCCACTGAGGCAGTCTTGCATCTTTTGACGAATGGTGAGTCAGGCACATTTTCCATGTAAGTGTTACCTGGTGAGATGTTAACTCTTGGCATGTCGAGTTCATACTGGCAGAAGTCAAAAGTGGGACATATGGGTATACTAATTTGTCAACCTATTCATATATGAAGGAGCAACTTCCGGTGCAATTTATGCACCTTTTTAATTTCATTGTAGAAGACAAAACTACAGTGGTTGGGTTCGCAAATTCCAGAGCTTTATAAAAAGTGTAATTTTATCAGTCTACAAGGAATCATTCTGAATATGCTTGAATAAATATCTTGAAAAAAATGCAAAATCGTTAATACACCATAGCATCATTTTAGTTGAATGTTCCACTGCATTATCAACAGCACATCATCACGGTGACTAGATGCTATGTCTTAGATGCAATCATAGAAGATATACAACCTGCTTTATGAAGTCCTGCCCATATTTCCTTAAAACCTATACAGAACCTGCAATACATATAGTTCAAGGATCAAGGTATTGGAAACTTTTTTATTTTTTTTAGTGTAACATACAGTAACATTCCATAAAACGATACAGGTATTGTAATACTGATACATACATGTACAATCATTGACAGGATGTGTAGTTTACGTGTACAGGCATTGAGCAGGTGACAAGGTGTTGGATTCAAATATATACACTATTTATTCATGCATGCATGTTGTTGAACCTTCTATTAGATATATTTATGTGTTGATACATTGAAAAGAAGGTTAACTTTGTGATCAATTATATTTTATCAAAAGTTTTGAAGAGTGTTTAACACATGTGTTGCTTGATATGTACCTTTACAAAACCATCATAGGCAACTTGCCTAGTAAATGTGACCCTTCATGCAGAAGGAGGGACGATATGCAAAATTCAGAAAGTGGATCTAGTTAACAGTATCAATACAAAAGTGCCATCTCTTTTTTGCATGTATTGATTTGTGTTTTTCAAACCACACCAAAACCGGGATTTTCTGTGTAAATACACATGTAACTCTGTTGTACCACATAGGTAGAATTAATATACTTATGTGCTTTTCACCTTTTGATACTTGCAACAATTTTTCATCCAATGAAAACCATCCAACTACATTTTCATGGGATTGGGACTTCATTGGATTGGCTCGTAAAAAATTGCCATCTTTTTGTAACTTTTGTATGTGCATTTAGATATAATTAGATGGTATTATTTTGTGTGGAGTGAATTTTTTAATTGGAATGAAAATGCACAAGTAGCATTTCTCAGCACGAAAAATTGCATGACCAAAATGGTACTGTTGAAAGTGAATCACAAGCTGAAATGACATGATAATAGACATCCCTGGAAAGCTTACATTATGGTAGCTGACCATACCCGAAACAAATCAACATCAGATTGCATTTAGTAAAATTATCAAAACCGTTTTTTTTTAACATACATAGAGGATGAAGAATGAGGTGTTATGATTTTGTGTGTATAGTGTAAATACATGCACTTTTGCCATTTTTATAATTGCAGAGTTAGGTCTGAAATATTCTGTATATATATATATATCAGCTCACAGTGTCTAGTTGGATTAGTGAGTAGAGATAATATATGTATACTGTATATATATGCATGTATATACTTCGTACATGTAGGTATTTACATGGTTGCCTGTGTAAATGTATATCTGTTTTAATATATTCTCTTGTATGTTTTCCATACTGTTCCAGTTTATCAACCTTGATCATATCAAAGTATGATCTTTGGAATTATATTTGGCCCTAGAAACAAAGATTTGGACTGTCTGTTCATATGTATGTTAAACGTTATCTTGAGACCAGTTTTCCAGACTTAAACTTACAGTACCCCAAATTATAAAAAAATAGGCTGAGGGTGACAGCTCAGAAAACCCAGTTGCCTCTCACCACGTTGCTGTGAGTTGAAGTTAGGCTCAACATCCTGACTCTTTTGTCCGAATTCCCGAGGGGTCAGGTTAGGGTGTGGGAGCCACGTCCTGTCAATCCAGTTCTCCGCATTCCGAATTCGGCTCTTTTCGCGTTTTCAATTGGCAATATCTCCGTTTGTTTTACAGGTATCACAAAACAGTTTGTTTTGTTGGAAAGCCCTTTTCAAGGTCTACAGGTGCATATATAACTTTTAGTAAAAACTTAATGGGGTAGGCGGTAGGTGGCGCTAATTTCCAAAAATCGGAATTCCGATTTCGACGGGGAGAGCAAGGAAATTCCCATTTCCCTGTGAATGAGCTTACGCTTTTTTAAAGTTTTAAGCTTAGGGATTACCTCTTTGTAGGAGTATTACAGCGAGCAAAAGAAACTTGTATTACCTCCAAATCGACGCCATGTTGAATGCAACTGCAACAACAACTTTATCTGAATGGAACTGTAACTCAAACTTTAACCCGAAGTCAGTCCATATATGGTAAAATAACACCAATTTTACGCCAACCCCAACCTTAAATGAATTGCTGACCCCACAGTTTTAATGTGTTTAACCCAATATGCAACCTTAACCTTAAAGCAACAATTAACCCTAGACCGATGCTAACCTCACGTCTTAACCTTAAGTCGTATCCAACTCTATATTGATTCCTAACTCCAAGTCTAAGTCTAAGTTTAACCCTAAATACATCTCCGTTTTAGCACTAATCTCAGTACTAACTTCAATCTTTAGCCGACACATAAAGCTAAGCTGTGCTAACCCTCTGTCTAAGTTGCACTGTGAGCAAATCAGAGAAAAGGCCACAGTTTGCCGTAAGGAATACACCACAGTGACAATCGATAATTTTGTTTCCAGAAAACCGTTAAACAGGCCTACACTAAATAAGCAGAATAGTTTGGAAAAACAAACAAATTCTGGCCCCGGAAAATGGGGAACCGTTGGAATTAACGTGACGAATTCGTCCCGTTCCCCGGATTCCGACTAATAACTGTAGTATACTTGTTGTGGTCTTGTATGCATCTGAATACAAGTAAATGAGACATTAGCTGCCTACTTGATGACTATTTTGTTTCCTTCAATGTGGTGGCTTTTTGGTGCTTTGCACTACACTCCCAAGTGCTCCGCGGTGCTTACTTTGACACTCCCCGGGAGGCGAAGTACTAGCCAGTTGTGGAAAGATACACTAGACCGAAGCTTTAGGTGAAGAATGCGGCAGAGTGGCACTCGATATTTTCCTTCCAAAAATGATGTATGTAATATTCCATAATAATGAATAGGTAGCCCATATTTGCATTCCAAGCATAATGAATTAGATGTAAGAAACGCTCCCTATATTTCATACTGATGAACAGGTAATGAGTCACCAAAATGTCTGAATATGGGGAATCCCTTGGTCTGACGTGACGAATCTGCCCCCTTCCCCAGATTCCGACTATCAACCACATTACACAAATTGTGGACTTGAATGCATTTAAATATAAGTAAATCAGACATTAGCTGCCTGCTTGATGAGTATTTGCTTTCCCTCACTGTGCTTGCTTTTTCGCCGAATTAATTCTACTGTAGTGTAGTCATTGAACTACGCTCCTCATTGTTCCGTGGTGCTTACTTTGACAGTCCCCGGGAGGCTATGTACTATCACGCGTCAGTCGAGGCCACACTGAACAGTTGTCGAAAGATACACTAGACCGAAGCTTGCAGTGACCAAAGTGGCACAGTGGCACTCGATATTTTCCTTCCAAAGATAATGTATATATTCCAGAATGATGACCAGGTCACGAAAATGTCGGAATACGGGGAATGCGCTGGCTTGACGTGACGCATCCGTACCGTTCCCCGGATTCCGACGATCCTTAATTATTTAAATGAAGTGAATATACTGCATATACGGAGTTCCTTTCCTATTAAAATGCGTCTCTAAGGGGAGCCTATTTGTGTTTTTAAGCACAGGCACATGATAAGGGCGCTTTTAATTGTTATTTCATAACCGAAAATGCTCCTGACCAAATCGGGACCGATCTCTCACAATTCATTGCTATCGTCGTGGGATCAATTCCCGGTCATACCTAATGTTTCCTTTACTTTTGAGTTCAAGTCGCAATGTCGACAGACTTCCATTTTGGTATTTTGCACATGCATAAAACACATGTGCGCCTTCAAATGACATCATGTTTCTTATTCGATAGGCATCATTGTTGCTGGGCGACACAAGTGAAAGACGTGTACTGATATTCCTGTTCGTCTTCTGACACATTCCTCTAAATATGATACACGTGTGGATGCTCTTGGTAAGATCTTTTTTTTCTGTGTCAAGATATATTAGCCCGTATTTGCATTCCAAACATAATGAATTAAATGTAAGACACGCAGCTTTTTTTTCATAATGGTGAACAGGTACTGAGTCGCGAAAATGTCTGAATATGGGGAATGCTTCGGTTTGACGTGACGAATCCATCCCGTTCCCCGAATTCCGACTGTTAACGACATTATACAAACTGTGGACTTGAATGCATTTGAATATAAGTAAACCAGACATTAGCGTCCTGTTTGATGAACATTTACTTTCCTTCACTGTCGGCTTTTTGGCCGACTTAATTTAACTGTAGTGTAGTCATTGAACTACACTCCCCGGTGCTCCGCAGTGCTCACTTTGACACTCCCCGGGAGTACTAGCACGCGTCAGTCATGGCCACACTGAACAGAGATGAAGTTGTCGAAAGATACACTAGACCGAAGCTTTTTTGTTAATGTTAATTTAAAGAATATTTGCATATTATATCGACACACAATTACTCGTTTCCTACAAACACAGGATTCACATACATGACGCAGTAAAGAAACGTACTGGGGAACGCGTAGGGGAAGCTTTCTCCAAATTCCAACAAGTTTGTGACTCAATACCTAAACGTTACAATGTTCTATACATTGCAAAATTACATTGCAAAGTTACATTGCAAAAGTAAACAATGAAAAATGTTCATGTTTTATTATATACATAATAACGTTTACATAATTTTATTGTTTTAAGACCTATTAATAAGTTTATATGAATGAAGATACCAATAGAAAATTTGCATTTATTTTAAAAGTGTTTCATTGTTTTGGACATAAAGATAGCTAAAAGAATTATTTTGGCAAGGACAGAAGTCTGAGGCTATTCTCAATGCTGCAAACGATCATGTTAATCCACCGTCATCAAAGCTGATGAAATCACCGGGGAGCCTACAAGTGACGCACACCTGTCCATGAAGATTATTCTTAGAATAACTCACAAATGTCAGTACATATCAAAATTTAACCCATTTGGTGCAGGTTTTTCTTAATGTTACACAAATATTTGTATTAAAGGATAAATGTATTGATACACAATTACTCATTCGGTAAGAGCAGAGGATTCAGTTACAGGACGCAGTAAAGAAGCGTGCTGGGAAATTTAAATGCTTACATTAACAGTATATAATCTTAAATGTGGAAAACAGATTAAAGTCACGAATAGAAAATGAACTATATAATTAAAGTTTATTTTTTCCCAGCCACCGGTGTTTTTTGTTGTTGTTGCTGTTTTTTGTTTAGTTGATTTTCGCATTTGAACTCCTAAAGTTAAAGGAATTTTGATTATAATAAATAACATATTCTTTGTGCACAAATCCGAATGTAGGGAATGGGACGAATTCGCCATATTTTCTAAAGCATTCCCCGAATGCCGACAACCTCTGGACTCAGTATTTATGGGTGTTATTGTTAGAGATTTGGCTTGTAATGACCAAGAAAGAAAAACTGGGCAAACACTGACTTGAACTGATGCACCTTTAATGACTGGAACAGGTATTAAAATTGATTAACCTTGGAATGGATCTCAAAAATTTAAATTAATATGCCGAAGTGTCTTTAAGATATTCTCCGTCTCGCGGCCGAAATACTGGAATTGGGATGGATTCGTCATGTCTAGGGAAGCTTTCCCCGAATTCCCACAGGCTTTGGACTCATTATTTACAGGAGATATTTTTAGACATTTGGCCTACAGAGAGAAAAACCCAGCAAACAGTGATTTGAAGTGATGTCAAGGCAATGTCTGGAAGAGGTAGAAAATTGATTACCTCGAATGAAAGTTCCATTTGAGGGGTTATGCTTTTTATCTTACGCCTAAGCTCAGCACCCAAAATGAACATTCAGGTACGTCACAAACCACCCCACTCCGTCGGATTATCCCCACCTTAGGTCGGATTATTTTGGCCGTCCCCTTTGTATATGGCGCTATGTGCGACAACGGAAATAAGAATTTCCGAACAAAAGTGCTATAAAAATCGAAGTGACGTGAGGAATAATCACTTGCATTTTCGCCTTGAATCAGTTTCCATCGCCTACAACTCATATTGCCTACAATTTTCTTCAAGACTATCATTAGCCGTTGGCTTTTGTCTAACTAGTTTTTCCATTGAACCCCCTACTACACTCTGAAACATGCAAACGGCCTGCTCCCCGTGGAGAGAAACATAAAGGCATCCGTGTGGATTATTGACGGAAAACCTGTAATCATATTCACCGCTTTGCACGACCTGCCCGCCGGGGTTGAACTTTTGTTGGACTAGGTGTCCGTCAAGGAAGAACAAGAGCTGACATGGCTAGACGAGTGACAAAGATGATCCTCAGACTGTGTGTATAATATTTTTGTAAAATACATGTGAAAATGTTTTGTTATTGTATTCAATGGTTCTCGTAAACTCTTTGCTATCGGACAAGTTGCGATGAAGCGTACACATAATGGGCATACCATTGTTACAAACAATGTCGTAAGATCCACTTCATCTGTAACGGTATTATTTATGTAGGTATGTACAGAATTTATCAAATTCTACAAGATATACTCTATTTACCACCGGATCTGACGTAATATAAATAAGTTATACTTCGACGGATCTAAAGCTTTCTCGGTAATATGACGAATCCGTCCCACCTTTGGGACCAATCCGTCCCTTCCTTGACGGATCCGTCCCATTCCAATCAAAGAGGCAACCTCAAGCGGGCTTCCTCTCTGGCCGTACATGGGAAAGTTCGCCAACAATCTGCGGATGGTCGTGGCTTTTCCCCGGGCTCTGCCTGGTTTCCTCCCACCATAATGCTGGCCGTTGTCGTATAAGCGAAATATTCTTGAGTATGGTGTAAAACACCAATCAAATACAATAAATAAATAAAAAAAATACTCACTATCCATTAATATAATAAAAAGTCAGACATGGCTCTGTGAAATTAGGTCACATGCATATACATGCTTTAGCTTAGCCTTTTCGCCTTTGTGTAACCAAAGGCAACAGGCTGTCATAATCCATTTATTCTGCTGAATTTGAAGATGTTACCAGGAGCTACAGTTAGCCATATCAATCAATTGCAGATAAACATCAGAAACAGAACCAGTATGAGGACTGATCAGTAATTGTGGACTTTGCCAGGAACCTGAAACAAAGTAGTGTTATCTTAATTAAACACCAAAACATGGAGTAGTGCCTACATGTACACACATCTTCACAGCATGAGCATTTGTGTTTCATATCAGTTTAGATCAAGTCCTACCACAGTGATTAAAAACCTCATGCAACTTTCAATGGCCCGGGCAACTATTTAAGTTAGTTCAATCTCATTTTCAGACAGCAAGCCCTCTCCCACAGCTCTTTGTGGGTGAGGGAGTGGGGTGGCCCTGGTGGTAAAATACAAGTACATGAGTAGTCAGTATGGGAAATTTCCAATACTTGCAAAAGGCACCGACTTTTAACACCTGGCATTACAGTTTCCTCGACCAATAAAACTGACCCCGGCATGTGAGTGAAAAAGTCTTTGAGTATCCCTTTAAACTCGAATGAAATAAGCAATGACTAATGTGCCACATAGACAAGGAATAGATGTCTTGTATAATGTACACGAGTACATATGTGGGGACCTCCATGGGAGAGGAGATTAGCGTAATTAACCAGGTGCCTCTCATGAACACAGTCGCTGTGAGTTCAAGCCCAGCTCTTGTTGGCTTCCTCTCCGGCCGTATGTGGGAAGGTCTGCCAGCAACCTGCGGAGGGTCATGGACTAAACCCGGGCTCTGCCCGGTTTCCTCCCACCACAGTGCTGGCCTCCGTCGTAGAAGTAAAATATCCTTGAGTAGGCCATAACACAAATGAGTAAATTTATGCCTCTAGTTTTGAATGAACAGTAAATGGTCATGTGGGACACGTGTGTATCTCCGAATCCTGCAGTCAATACAATACGTGTCTCTCTACTGGGTTATCTCCCTTTGCAGGGCTGTGAAAACAGTGACATCTTTGAAGCTACATGGTGTTAACATACCTGTCAACTCTCCCGATATCAAGGTCCACTTGTGCGCTCAGTTTGTCAGAGCGGTTCCAAAGTGCCAATCCGTGAGGTACAAAATAACCTGTTTCGCATTGCAAATCTACAACTGATGCAGTTTGCTAATCATTTTCCAAAATGGTCAGTATAGGCTAATTTAGTACTGGTTGGGAATCAATCTTTCATGTTGCCACTAGTCAAATTTTCTGCAATACTTTGCACCTTGCTTTACTGTTTTACATATTGTGCAAAAACATTAATTTAGTTAATTAAGTAATCAAATAATGATAACGAAAGAAAAAGAAAGAAAGCACAGTGCTCTATAAAGCTCAAGGGTGGGTTGCACATTCATCTTTTGCTCCCCCCAAAAACCTCCCTCTCTGACAATGTGGGCTAAAATATTATTACGTTCTTTTTTGTTTTTCACCATGAACATAATTCTGAACCTCGTAACATATCTCAGAAGACCAAAACACAAAATACATAGCATTTCAAAGAATTTATCATCAACTTCAGTTTCCACCATACATGTAACAAACATATGGAAGATCATACAGGAAGCTGATACATCACATATTTTTGACAACAATGGTTGTATTTATTGAACACAAAAAGTACTTGCAGATCCCTGCACATCAGCAATGTATGTATGTTTGCTTAGGTTTTCACATCCTACTTATTTTCTTTCAGAAATCTGACGACGACAAGTCCTTAGCCGTGTTAATTATGTATATCTTATGTGGCAGGGCAAGTTCATGCTGCCAAAATGATGCCACCACTGGAAAAAGTCAAAGACACCGGATATCACACCTCACCCAGTCACATTATACTGATAACCAGTTCTGTTTCCTTGCTCTAGCCTCTCAGTACTGATTGCCCAGGGAGGCAGCAGCAAGTATCATTTTCAAAATTTCCGGCATCACCCAACCTGAGTTTGATCCAAGATCTCCCAACCTCAAGGCAGACACTCTAACCACCAGGCCACTGAGGCAGTCTTGCATCTTTTGATGAATGGTGAGTCAGGCATATTTTGATGAAAAGTGAGTCAGGCATATTTTGCTCTGCAATTTAACTCACAGACACATCCACCCAACAACTTAAACTATTAAAATATACTGCCACCAATACTAAAAACCCTAATCCACACAGCTGCCTCTTTGGGCAAACTCTGCTTGCTTTTTACCTCAACTGTAAAATGATTCTTAACAGACATATGACAACTAGCAAGGCTGATGGTTAACTTACTTCTACCCTGCTGTCTTGGATTTGTAAGTTTCGACAAACACTGGTATCAAATGCATCAGATTTATCAGATTTGCCAGAATCTACCACTGGCTATGTACATCTTCATGTGTGCATATACTATACCTCTAAACCTGTGCAGGGCCCGGTTTCATGAAGCATACTTAGTGCTAAGTAGCACTTAGCTCAGTGCAATTCCTATCTCTACAACATAGTGCTACTCAGCACTAAGTATGCTTCTATAATCCGGGCCCTGCACATAATATCTGACTTTAAAAAAATGAGGTGAAAGATCAGTACATTCTGAGCGATCCACGTGTGAGACCTTATATAAAGCTTCATTCATTTAGGCTCAGCAGATGTAGGCCTAATGCTACTGCCAGGCAGTTATGAATTCTGAGGTAAGATGCAAAGTGACAACATTACTTTTCAACAGCTTACCTCATTTTATCAAGATAAATCATATTTTTCGGTAATGTACGAACATTCATGTACATGGATCACTATGACAATAAGTTTAGCCAAGGTGTAATGGCAAAGACCAATAATTGGTGCATCAGTGTACTGATAAATGAGTTTTCTGATGATTCTCCAAGTTATGTCTCCACTTGAAGCGATCTCCACAGATGTCACACTGATGGTCACGTTGCTGCGAGTGGGTTTTTATGTGGCTTGCCAGGTTATGTTTTCGCTTGAATTTCTTGCCACAATGCTCACACTGGAAATCAGCTTGGTCACTGTGCACTTGCTGATGTGAGAATAGTTGGGCAATGGTTTGGTAGCCTTTACCACACAAGTCACACAAGAATGGCTTTTTGCTAGCATCATCGCTGTGCATATTGTTGATGTGCTTCTGAACTCGTTCAGCTGTAGCAAATTTTTTATCACAATTTGGACATCCATGGGTTTTAACGTTATGGATTTTCTTGTGACATTTTATGTTTGAGACATGTATCGTCTTTCCACAGATGCTACAAGCATGCCCAGTCTTCCCATGGTAACTACTCATATGATTGAGAGCAGAATTCAGGCTCTTTAAAATTTTTTTGCAATATGGGCAAGTGTTGGTTTCAATGCCAGGGTGCGAAGCATAGTGTATAATTATAGCTCGTCCTCTATCTGAAGAAGCATTACATAAATCACACTTATAAAAGCCAGGTTTGCAACGTTTTCGTACATGACGTCTTAACAGTCTTGCTGATTTGAAAACAACTTGGCATTGGTCGCACTTGTTCTCAGGCTGGTGACCCGTTCGGCTTGCATGCAGCACAACCTCTCTTAACACAGGGAATCGCTTTTCACAATCTTTGCAGCTATAACATGGAAAGTGACTGGCGCAATGAGAAACAAGAGATTGTTGGGTTTCGTTTCCAAAGCTTGCTCCACACATTGGACACCATAATCCACACTGGTGGACGACTTCGACATGTTTGTTAAGGTCCTTTAATGTGGGCAATAAAACATGGCACTGTTCACACTTGAGTGGTCGATCAAGAGTAGTGCTGTGGACATCAGCCATATGCTGGGCGAGCTCGTCCAGCCCTTGAAATTTCCATCCACAAAGTAGGCAACTCAACTCTCTATTAAACACCATAGTTTCACCACTATCAATTCTCATCTTCTTCTCCCTTACCACATTTATACTTCTCCAGAACCTCATTTCTGCGTCTCTGTACTTAGGCGGGACTATAAATGAATGTTTTTTCACAGCTGTTTGATAGGGGCTACCACCTTGAAGACTGCAATTATTGCTTTTCAAATCAGCTTCAGTTAGTCTTTTCAACATTACATAAGATTGGGATATCCTGGTCAAGTATGTAGAATGTTCAGTGATTTTGGTACCAGTCACCTCAATGCATTCCGTTTTTAGCGCCAACGTGTGCTGCTGAGAGTTCTTGTCATGCTTCTCGCACGATTCCAAAGAGTTAGCTGGCTGTCTTGTTGATTCCTGCTCACCCACACATGCCGGAGACACAACAGGATCCAATGACACGTTTTTATTATATTTACCACTATGATCAACTCTGATGCTCAACCCCAAAGCTTTAGTTTCCATCTGTAAATAAAACAGAATAAACAGTATTACATGTATTTTTATTTGTTTCAAGAATATACGTTATAATTTCTTTCAACAATGTATTTATACAGCAGCCAGCATTTTGGTGAGAGGAAGCCAACCACAACCATCTGCAGTTTGCCCACAGATCTTCCCACACACGACAGGACAGGAAGCCAATTTGAGCTCCACCTAAACTCACTGACGCGGCCACACTGGTGAGAGGTTATCAAGGTCCATGAGTCACTGACCAAATACTGTTATTTTGGATTCACAGCAAATATAGTACAAATGTACCCCGGTCAGGAAACATTCCTCCAATATTCCACAACATAAACTGTACCTATGGTAGAAATAATAATGTTAATGTTATGACCAACCATATAAATTACTGTTCCAATATCAATTCATCATGCTGGCATCCTCTCCAGCCGTATGTGGGAAGGTCTGCCAGCAACCGTGGCGTGGTTGTCCTTATGACCCAGTCTGCATTGTACTTGTCTGCTATTCATGATGTGTGTCTGGCTGGTCACTCACTGACAAGTTAGGTCATATTCAGTAAATTAATGGGAAGGGATTAGGGAATTAAAGGGGTCATTAGCAGAGGCTCCCTGATAATATAAGATACCATTTCCTGTACTTTCTTAAAAGAGTATTTTTAAATGATATATATATAAATAGTGCTCCCTTCTAGAGGGATAGTTAAGATTGAGCTAGAGAGTGAACTAGAAAGGATCTCTGAGTCCTAGTCACTCTCCATGCTACAAGCATACATCAGTTTTTATGCACAGTTGCAACTGAGATATCTGTATTTGTGTTCAGTTCAGAAATTATTCAAGGACTGTAAGTTTAAAATTTGAATTAAATATCATACCTAAAAAAGTTTTAAGTTCTATCTTCCGTTTCACTAAAAACTGTACACAGCTTCTCTTTTAAATGTTACCAGCTTTATAAAATATTAAAAAGTCAAACCTGTACTTACAGCCACCTGCGAAGAGTGTCCATCTGTCCTAAGCGGCCAGTCTCTGCCGCAACCAAACAATTTTCCAAGTTAAACGGCCTCTGATATGCAGACACCTCAATTTGGACAGCCCCATTATGGTTTGGATTGGTATATGAATGTTGGGCTTGACACTTAGATTTACACAAATAATCAACACTTTATTTATTTCATCTTTCACACTCACTGGAATTGCAATGATTCTACTTCTGAATATTATGGACGTTTATGGATGGACACAGTGGATGACATTGGGCACACCCTAAATTACAGGTCATCCACATGTAAATTTTGCCAAGATTTTTATAAATATACATTGGCTTGTGCACATTAAAGTGAAAGACAGCTTATGACCGAGGCTCTGTTCAATAAGAAGATTATCTTTTGAATGCAAAAACCTGTTTGAAATTTTATGAATTCATTACTGAATGATCTTGGTTGGAAGTGTGTAGTATTTTCCAAGTGACTGAGGATCTGCAGGCACCCATGCTTTTAAGTCAGTGAGGCTTATTTATTTAACTGTACTGTTTTCTATTTATCATTTAGACTTTAACAGTGTCATAATTTTGTGTATTGATTTTAAGTTTTAAGGTATGTTTTCAGCTGAGGCCTTCAAAGACATGTCTATAGCATAACTTCGTGTACATGACGTCTTTTATGAATTGACCAAACAACTGACCAAACTTGTATTGTGACCTCATCCTGCTGAGCTGAGATTAGAATGTCATAATACAACATGTAAGTGTTTTGACTATACGGATTCTGGGTATAAAACATAAAAATGAAATTACAAAAGTGGTTTTTCATTGCAGTGAAATATCATTTTTATCCTTGAAGAAAATCATAGGAATTCACTGATAGTAAACAGTAAATAGTTTTGAACACTGTCTGATTCCCTCATACCTCTACTGTGGTTCCACAAGAGTTCATCCCCGAATCTGCCAAGTTGGATTTTATTGATGGACAATTAGATGATGTACTGTGCGAATTTGTAGAACTTGTCACTGCGGTAGAATTTTCAAGACAGGTCTTACTGCGACTTTTCAACACTTTGAAGCATGGCGAGCAGTAAAATCCAGTTTTTACTTTGGGAAAAAGGTAGGAACACCTTTGCCTGTGAAAGCCCCTTGGGCGCCTTTCAAATGGTTTCTTGCAATGTTTACACAAATCCTTGTCCTCATATTTCATGTCTTCATCCATTGTAACCTGAAAAGAATACAACCCATGACAATGTACCTCTGTACAATCAATTTGATGACAAGTTCAAATCCATTTATGAGAATATCCCCATGCTGGCTGGTTATCTGGCTTGTGTTTACCAAATTTGTGTTACAGACCAGATAAACTGTTTCCAGATAAACTGACTCATCGACAGCTATGCCTTCCAATTTATCCCCAGCCAATGGGGAAGCGCGATAAAAATACCAGTCAGTGCACTAAGCCTGTCCGACAGACTACACTGCACAGTCCGTGTTACAGCATAGGCAATAATCATTCAAAATGCACAAAATCGCTTATATCTCTGATAATCATGTCATCTCTTGGCACAGATACATTGTTAAAAATTACTTTTACATGTGGATAATCTGAATTAAAACTGCAACTTTCATGACTTTACAAGAAAAGCAAAACTGACTGGCACATTCAAGTGCAACAAAAACTATGCAACAGACAATTAAACAAAAAAATTTTTTTTCAAAATATATAAATAAATTTCAAAACTGAGTGGAAATGACTAAATAGCCTCGGTCGCTATACTGTATACTACACAGACACCATCTGCCTTTATTATACATGTATAGCATGCAAAGCTACTTTATTAATTCAAGGCATAAACAAGTCACAATAAAGAAATTCTCCGGTGTAGTCTCTTCGATGTTTTCGACAAATTGGTCGCTTTTTATAAATGGGAGGCTTCCTTCCCAACTGTCTTTACCACAACAGTTGCATATATACCTAGGATTTCTGGCTGTGAACTGAGCCCGTAATACAGTATATGCTGATGCCACATGCTTAAACATTGTCCTCACAGCCATGACAGCTAACACTTGTAATCAACCACTACTGACAAACTCTTATCACACTAACCATCCCTTATCTGTTCTTGTCCTGTGGTAAGTTATGAGTTTGGGGATTTTCAGATAATATTACTCTCAGAGTAGAGATGGCCACTCTTGATCTAGCTTCCTTAAAGCTAATATGGCAAACATTCACATGCTGGTAGAATAGCTGGCTTATGTTTAGCAAGTCTGCGTTACAGACCAGACAACTACCTCATTGTTGTCAAAACTTAGTTTAGTCGCTTTTCTCACCAATTCTGCTCTTGTTTTCACTACTCATCACCAAACTTTCTCCAGAATTATACATGAAATACATGATAAATTGTTAACACTACATTATTTCCACATACCTCTGCTTTGATTCCATAAGAGTTCATCCCTAACTTTGTGGAGTTGCGATTCGTTATTAGACAGTCATATGAAGTGCTTTGGGAATTTAAAGAACTTGTCACTGCGGTAGAATTTTCAAGACAGGTTTTACTGTGACTTTTCAGCATTCTGAAGCATGGCGAGCAGTAAAATCCAGTTTTTACTTTGGGAAAAAGGTAGGAACACCTTTGCCTGTGAAAGCCCCTTGGGCGCCTTTCAAATGGTTTCTTGCAATGTTTGCACAAATCCTTGTCCTCAGATTTCATGTCTCTATCCATTGGCATGACTGGAACTGGAAAAAGAGTAGAACCAATTACATAGTTTAATACTTGTACTTATAAAGCTATGCAAAATAAATGATCAAAAATAAATGTAAAGCATATTGTGATCACATGTTAAAATCTATGCGTGTGACTAAAGTCAAAACATATACAATAGCAATTATTTCTAGCACTACATTTACCATACAAATAGATTGTGATATTTAAAACCTTAACGTAAACTTTGGAGACAAATGAATGCAAAACTTCAGAACAATACATCAAGAAGCCAGGGTTTCTTATGAGACAGTAGCTCTATTGATTGGGACAAAATTATCACCCATTAATTGATGTATGGATGATCAAAATTAAAAATACTATAAAATATGTATCTGGATTCATTTGTACCAATTTTCATTGAAATAAGACAAAAACTGTAAGATTAGCATTTTGAAATATATATAAACATATGCTGGATACACAGACAGACAGACAGACAGACAGACAAGCGATCATCAAAATTAAAAATCGCTATTACGAATTATGTATCCTGATGTAGTTTATACTTGAACCAAGTTTCGTTGAATTCATACAACTGTAAGCACAGTAGTGTTTTGAAAGAAATGTTAACATGGTGGATGAATGTACAGATAGACGGACAACCGATCAACATGGAAAATCGATACTATGAATTATGTAACTTGATGTAGTCTACATTTGACCCAAGTTTCATTGAAATCGGACAAAAACTATAGGAGGAGTAACTTTTTGAAGGAAAAGTACACCAATGTCGGACAAACAGACAGACAGAAAGACTGACATATGGAGGACGCTGGAGAACTTGCTAATTATCCGAATTGGCATTGCAGAAGCCTCTCGAGATCATGCTGGTTTTGGACAAGACGGAGTGGGGGCTCTCGAGCTCAACAACAACACTGTTAACATACGTGAAATCACGGGAGTTCGCGAGAGGCCCCCACCCTGTCTCTTCTAAAACCAGCAAGAACTCAAGAGACTTCTATAATGCCTCTTCAGCTTACACATCAGCTCTTCGACTGTGGACCGGCCTAAGGACTGAAATGATGGACCAGACTGGTATTTGTAGTTTTGCAGTGATGTCATAGCAGCTTTAAGCCAATTAACAACACTGCCTTTGGTTACGGGACGAGTTTAAAACAAACAACATTTAACCCAGGCAAGACAGGCCTTGAATTAGATTTTGCCATAAAAAAAATGAAAACTAAAGAGCTTTCAGACAAGAAATTTTTCTGGACAGGTAATCGGAATTTGTCTAGCTTTCAAATATGCCACATCCAGAGAACCTGCCATCCATTAAACTTCAGCAATCGGCAAAAATCAGCGTTTCGTACACTTAGCCCGATGTAATTTATCACCTCCGCTCTTTGCCAAGTACCGGGTTGCTCGAAAATACGAAGAAAGTTAAACAATCATTCTAAAGACGACATCTTTATGAGAAAGAAGTGCTACCAAGGCTATACCGTACAGTATTTTCTACATGTACTGGTACATTTTGATGAATGCACCTGAAGTACATGTATAAGACAAAGTTAGATGATCATCGATGCTATATCCCAAGAAAACATGATAACCCTTGGAGTATGATTTACCTGTTTCGCGCCAATTTTAGTACAATTTTACCACCGAAAACTGCACAAAAACGAACAACTGTCAACTGTACACTTGCTATTGAGATTACCGTGTTTGAGACAGAAGCAAGGTTCCAGTGGACGCCTAAAACATTTATACTGATTCAGATAAATTAGGGGTTTGAGATTGTAGCTTAATCATGCCCACTTGCAGTGATGTTCAGGTATAAAAATGCTAGTTCGATTTTGTATCGAAGCGCAGGCCTACAGAAATTGGTGTATACGGATAGCGATTGGCTGTATCTCTGAAGTGTGTTGTAGTACTGCCAGGTAATTTCACAGGTATAAGCAGTAATAAATAATGGTTGAAAAAAAGTCCATTCCTTGTGGCTACAATTAAACAGAGAAAAATATCATCCAATGAGCAAGTGCCCCCCCCCCCATTCTATTTCTATGGCGATAGGACGCTAGTACCTGCATTCCAGCTGATTATTTTGAGAGAATGGTGGTAAATCCCTGATGATATTTGGATATGTTGTAGGCCAGGCATCTAGTTATTTGACAGTATGCGTCATTTGGGCCAAGGAAAATTAGGGCAGTTTTAGGAGAGTGTTCTTTGTGAAATTACCACATAAATATTAAGGCTATTTTTTAGTGTTTTTATACCTGAAGAGTTCGGGGCGTACGCCGTAACCATCCTGTAGGGTTATCCCCCCTGTTGCGCTCTTCTACTCGCAACCCGTGCCCTTCGCCATTTTAGGACGGTTTGTGAAACGAGAATGTCACTAATTCGTCAAACATTGCAAAGAGTGCCATCTCTACTGCAGCAGTGTAGCAGGGGTGCTGCAGTTGCTGCATCACGAAGGAACTATGCAGACATGGCATTTACTTTTGCCTCGCCATCAGACGTGAGTTGTCATTTTACCGAACAGCGCGTTATTTGGTGGGCTTCCAATGTCGCAGCCCGAGACCGCGGGTGATTTCTGAAGAATAGGGTTGTGCTATTGTTCGTCGCTGACCCACTTTGCCCATGTTAAGTGAGAAAAGGACATTGTTCAATGAACTTACGTCACCCTACCAGGTGACACCACCCTCATGCCCTACGTTGCTCTGACCTTGGGATTTGCATTAGAAATGACGCTACCTCTCACATCCCGATACCATCATTTCTAACGTAAATCCTAGTCCATCTAAATGGAATAAGCCAGAATGCTGTTTCCACTGCGCACGACCGGATTTCCTTTTGCTGGTAGATAAATAGATCCTCGTGGCTGTGTTAAAGACATTGTAACCATACGCATTCGCACACAATTCAGCCGATTTTGTGGATTTCGTGTGTCTGTGTGCCATTTGAGACTATGCGTGGGCTCTAGGGCTGTTTGAAGTGGAAAACTCTGTGAAAAGCACAGAAAAAAATAGAATTGAGCTCTATACTGGCCTGTTGCTGAAGTCTGTAATATTAAGAGATGGACTTGAGTGGCCATGTACTTTTATTTGTGTACCGTATGATCTTCTGCTCATGTGCAGTTAAGCGCAACTCGAAACTGCTATCTGGATCATTGTTGCACTGTTGCTAGGGCTTCCAATGTCTTAGCCTGAAACTGCGGTCTAAGGGCTTATATACACTGATACATGTAATCCAAGATTGTTCTGACGTTGGGACTTGCATTAGAAATGACTCTATTGCTCACATCCTGATAGTGTCTTTTCTAATGCAAATCCTAGTCCATCTAGGATTCTGACATTCATCGCAACACTGTCCATCACCTGTACTAAAAAAATTGCAGCTCCAAAGTCGATGGAACTGCTTTTGACGAGGTCTGCACTTGTGTCATGAAAACTTACCTATATTCAAACTGAATTGACAGAAAAATTTGACAGAAATTTCTTGCCATTCTCAGTTATATTATGAGGATTTGTATTGCAACCGGTTGCAACCTACAAACTGCAATGAAAACATCTTAGTTTTCAAGATGTTTCTTAGTTTTCAAGATGTTTTCCAAACCAGAACTCTGTTACATTTCAGCACCAATAGTAGATTACAAGACTTTTCAAAATGGCTGCCAACATAGCCCGAGACCACGGTCTAAGGGTGGCTTATATACATAGATATATTTAACAGTACTTATTTGTAGTTAGGCCTACCTTGTGGCAATCAGGCATTTGAGTAGTCATTAAAATGGTGGAAGTAAAGAATAATGTGGAAGTTGTCACCATACCATTAGGGTATACCATTTGACCTGACCCCAGAATGACAGACTGGACTACATTAAATACAGGAAATAGAGGGGGTGTTACTCAATCTAGATGGAGGGTGTCATTTTAAAATTCTGATTGGGGCCTCCGTGGCTGAGTCGGTTAGCATGCTAGTGCAGCGCAGTGACTCAGAAAGCCTCCCACCAATGCGGTCGCTGTAAGTTCAAGTCCAGCTCATGCTGACTTCCTCTCCGGCCATACATGGGAAAGTCTGCCAGAAACCTGCTCTCACCATAATACTGGCTGTAGTTGTATAAGTGAAATATTCTTGAGTACTTCATAAAACACCCATCAAATAAATAAATAAATAAAATTCTGACATTCATTGCAACGCTGAATTCATTACTCATATTCCAAAACATCGCTGCTGATCTCCAACTCATAGTGGATGGAACTGCTTTTGATTAGGTCTGCGCTTGTGTCATGCATTTGACCTTGACCCCTTAGATTACTTCCCAGGAATAACGAACAGGTTCCTAGCCTGTCACATTTATAACCTGTACAAATTTCCAAGCAATGTACAGGTCACACAGGAAGAGTCGCTCGCAGTTGAAAGACATGCAAGTTTTCTAAGTCAAGAAGATTAAATAATCAAATTTGTCACATGAAGTAAAGTATTGTCATCTAAATGATAAACACAAAATATAGCACAGAGGCAAAGATCCAAAAGTGACAAACTCAAAGGTACAAGCGTTCTCTTCACGAGTGAAACAACAACAGTGCCATATTGCCAAAAATCACCGCCTGCTGACTGGTTAAGGGCAGTCTGATATATATGTAAACTTTCGTTTCTGAGCATTCACATCAAAAATAAGCTTCATAAGCTTATTTAATGGGATAAAAGGATAAGAACATATTTAACTTTATTTTCTGAATATTACAAAAAAGCACATAGGTTATCAAGGTTATGTTTTTGGCACTTCTTAGCAAATCTCACTTGCAATTTTAGGCCTTTCTATCTCTTTGCCGTTTGTTTCAGGGTGACTTAACAGTGGTTCTGTGCATATGAGAACCTGTAGGCATATTGTAGAATTTTAATGAGCATATTATTAAACACATTCTTACCGTTAACAGTTCAATTAACTGTGTGTTACTTTGTTTTGTATTGCTTAGGTATATTACAACAATGCCAATGTGAAGCAGGTTGATGTACCATCGTTCAGCGGCAGTTTTGGTATCCTACCCGAACATGTCCCAACTTTAGCTGTTCTCAAGCCAGGTGTTGTATCTGTGTTCGAAGAGGATGGAAGCGTGAAAAAATATTTTGGTAATTATGTACATAATGTACGTTGCTCACAGTATCAAATGCATTATACACAGTCGTCTCAAACTCCTCAAAAATATGACATTTTTTAATAGAGTGAATTTCCCCTATGGATCATTTCTAGTAGAATGATTTCTTAGACCTGGAACTGTGTCAAGCCATAGTGGTTTTGTTCCATCTTGTGATGTTTATATCTATGAGCTGCATTCTTCACAAGGAAGGTGTTTTCCTATTCAAATTTCCTCTTGAGTATCATCAGCCAGGTGTACGTTACCGTCCTGGTTTACTCACTGACCAATTCAAACAATAAGATTGTGAAGATCCGGAACCAGGATGACATTTTGCTTTGTGCTCATGCTTTCAAATCTAAACCATGTACAGCATGGCTACATGTGTTTTCCAAGCACAATCTGATAAGATGTTGGGAATATCCATATATCAGTGTGAGTGTTGATGCTGGACCGCCGTAAACAGCTCAGTGTGGTTGCAAATGGTCAGCTGGGGCACTTTCAATTCAACTTTCAGCTGAAAGATTGAGCTGTTTTAAGTAATATGTTGCAGAAGGTGCTTGAGCCATGTACTGAAATCTAAATGGCAGCAATTAGAGCCATGAAGTCAGCACCAGTGTATTATGTCTCTGTGCCTATAAGCTTTACAATTAAATAATTCCTTTGTTTTTTGTTCAGTTTCAAAATTTCTGAAGTTTGAGATTCATCCACTCCAACAGAAGCAGACAGCATTGTTTAATTACTTCTTTTGTTTGAGTTGTGTACCTGAGGCATGTAACACCCTACTAGGGTACAATGGCACTCCTGTTTATGTGTGGGGAAAACAGGACAGAACTAAAGGAGAGAGCCACCATCCTCCATTGGGTATGGGTATTTTCAAGCTTCTGGCTTCAGGACATGATTCATATTCAAGTGAGCAACCTCACTGGCCAAGAGATGATCGCCTTCAGCAAGGCCAAGACAGTTGCTAATTGCTTTGTAGGACATTTTCAAGGTTGCAATAAAATGAGCTCTTGATTCTGATTATCTCTCCCAATGCAGTTAGAACAGGCATGAGGGTTTCCTACCTGCTAGTGTACTGTGTGCATAGAAACTTAAAACAGCACGCAGTTGCTGGAAGTGAGTGCTGTGTTAAACTTAGCACACTAGGTGATTACCAGCTTCCTACTCACTGTGTCAACTTCTGTTTTGTTTTGTACTATTGCAGTCAGTAGTGGGTCTGTGACTATCAATGATGACTCCTCAGTCCAAGTGTTAGCAGAGGAGGCCCATCCCCTGGACAGACTGGATGCTCAGGTAAATACATGGCCAGTACTCAGATAACAGATCCAATCATTGCCTAGCGTATGATACATGCACAGCGAAATTTTGTCACGTACTCCCCACTTCATTGCAGAAATAGCTGATATTTGTGAAGACTTCAAAAGCACACCAAAATATATATGTATACATCTATGTATATATTTACATATGTTGGGCTTTTCAGAAATAGTAAGATTTTAGAAAGCTCATTGTGTACTTCCAATGATCTTTGAAGTTGGGTTGTTGAGAATCACCTTAGGGATCATCCTTAAGTACGTATGCTGAACTTTTTTAATTTATTTTTTTTTATTTTTCTTTTTTAAATTTTGCGAAAAATATAACCTGGCACTGTGTCGTACAAGTTGTTGAGTATACACTGAACAGATTGGCTCAGCCCTGATGTGTAAAATTTAGCACATCCAATCCTCAAAGCATACGCTGCAGCAGCCAGTAAATGTCATGATGACCAAATAACAAGTCCAGAGAGAGGAATTGTTTTTTTTTTTCTTTAATGTATAGAAAAGTACTGTATCCTCAGTGTTACAATGTGGATATCTTTTGCTAGTTTTAATTTCAGGAAAAGGTTAAATGTATGTTCCAAAGATGTTTGATTGCAACACTCTTTCCATTTCCTTCAGGCAATCCGCGAAGGTCTAAGCAAGGCACAGCAAGACTTGACCTCTGCTTCATCAGAAAAAGCCAAAGCTGAAGCTGAGATCGCACTGGAGTGCTACGAGTCTTTACAGAAGGCAATAGAATAACTAGGACAATATTTAGGTGTGTTCATTCTTGTGTGGTGCCATCAGTAATCTACTAGTGCTTCTGCATTATCCAGTCCTGGGCATCCAGCTGGTACTCTCAGCAGATACATTGCTACGTCACACAAGGGGAAAACTAAGCCTGCCCCATTTTGTGATTTACAGTTTGACAAGAAGTCACTTTCATTATTGTTGTTTCAAAAACTAAAATAAAGTGATGTATCAGACCCAAGTGTTTTGAAGTTGATCTTTCTTGAAGGCATCACCTGTGTTGTAATAGTTCCTGTCAAGTGAAAACATGCCTTTGTAATGCTGATGTTTGCTGTCCTTAAATATTGTTCTCACAATCTGGTTTCACCGATTCTTTTGTCTGTTGATCAATTTTATGTGTTTGAGGTGTGTTTTGTCACAGTGAAGCTGTTTCCTCCACTCATGAAGTGGATAGCTGGGACATGTGGGCAATAATCAGAAACCTTGGGAAACATTTGTTTGATGTCCAGCTCCTGCAGATATCATGGCCATGGCTTGCATTGGTATGAGGAGAAGGGCTTAGGCTGTCATTCAGGCACGTGGCGAAGACACCTGATATTGACGTAAAACGCTTTACAATGTACCAAATGATGTTTTCATTGAGTAATTTCAACCACTACTTCAACACAGCTCACTCAAGAACCTTACTTGTAAAACCATTGTTTCACTTCAAAACCAGTGATGAAACCAGTGGTTGTTATCATTAAAATACATGAGTTCCAATCATTTTGATGTGTTTCATTAGCCAAAGGGTCACACATTTCACAATGAATCACATTTTGAAATTTTTGATGGAAATTTCATTGGTAACTTAATACCAAAAGTTTAACAAATGACTTGCCCCGGCACTCCGGTTTTCTTCACCTATAAAACTTATTGCCATCATATAGAGGAAAATGATCCAGAATAGTGTTAAATAAGCGTCAGATAAATCAACATTTTTTGGCTTGGAATCTGATATTGCTTTTATCCCATTACTTTTAATGGCTTTTTTCCGATGTTGACCTACATGTCGTGCTAATGCTGTCTCACTGGAATATGATGTAGCAAGAAAAACAAGACATCAATAATTGACTCATTCCCATGTTCTAAGTGCCCACCCAAAGAACATTGTACTTGCGCCAAGGTCATGGATCTTGAGGTGTAAGTTCACAGGTAAGACCGACAACCCGCAGATGGTGGTGGGTTTCCCCTGGGCTCTGCTCCCACCATATTGCTGGCTGCCTTTGTATATGTGAAATATTCTTGAGTACGGTATAAAACATCAATTAAATATGTCAGATTTTGAAGTTTTGACAGATTAGAATCACTAAGAACTAGCTGAATGTTTTCCTCTGCAAGCGTTATCCATTTATGAGGCTTCACAAAGTTGGAGTTTACACAATAAACACCAGGTGTTATGAAATACCGAGTTTTCGAGATGCCATGACAACAGAGTGATGTCCCTTTGTGACTGGATGTTGCCATTTAACAGCACAACAGGGTTAATGTGCATAATTTAACATGTCCTGGTATATATGATATTGTAAATGTGTCGAAAACAGTGAAATATAACTACCGAAGTATGTTGACAGTCATCACGTTGGGCAACAGAAACAAAATTCTGACAGTAGATTCTTCTGAACACACAAGCTGCCCTGTTAAAGCATAGGTAGGGCCCTTAGGTCATCCAACCCTTCAGTTTCTAAATTTGGATGTGGATTACTGTATGCCTTGACGCGTGCCAGTGCCACACGCGACTACAAGCACTGATACATGCCCAGCATACATTTTATTTGATTTATGTTACGCCGTATTTCACTTATGTGACGGCAGTCATCATTATGCTGGGAGGAAACTGGGCAATGCTCGGGGGAAAACCACAACTTTCCACAGGTTGCTGGCGGATCTTCCAGCATATGACAGGAGAGGAAGACAGCATGAACTCAGAGCAATCTCACTGGTGAGAGGAACCGGAGTCATTAAGCTGCAATAGCGCACGAACTCCCGGATCCACAGCAAACAAGGCCACAGCAGAGTAAGTGTGGGTTAAGCAAAACTGTAAACACTGGTTGGGATAAACCTGTGAGATGACAAGTTTATCAGTTCAAACTGCAACCGAAGTTGACTGCACACTTGACCTTTTAAGCAAAGACACTTACATGTACACCGCTGTCTACTTTCCCCACACTCGTACACAATACCTCCCCCAACCAATGGCAAGCTAAAATAAGCTACCTAGATCACAGGCTAATCATCTCCTATTTATTAAAGTACTTCAGATCACTTTGCCACCATACAAAAAGTTTCATGGTGGTAATTTTGAAGAATGATCCTTAAAATGAAACAGGTTTGTGAGTGAGTGCTTCGGGTTTAATGTCTTGCTTCACAATTTTTCAGTCATGTGACAACGAAGAGTCCATCTGGTGCGTCATATAGTGTGTATTCTTGTGGCAGGGCAAGTCCATGCTGCCAAAGTACTACCGCTACTTGAACATCATGCCAAAGACACCAGACATGACACCCCACATTATACTGACACCGGGGCCAACCAGTGCTGTAACCTTTCTCCAACCTCTCCTGGAAGCAACAAGTAACAGGGTTTATGATTACCAAAGGTAACCTGCTATTGAGAAACATCAGAAAATTATAGCACCTGCTACACAAATGTGTCAAGAGAAGCAGGATCCAGGCCACTGAAACTTTGGACTCCTTTAAAAACAATGTGCAACTACAATGTTTAAGATGTTTATGCAACCTCTTGACATGCTCTCAAATTCAGTGTTACAAAAATGATTCAGAGAACACTACCAAAAAAATCCAATGCTCATCTCTATATCATCCCCACATCACCTGCATAGTTTCATGAAAACAAGTTGAAAGTTGAAAAATTCAGATTCAGTCTTTTAAAAGAGGATAACTTGAAAAATAGTTCAGGGAATGTTAGCAGTAGAACATGTGCAAATCGCCATATTTCCCAACACTTTGCAATGTTACGGGTAAATCTCTGGAAAGCTATACAAGTAGAAGGAGCTCAAATTACAATGGAAAATAACAAATAAACAACAAAGTTTTCAATATAACTTGATTTTATTATGTGATTTAAAACAGCCGACCCCTTTAACCCATCACTGAATTGTGAACTACAAGTCAATACAAACTGAATGATGGTACTGGCAAAACTTCACCCTAGGCTACATATTGTATTAGCTCAATGTGAAGACCAAATGCAAACTGTCACAAAAGTTCTTGGTGCTAATACAGTGCTTCCAGCTACTGCACACAAATTGAATATTTTTTCCACCTAAATAATTAAACGCCATTATTTTAGTCTGGAGAATAAGGTTTGGGCAACCTGAAAAGATAAAAAAAGAACTTTTAATTTACATCACAAACATAAAAAGTTTCTGTTTGTTACAAAACTGTCTACCAATGTCAGTTATACCGACGATGAGTTTTATACATCTATGATGTCTATGCAGAGAAAAAAAACTCATAATACTTGGAGCACATTTTAAAAGGTTGAAAGTAATTTTTTAAGTGCTCAAAATATTTGATATCACCACTTGTTTAAAGTTCAAAGTGCAAAAGATTGGTGCTACACAGGTTATTCCCAAAGCCTCTCTTTGCAATACTTACACAATGATCCACGCAGTGTACAAAATCATACAGCTCCTGATCACAAGTTTCTGAGGTCTTGGATTTACTGTTAACCCTGTCATTACATTCCTCCAAAACAGTCAGTAATTTCTGACATTCGGCTTTCTCTCTGCATTCTTCCTTCAGTGTGTCTTGAGGATCCTGTGTACAGATAAAACACAATGCTTGGGAGTTCCTTGCAAGAAATCCAATACATCTCTCAATCAAATCCTTGTTATCGGGAAATGGTCAGTACTTTAATGTCATCTGATTAATGACATCAGTAATGATCGTATCACCATGACCATTAATAAAAGGCACAAACAAGCTGCTGGTTGAAAAACTGGAGTAAAGTATAACAAATTTCTGTTTATGAAGTATATGCACCCAAATTCTTCAACATTTTCAACCACCTCCGCAACCAATATTTTGAAACATTCTGACCAAAGTATGGGGGTGTAGAGATATAATTTGCATAGTTTTATCAAGTCTGCATCCTTAATCATTTTTAGCATCAAATGATCATTTTCATAATCACTGTATGCATAAATTCCACTGAAAAAAAAGTGCATTAGTGGTTGAAAAGGTTGAAGATTTACAGTGATTAACACTTCTGTCTTCACTTATACTGGTGGTCATGATTATTCGTGGAAACCAGCTCACTTACTTTGCCTGGTATCTAAACAACCTGCTGAAATACAGCCTGAGCCAAGACAGAGACAGCTGGATCAGAAGAGACAAGCTCATTGGTCAGTTCATGGACCAGTCATACACACCGAGAGCAATGCATTAGAGACATGAGCCAAGGTCCACAACTAAGCTAAACAAATGATTTATGTGCAACTGTAAAATATATAGCATGTAAAACAACTACAAATACATCCGTATGCATAACACTGCATGGGTGTTAATTTCCAGCATTCTAAGCAAAACAGTGATATTTACCACCAACTCTTCTTCCTCCTCTTCCTCCTGAAAAAAATGAAAGAACAAACTGATATATAAAGTACCAGTAACTAGTGATAACTTAAGACTTTTTTTTTAGCTAACTGGCAAGACTGGCACAAATCTTCTAAACTAATACAGTAACACAATCACACAAAAATTTTTTGATCTCCTTTTGCATTTGTTACTACTCCAAATTTTACGTCCAGGCGATTCTTTTGGTGACATGTCATTATAAGCCAAATCAGCATTGCAGAAGTCGCTCAAGATCACGCTGGTTTTGGACGAGACAGGGTGGGGGCTCTCGAGCCCAACAACAACACTGTTAACCTCCGTCAAATCACAGTAGTTTGTGAGAGTGCCAACCCTGTCTCATGATCTCTCAACATGGCTCCAATGGCAATTCAGCTTATTAACACTTAAGACTTCACTTGTGTACAAGACCTGTCTGCCTCTTCACATGGCGACCAGTACTAGGCTTCGAAAGATGCAAATTCGTAGACCACATATAACCTGATAAAGTCCCACTTGATTTGCAGGATCATTTTTACAGGACTCAAAGTGTAATAGTAGTGTTACCGGGGTAACCAGCTGGTGATTTGAACCAGCGATCTTGGATTTCGAGTCCACGCTTTTACCACTACACTAAAGGGATATTCCCACCAGCCTGGGAGTAGATAGCAGCTTATATTTCACCCTGTTACAGCAGTAGATTAGGATTTTCAGATTTGGAGTCCTCCATCGATCATGCAAAATTATTTCTTAATCCTACAAAAGCTCTGATGGGAGACCTTGATAAGCTACACAAAAGGGCCTATATCACAGAGAAACACACCATTTTCTCCTTTCACATTGCAGTGTTTGTGTACTACCTCAGTGCTTTCCAAGCACAAATGCATCTAGAAGTGTGATGTAATCCAAGAAAGAACAAAGAAGCACACGGCTTTGGACCTCTCTGTTAAAGGCAGTAAGGAGTTTTACGAGTTTCCCATTATCCAGGTATTTAGCAAGTTGTATTTTAACAGAATGTGTGAATTTACATCCTTAAGAGACATGGATGACTTTTTCAGTTACACGGTATTATTATTTCTGGAGTTTCTTGAAGAAGATCAATCTTATTCGAGCATTTAGGTGTTGTCATCCACATCACTTGTCATTGATGCCAGCTGATATTAGAAGCGTGCATTCAAACATAGCATCAGAATGGACTAGAATGGACATTTTTCAACCAGTTTTATGCTTCCATCAATTTATGACACCTGCATGAAACTGACCACTAAGATGTTTAACAGCTTAATGAAATAGGTGTTGTATACCAAAGTAAAGACAACCAGTGGTCCATACCCAAGACGAGAAAGAAAAATCCCCTGGGTTTCGAGAGTGGAGCACTGTTAGATATTGCCTACAACGTCTACATCATTAGGGGGAGTTGAAAGCTTTGTTGGCTGCCAACCCACTCCAGATATAAAATGGTCATTGTGAAAAGGAGATCTGTCAGTGAATTTGCAACACTCTAAAACCAGACAGCAACCTTAACAAGTCGCGTTTTACATGATTTTACATAAAATACTGGGAAGAGACAAACTCCATTCCATGTACTTTTTCATAAGAAATTTGTGGCCATGGCAATAATCACACCTGCGGGTTGTTGTTGTATTGGCAGAAGCCGGCAACTCAATGTCTCTCTCATAAGCAGTTCTAAACAGCACGGCACCATAAGGAGTGTTTGTGTGTCCATATTCTAAAATACAATACCTCAGGTTTAGGATCAGAGGCAGCTAAGACTTTGCTTTCGAGCACCATCGTCGAAATTCTCAAGTTCAACTGCTTGGTTGCAAGGACAAAGTTACCCGGATGACAAAGTGTTGAAATTCTAAATCGTGAAAGTTAACGGCTGAACCGATGTAAAAGTCTCGTCTTGTGAACGTTGTTGGGAACTTTCATCTTAAACATATTTATTAACTTTCAAACACAAAATGTCAGTTCAGTGTGTCAAAGTGCAAACATGAACCATGCATCAATGGCAATAAATGACTGAGTCCGTGTCCATTCTTTATTTGTGATCATTAACTAAAAGTAAAAGGCAACTGGCTGTCAAACGGCAACTCATTTCAGTTTCTGTCATATCCAACCCTGTTACTTTGTCATATTTCAGCTTCCACTTTAAAGGCGTTTCAGCTTATATCCTAATGTAAGGCAGAGTTATTTTCAGTCAGTCAGTCGTTGGTAGATATTTTATCACAAACTCTTTGACATCATTTATTTGATATTGCGAATATACCGACTTTGATGCTTAAGTCTTTACCGTGCCAAAATTAAAAACATGTCAATAGTTTGACGATAGTCGACGCGCCTCAAACCTTTGGTGATTCCGTTATATTCAATTAGGCTAAATAATTGGTTTCATAAAACCTCCTTTGTATTACTGTTATTCCCTGTTTTGAGTCTTATAAGCCCCTTTGATAAACAAGTGCACCCTCACGAAAACTGGACCCATGATCATCGGCCTGTAATATCATACGTCGTAGTTGGCACGAGGGAGAAGGGCTTGGGTGGGGGGGAATGTTTTACTGCATAATTCATTATGAGATCTCAGCTTATGCACCCTGTTAAAGTGTGCCTAAAGCATTTAAAACACGTGGTTAAAACTGGTACCGGTACTCTTTGTTTGTTCTTTTCTACCGCATATGTACATCATAATTTCTGTATGGCCTTACCTCAAAATGGCATCAGGTCACTTTGTACCAATTTATATCATGCCATAATTACTTCATATCATAGTGATCTTGTACCGTAGTCGTATTATACAACACCATAACTCTAGTAAAGCACTAAAGGTATGCTGTATACAGTTGTTGTACACACTATTAAATTGAATGGAAGGTGGTTGATGCAGATGTCAGAACTGGGGATGTTATTATTTTTCACAGAACATTCACATGGTTGTGTTCCTGCACGATGTGCATGCTGTGATACAACCCCAAAAATACTGCTTAAATCATTGCTAAATAGAGGATATAATACATATTACATATTAATACAGGTATTATATCATATATGGTATGAGATAACTGTAGTGCAAGGTAACTATGATGTGAGATAACTGTGGTGCAAGGTATCTGTGGTGTGAGGTAATATGGGACAAATTCACTTGGGTATGAAGTTACATGAAATCCTTCAAAATAGTTTTATTTATAGCTCTCCGAATCATTTCTGTGTATTTTCAGTGTCACTGATTGTACAATATTTTGTTGTTTTTCATTCCTGTCTTAAATTTCCCCACCTACATAGAAGTCTCTCTCATTAATGAACTTTTATGTCTCAAATAAGCTTTTTGTCTTCTGTTAGATACAGGTATATGATAGTCTGAAAATGAAGACTTATACTGCCCTTATTTGCACTGTACTGATAAGTGAGCTGATATTACAAGTGATTGCACAGTCACAAGATAAAGAAGACTGGATTGATCCATTTGACATGGTCAGTTTTGACCATGCTACAGGCAAGATGACAAAACCTTCTCAAAAAGTAAGAAGGCTACTATACTTGAAGTTCTTAATCTTATTTCTTATTAGTTTAGATTTTATGTGATAACTAAAAATCATAATTTTTTAAAAATCTGAAACTTGCCATGGTATTAGCATCTGAAGGGTATGGGTTAAGTAATACACAGTGTAAATGATGTGGTCTTTGTATATCTGTATTGAGCTCCACTCTTTAATAATCTGCTGGAAATCATTTTTGGAGATAATGTGATTTCCTGTCTGGTAGGTCATTGTATATTTCACCTAATTTTGTTCTTAAGCACATCTGTGCCATGTCACTTTCTGTCAACAGATAGATTTCCTGTTTATATTTATGTAGAATCTTATCACAAAGAAAATAGAATGATACACTTCATATAAGGTGATACAATGAACAATTACCATATATGAAGTTCATAAAAACACATGCATGCTCATCATGTGGTGTGTTAGAAAGGGTTCTACTTTCAGTAAGCCATGACATCTTTGCAGAAGTAAGAATTTTGTTGGCAGTGTATAGCAATTAAAATGTTCCAAATAAAAGTGACAATAACTATGATGACAGCATAAAGTTTATTAAGTGTTAAAATCTGATCCGTCATTTCTGTTAGGGAGTTTCAGATTTTCTCAGAACAAGTAGGCTCTCAACTTATATCATTCATCATATAATTTTCTGATTGTTAGCCTTTCAGCTGGCAGGGCTTTCTTTGTTGGGGCATTTGTCTATTCCCTGGGGATACAAGACCATTATATGCTATTTTCATGAGCCATAATCACTAAATCTGATGGTCATGATTGTAATATTTTCTTTTTAATGACATGGTTTGTTGCAAATATGTTAATAATTCAGTGTAGGTATTAATTGAAACTAACCATATGCTTAATATGTGCATAATGCTTGTAAAGGTTGTAGATTGTGTGATGTTGAACTTCATTCTACAGGAAGAATTCCCAGAACAAGTGAAGGGTGCAAAAACTGCAGCAGACAGACATGTTCCAGTCAAGAGTAGTGGAGGAATAGATAAAAACAGAAAAGAAGGAGTAAAGTCAGAAGAGATGCAGTCACCCAGTGGTCATCCAGCAGGCAATGACCAGCAAAGGGAGACAACCACGATCACCCCACCCTCTCACAGACCTGCACATCATAGTCCAGTGTTCAAAACATTGTACAGGAAACATGTCAAAATGTTACTGACTAAGTGGGACAGTCAGGTACAAAATTAAGCTCCTATATTAACCAATACAGAGTTCGTTCAGACATCAAAATTTTTTGTCATGTTATTGGAATCAGTTTTTTTTTGGGGGGGGGGATTGATAAATCACTGAAACAATTGTTGTATCCAAACTCTATCAAGGTAGAGACGTTGTGATAGCAAATAAATAATGTAAAGAGAGGTTCCTTGATAAAGGTATCACATGTTATTTTCAAGAAATTATAATTATCAATTAATAGGTAACTGGGTTTTTTTTGTGATTTCCCAAACTGTTGCTTGTTTTTTTTTTCCTTTGTTCAGGCCTCAGCAAGTGATGCAGCTGTTAATATGGTGGTATCACTGTCAGCTAATGACATCAGTCTCCTCAGATCCTTCTGTGAAACAGGACATGGACATGCGTCAGACGTTGATGAGATTTTACAAAAGATGATCATTCGTGTGGAATTACCAAACAGTTCTTATGTTGAGGGAAATTTTTGGGATAAAGTTGTACGCATTTCTTTACCAACTATGATACAGGTATGGTATCGCCATGTTGACTTCCTGGCCATGTATAGTTGTTCACTGGTGACAAGTTTTCCAGTTTTGTTTGTGGAGAGGAAGCATGCATGTGTCCTGAACACATTAGAACACATTAGGGAAGTTTTATTTCATCGTTTTTGATAAATGTTCAATATTGTATATACCAGCCCATGTTGCATTGTGCAGATTGACCCTATGGGAGCCATAAGGGGTGATGTCTCGTCCAAAAAGAGACATCACTTTATTGTGGTAACATCGCATCTCGAAACCTGCGTATTGTTAGGTATGGTACATTTAATTAGCCAACATTGATTCTGTATCCCTGCAGTGTTCACTTTTACGTCAAACTACTGGCCCAGTCATTATCAAACTTTGTGAACACACAACCCACAACATTCAAGGAGGGGAAGTGATAAGCTCTGCATATTTGATGCATATCAGTTAGCTTCATGAAGGCATTTATCTACTACTGGAATTACTCTTAGATAATTAGTCCAGTTCAATCACATTAAAGGAAAAGAAAACATAAAAAGATGCCAAAGATGAAAGAGAGTGAAAATTTATTTGCCGATATGGTCTTTAATATTTATTTTCATTTTCTCTTTCAGGAGAAAAGAGTATTTAGAAATATTTTTGTATGATGGTTATCCAGGACCACCTCTTGGTGTATATTGTCTTTGCATAATAATGTTCTAAATAAGGATGTGATGCATGTCTAATAATTGTATCTGAATGTAAATTAGTTGTCTATATTCAAACATATGCATTTACTCTGAATTATGATAATATTTGTGAATAAAATATTAAAATATGACCAAACTCCAGGTTGAACCCATTTGTTAGATGAAAAGACCAATTCTAGTGCAAGTATATCTATTAAAAATGTGTAACATTATCATTTCTAACATTATTACGCAAAGACAATATATACCAGAGGTGGTCCTGGATAACCACCATACAAAAATATTTTCAAATACTCTTTTCTCCTGAAAGAGAAAATCAAAATAAATATTAAAGACTATATCTGCAAATAAATTGTCACGTTCATTCATCTGATTTTGGCATCACTTTTAGCTCACCTGTACAAAGTAAGGCGAGGCATTCTGACAGGGAGAAAAGTTGCAGTGTCATTCTTGGTGTATGGTTAAGCTATTTTTTTTTCCAGTGTAATCAGCTCTCATACATGGATTGAAGGTTAAGCTTTTTTTAGTACCTTCACAATGGGTTCTCATTCATTGATTGAAGCTTTTTTTATTAGCTCTCTAGTCTAAGGTATGTCTGTAAATGCAAATACTCACATGGAAGGTTAAGATCTTTTTTGCTAGCTCCTGCATATTGGGCTCTCATACACGTATTGAAGGTTAGGCTTTTTTTTTCCCCCAAGTCTAAGGTAGGGTGTGTAAATGTACATTCTCAGACGGAAGGTTATAAGCTTTTCTGTTAGCTCCTGTATATTGGGCTCTCATACATGGATTGAAGGTTAGGGGCTTTTTTGCCCCCAAGTCTAAAGTAGGGTGTACATACTCGGATGGAAGGTTATGGTATTTGTGTTAGCTCTTGTATATTGGGCTCTCATACACAGAGTGAAGGTTAGGCTTTTTTTTGCCCCCTAATCTAAGGTAGGGTGTGTAAATGTACATTCTCGGATGGAAGGTTATAAGCTTTTCTGTTAGCTCCTGTATATTAGGTTCTCATACATAGATTGAAGGTTGGGGTTTTTTTTGCCCCCTGGTCAAAAGGTAGGTGTGTGTAAATGTACACACTCAGATGGAAGGTTAAGGTTTTTGTTAGCTCCTGTATATTGGGTTTTCATACACGGATTGAAGGTTAGGCTTTTTTTTGCCCGCTAGTCTAAGGTATGGTGTGTGTAAATGTACATTTTCGGAAGGAAGGTTACAAGCTTTTCTGTTAGCTCCTCTATATTGGGCTCTCATACATGTATTGAAGGCTAGGCTTTTTTTTACCCCCTAATCTAATGTAGGGTGTGTAAATATACATATTTGGATAGAAGGTTAAGGTTTTTTTGTTAGCTCCTGTATATTGGGTTCTCATACACGGATTGAAGGTTAGGCTTTTTTTTCACCCCTAATCTAAGGTATGGTGTGTAAATGTACATTTTCGGAAGGAAGGTTATAAGCTTTTTTGTTAGCTCCTGTATATTGGGTTCTCATACACGGATTGAAGGTTAGGCTTTTTTTCCACCCCCTAATCTAAGGTAGGGTGTGTAAATGTACATACTTGGATGCAATGTTATATGCTTTTCTGTTAGCTCCTGTATATTGGGCTCTCATACACAGATTGAAGGTTAGGCTTTTTTTTTGTCCCCAAGTCTAAAGTAGAGTATGTGAATGTACATTCTCGGATGGAAGGTTATAAGCTTTTTTTTAGCTCCTACATAACAGCACTCATAGGTGGATTGAAGGTTAAGCCTTTTTTCTTAGCTCCAACACATAGTGATAGAAAGTTATGTGTTTTTTTTTGTGGTTATAAACTTCACTTTGTGACTTTTTGGTTTTTGAGATTTAAGGACTTTGCCAAATTTGCTGTTTTTGTAATTAGGAATACTATTATGTTGAGCTGTAATTTTTATGCACATGCATGTGGGAGAACAGGATGTGTATTGGTAACCAGGTTCCACTGGCAATTTTACCAGATTTGTAATCATTTTCTTGTTTTGTGGACACACATTCAGATGGACTTCACTCTGTTCTCCTGTAAACACAGATTTGTATAAGGCTTTCTTGTAGGGCTACAGTTTCTCATGGGAACACCTACCTAGATAAAGTTTTTGTCTTTCTAGCTACTTTACCAGATTTATAGAGTGTCATAATTTACCTGACCAATTTACCAATTTATCTGGTATACACATTATCTGTAGAAACTTTCCACATCTGTATTAGTACCAGGAGCCTCTGACACTGCCCGATGCATGTTTCCTTTTATACTGCGATGGAATGTTTAAGCCATCTACACAGGCAGTGACTATTGTCAGCTGAGTATTTGCTCAGCGAATCATAGGGCTGCAGTGACCACAAATATTACAGGATAGCTGATCATGGGGAGAGATTTGCATATTAATGACCACTTCAGTGAACTGGTGCTTGATCACACCACGATAAGGTTTTTTGCTACCATAGCTTAACATATGCTTAGCCATTGCAGGGTGGCAGTTGTTCTCGGATTGCGAAATGAGTTCTGAATTTGCATATCAAAGACCACTGCCTCAATTTTGTGCACAATTCCCCACAATGACGTCTCCTACTACCACAACAGTTTATAACTTTCATCTGTATTCTGTTTGCATTGTCCAGTTGATTGTTAAAGTGGGCAAGCTGGTAGGATTCTCTGAATACCTTGTTAGATTTCGTTTTACTGAGATCTCCTGGCCCAGTTACTCTCATTATGACAGTTGGTGCACGTCTTATCCAACTCGCATGGTGGGAATATTATAAATTTAGCAGATTACGGTCATAGTCATGTTCATCTATCTTTCTGTGACATCCTTATCTGAAATATCTAGAGAAGTGGCTTATGTATTGTCATAAAATTTCTTGAACTTGTTTATTTCTACTCCAGTAAAAAGCCTGTGAAAAATGAACATTGTTGCTTGACTGAACATTGACCTTCTTTCTTATGATTTCATATTTCGTTAGCTTCATAAATCGTACAAGAATTTCCTTTGAGTTCCCCAAAATATATTAGTTTGTGATCAGAAGAAATGACCTTTGACCTACCATTTGTGTAAGTTCATGTTTGGCAGAACTGCATGCTGGATATAACAGATTAACTGATTTCACAGATTAACTGTTATATTCATGCCAGATGTTATGTAATGTTCTAACTCAAAACTGCTGACAAAGATTTAGTGTCAAGTCAAGAAAAACTTTCCATGATCATGCCGAAGGTGAACACCTTTTCCACTTACACATCAATAACTTTTCTACGGAATAATATTCCCTTTGGTATAACATGAACATTATTTATAACAAAGACAGTTACAAACCCAGATGATGAGATGAGAAAGTGGGCCATATATTGCTGTACCTGTCCTCACCATGTTCATTGTACATGATTTGGTGTTTCAGGCCCTTGCTGTCATTGCACTATTCTCTGTCATTCTTTGGCTTCACATAACGCTGAAGGTTTCTTGGCATCAGAAACTCATTAAGCTCATCCTGCTGATGTACTTCATCAGCATTCCATGGACCTGGTATCATATGTACAAGGTGAGTGTGGCTAGCTAGGTTAGAATTGGGCCAAAGTTTCGGTTTTGTTGACCTTTCCTTCCCTGATAAAATGGCAAAACCTGCAAGTCCCTTGTTATAATTCTACACTGTTGAGTCCGACAATTCTTTCACTGTTTGTGTGCAATTGCCCAACAAAGACCACATCTGATGGCTAAATTACTTGGACATGTGCATTGACAATGTACTGGTTTTTTATGTCCCAAAATACCACCTTTCGCAATATGTTAACACTGTTAAAGGAGAAGACCAGGGAAGTATTGGGCAATTTGTGGTAAAAGGGTATGGTCATTTTTTTTTTTTTAAGTATATTTAGTTCCAAAGCAACAAATTTTAAGGTAGGTCATAACACACACTCAATCACAAATAATAAATACCTACATGTGAAAGGGGATGTAACTGTGAAAATAATTTTGATGAATCAGAACACAGAATTGTGTAATGTCTGATTAGCGGATATGAATCGAGCCCATTGTGCATGTTTTGGCTGCACAAACAGCACATCAAATACAGACGGGAAGGGGTCTGGCTTGACATTTCACAGCTAGAGAGCGAAGAATCCAGTTCATGTCAATCAGCCAGCATCGAGTCAGTAAAATGTCCACATCTTCTAACCGCTTTGTGAGCGTACGGCAATGAAGCATATATATATTTAGAGAGAGTCTAAACCATTATCAGATGACGTTTTTTAAATCTTCAAAACTTAATCTTTTCTCTATAATTTACATCATTTCCCCAGTCTTTTCCTTCAATATCAAAAATAAGATATAATACATAAGTTTTCTGTATTTTGTTTTTGTTCTTTGTTGATTTTTTTTTCCTTCAGCAAGAGGAAGCACGGCAGCAGAGTGAGTTGATGAAGAACATCCCCGATGAGTGTCTCAAGCACAAGTTGTCATGGTACAAGTGGGCAGCTGAGTATGTGCGCTCCACTTTCATGGTCTCAGAGGACCAGTGTGCTAATTACTATGAGCAGATTCTGGTCGATCCCTTCTGGAGAGTAGCACCCACAGAGGTATTTCTGTATATATTTGGCCAGCATTTCATACTGTATTCATGATTTGACCATTTGTGGGGCTCATGAAAGCTGTCCGACAAAAGTTAAGTACTATGTCTGTCCTACACAAAGATTATACAGGGAATGCTTTGTCTGGCAGACTGTATGTGATGGCTGTCTGCCCTGTGATTATTGTTACGTACCACTGAGGTTGTGGTGATGATTTTGCACCTTGATTAAGTTTAACTAAAGGGTATTGATCTGTTTGTTCAAGTCATAAGTCCATATAAGCTAGGCAGTAATGTGTCTAATCTCTGAGATTGCAGGACCCAAAGTAATTGAGCTTTTGAAAAATATCATGAGACGTTTGAGAAGCCTACTTACATCTGCTACAACTTTTTTCATGATTTCCTGCAATTTACATCATATAATACTTAGCTTTGAGGTATGTTTATTGAACAAGTACACAAATCATCTAATGATTTATGCATATTACATATTGTCTGTTTAATAAGTGACGTGAATTTATTATTAACTACCCCATATGACACAGTGCCAAGGTACTTGCGCATCATTGCTTGATGGTTAATTAGTATTAACCATTAATGAGAATGGCGTAAAACTTCATTGAAATAAATAAATAATTAAATAACATTTACCATTAGCGTAAGCTTTCTTAAGGAAAATCAACAACTGGTCCATTTGAGGTGAGGATTGATTAGTCAGCCAGAAGTTGGTGACCAGAATAACATTGAATGCATTGCTGATCATATCTGAAAATAATAAAGCAGTTGTGGAGAAAATGTCGTTTTGTGTGATTTTTTTTTCCTCAGGCTCTTGCAGTAACCACTGTGAGATTCTTTGTGAGCCCCTTGAAGCACATTGGGAAGGGGTTGAGTGAGTTTATAAGGGGAACATTCCAGCACTTGCCGGTCATTCTATGGCCAGTGGTATTGGTGTTTGGGATGGTCATCCTGATTCTTCTCCTTCTGTTCGTGTTTGGATACAGCATCCGTGTGCCCTTCTTCCTCTCCATAGAGTCCAGCCAGTCTAATGCCTTGAAACACAAGCTGGAAGCCAAAATTGCAGAGGTGTCATTAAAGGACAAAGAGGTGAGGCAATAACTGCAGCAATTGTCTACAGTCAGGTAGTTGACTACAGGACAAACAGTTGAGACAGTACACAAGAGCAGTTGTCTGTAATCATGGAGTTGACTACAGGACAAACAGGTGACACAATACACAACAGCATTTGCAATCAGGGAGTTGACAACAGGACAAATCGGATGAGACAATAAACAGCTGCATTTGTCTGCAATCAGGGAATTGACTACAGAAAGAACAGGTAAGACAATACACAGCAACCTTTATCAGCAGTCAGGGAGTTGACAGCAGGACAAAACAGGTGAGACAATACACAAGAGCATTTATCTGCAGTCAGGGAGTTGATAACAGAACAAAACAGGTGAGACAATATACAAGAGCATTTGTCTGCAGTCAGGGAGTTGACAACAGGACAAAACAGGTGAGACAATACACGAGCATTTGTCTGCAGTCAGGGAGTTGATAACAGAACAAAACAGGTGAGACAATATACAAGAGCATTTGTCTGCAGTCAGGGAGTTGACAACAGGACAAAACAGGTGAGACAATACACAAGAGCATTTATCTGCCATCAGGGAGTTGACAACAGGACAAAACAGATGAGACAATACACAAGAGCATTTGTCTGCCATCAGGGAGTTACAATAAAACATTCCATCTCCTATTCATTTCACTTATGAGGCCTTCTGTTATAAGTTTTTTAAATTGATCCATGTTGAGCCAAGTTTTAATATGCATAGTCCCAGTAAACATAACAATGGCTGCAAAGCATAGAAGACACAGAAAGCAGTTATTGCAGAAATAATTGATGGCTTATAATTTTGGCAGACATACTATGGAATATTTCCATGTGTGGCCAGTCACCATTATGACATGAAGTGTACAGTGCTAATCATGACCTCCAGAAATAGAAGCAGCTCCCCACCTCAGATCAAAGGTTTAAAGTGGCCTTAGGCCTCACAACATCACATGTTGATGTCACATTTGACATTTCACCCTGAGATTGGTAAAAGGGATTGTGTGAAGTAAGAATTGTAAAGGCTTCGTATAGGACTTTTTTTCCAATGTTGCATTGCATTATATGGTAATATAAAGGCACTTTTCCTGTGTTTCAGATTGAAGCATTACGTGATAAACTGCGAAGGTCTGACAAAGAGCACTTCTGTGTCACCAGCTCTGCTTCTGAACTAGATTCTGACACAACTCAAGGGCAGAGAACTCTGCTGGATGCTTCCAGGGCTCACTTGTCAGTTTCAGATGGCAATGTACAGGGCAACAGGCACTCCTGCCAGTTCAGGGTTGAGACCTTGAACTCTGACCTGAGGTCAGCCTTATCAACAGCAGAACCGCTCCACACTGCAGTGATGGAACCTGCCCCTAAATCTGCAGCTTGCTCCTGTTCCTTAGCTGGCACTCTCACTCATGTAAATCAGCCAGCCTCAAATCTTTAGCATTTCCCACTCAAAGTTGTACACTCAAGTCATTCGAGCTCTTCCAAGAACACTTTGTTACCAGAAGAGGCACCAGAACAGGAGGTCAAGGTTGACTATTCAATTGGAGATCACCAATCCCTCATGCCCATCAAGGCAAATTTACATAGTTTACCCCATTCCCATGAGCCTTCTCATGTTGAAGACATTCCAGTCAGTATGATTTCTACAAGCACACGAATGTGACAATGGGAAAACTGTGTTCATCAGGTAATTACCCAGAGGGACGACTCGTCTTTAATGGATTGGCAATTTGCATAAAGTTTGAAACACATTATTAAATTTTTACTATGTTATTTATTTGCATAAAGAAAGAAATGTAAAATAAAAATAAATAAGTTATCTCTTTTTTGTTGGAAATAGTGCGTCAGTGTAAAATCTATGTGACATTTGTGTTTACACACTGCATTGTTTATTGGCTATGCAGTTGACATCGCAATCACCACCATCTAATCATTGCAGGCTGATATGTGTCAAGTGCTGTTTGCAACCATGTCTTTTGTCAGATGTTTTAGGCAATGCTGAATATTTTTTGGAGGGGTAACCATGGTTATGTTGGTGAACATTGGGTGTGCCTATTTACCATCTCTCTCTGCAGACAGCAGTGTGATTGAAAAGGATTTAATGATAGATACATACAATCTCCAAGTGATCAATTATTGCTAGTGCTTGTAGATGCAGTAAGTAATTCAGGCACCTTACATGCAATCTGCATTTACAAAAGTCAGATTCACGTTTAAGTTTTGCAAGTTCTTATTTTCTCTCTTTGGTTTATGTGACTCAAATATGTTAATGTACTGCATGCTTTGGGGAGCTTTGGTTAATTACATGTACTTCATTGAATATATTTCAGAATATGCAATTAGAAATTAAAATATAGTGTATCTTTATCGATACTCATTTCTGCAAGATTTGCTTATTTCATAAAATAATTTACAGGGTACCTATAGATCTGAAAAAAAAATTACAGGTAGTAGAAATAATAATTTTTCATTTTATATATCTGCATCGTTTTTTTTTTTTATTTACTCTTATATTTCCCAATATACATGTGAATTCAAAATCAGTTGCTCTCTGGACAAGCATTTTGTGTTTTAGACTTACACGATACAGGACTATGGCACAATGTCAAATGGCCTCATTAGGCAAGCTGTCGTTAAATATGGTATGTTTTCAGGAGTAACCATCCACAGCTGAATTATGTCCTATAATTTAGTCCAGTTTTGTTTCTGCAATTATTCTGGATTTTTTAAAACTATGTCCTACATTTAACATGTCCATTTCTGCTTGTGAACTGAGAGAACCTGGCATCCTTGATAATTTACTGGGCTTTTAGTTTTATTTTTATAAATAAAAAAAAGTTCAAATATGCACATATGTTATTACTAAAGGCAAATGAAGACATTTTAGGACACAAAACCTGTAAATATAACAATGAATCAATGAAAACAAATAAAACAATTAAAAATACTTTTCCCCCTTTTTAATATGTATATTTTGCCAACTGCCTCCTACAGCACATCAGCCATTCCCTATCTAGCTACAAGTAAAAGAAGGTGTTATTTTCATCATATCGTCCTATTTATATAGTATGTAATGTCTGTATATAGTATGTAAATACGTAAATATTTGAGCGTTTCATGCTCAGGGTTGGTTCATTCTCTATATGTCATAGAATTATAAATAGTACTGGGGTATGGTGCTTTTGTCTTGATTTAATTAATGAATGACATTAAAAGGTTAGTTAATCTCAAGTGTCCGTATGTATATAATATAGAGTGAGAAATATGAAGAAATTTTTGCATAATAAACTATTTTTTGTATTTTTGATTTCAATGTTGGGTTTAAGTCACTCCTCATGATTGCCCATGGATTCTGTTATCCATTCGCACCCATTGCAATCCAACTGGTTTTGTTTTTACACATTCCATAACCTCATAACAAGGCAGTGCCTCTATGGCCTGGTGGTTACAGGGTCTGCCTCGAAGTCGGGAGATCTGGGATCAAGCCCGGGTGAGGTCATACCAAAGACATGAAAACAATGGTACTTGTTGTTGCCTCGCTTGCCACTCAGTACTGAGATGTTGAAACGAAGAAACAGGACTCGTCAGCATACATGCACACATTCTCATAACAGGCACACTTTCTGGCGCCTGACCTCTGAAGTAGTCAGTAGTCAGATGTCAAATGGAACATTCATGGCAATATTGAGTGAACAGGTATGCCACCATGGTAAATGGGTTTGACGCAGTGCTTATCAACAGGCCCCAAAACAATGGAACAGAAATAGGATGATGTGTATATGTATGTATGCTGGATTTAACATCGTACTCAACAATTTTCCAGTCATATGACAACGAGGTGTCATTAGCACGTATACATACTGTGGCTTCTTGTGGCAGGGCAAATCCATGCCGCCACTGGAACATCATGCCAAAGACACCAGACATGACACCCCACCCAGTCACATTATACTGGCCCCAGGCCAACCAGTCACGTTTCCTTGCACTAACGTCTCAGTACTATCACAGCGCCAAGTAATGCAGCAACAAATACTATTTTTAAAGTCTTTGGTGTAACCCGACTCGGGTTTGTTCTCAGATCTACCAACCCCGAGGAGAAGGTTCTAACCACTAGGCCACTGAGGTGGTCTGTGAAAGTATGATTGGCCCGGCTGTAGACAGACTGTACATAATACCCTGTCAGAGCTGACCAGTACCAGACTCTGTGTACTAACTCAAAGAAAGGGTTTATAACCCTTCTGGTAGTGCAGACAGAGAAGCTTGGCATTGTCAAGTTACTGGAAATTTACAACTGTTTCCTTGAACACATAATTATACTCTAAATCTTTAAAATGTTTGACCAATAAGTAAAAAATGAACTTCAGATACAATTTAAAAACATAATTCATAACAATTTGAAGACAAATATATTTTGTTCACATATAGGCAAATATGAACATAGAAATAATAATATAACCTGTCCAGATCAGATAACATGTCTTTAATATTCCAATGTGTGCACTATGCCTGGGTTCAAATTTATTTAGTACTTCATTTGATTGGTGTTCTCAAGAATACTAGTATTTCACTTATACGGCGGCAGCCAGCACTGTGGTGGGAGGACAGAGGGCAGTGACCAGGGGGATACGACCATCTGCAGGTTGCTGGCAGACCTTCTCATGCACGGCTGGAGAGGAAGCCAGCATGAGCTGGATTTAACCTCGCAGCAACTGCATACATGACAGACATCTGTGTCATTACACGGTGCTGGCAGACTAACCCCCTTTGACATGGATGCCCCATGTTCAGATTTGTTGAAGTTTTAGGGTATATATGTACATGTGCCTGTTGATAGCCTTGTATGTGTTATCTGCTAACATGTCATGGTCAGACCTGGTGCAGGAGACATTGTTTATGACCTGATACTGTGACTAATACAAACAAACAAATAGGGTTTCTATGTATTGTCCTTTTATTAGCTCACTGGTATATATAATAGGGGTTTCAAACAATCCACTTACATTTCGTGCCTGTATCTTTGAATATAAGTTATTTTTTCCCTTTACCTTCATCCTTTGCAAGATAATGCTGTCAAAATACCTGGATATTACTCTGCAACCGAACAGAGGTTAGATTTAATCGAAGTTCAATATCCTTCAATAATACCATGCATGTAAAGGCTAGCGGTCAAAACTACCACAGTGAAATTCATAGGTAGGCTACTTTTGGTACTATGGAACAGGGAAACATTTAAAATTGCAAAAGGAAAATTTTCACCTAGGGGATTGAGTCCCCAAAAAAGCCCTTGTATAGCAGCATGCCATGTGAAGCTTAACAAAAATAAAATTTCACTAGTTTCACTGGTAACAACATAAGATAAAACAGTTATTTTGCACACATTCCATGTAAACCATTTAACTTGAAGCCAATCACAAAACTAAAAAAGGCCAATTACAAAACCGTTCAAATATTCTAATTAAGGCTACATTAATTTTTCATAATGTCAGCTATGGACCAACTCTAGATTGGAATGCTAATGGAAATTTTTGACAACAAACTGTTGGGAGAAGGGAGCATTCATTTGATTGGTGGTGTTTTACACTGTATTCAAGACAACTCTCACCTATACGATGGCGACCAGAACTATGGTGGGAGGAAACCAGGCAGAGCCCAAGGGAAACCCACAAACATCTGCAGGCTGCTGGCAGACTTTCCCACGTATGACCAGAGAGGAAGCCAGCATGAGCTGGACTTGAACTCACAGCAACTGCAGTGGTGGAAGGCTCCTGTGTCATCGTGCTGCACTAGCACACTAACCCCCTCGGAGGCCCCCTTGTGGAGGTCCCAAGAGAAGAGAGAATTTCCACTATGCAAAAGTGTGTGTTATATTTTCCTCCTCAAATTTTTTTTCTTCACAACAAAATCTATTTTACTTTCACTATCACCTAACTGGGCAAGCCATTTTTCCGCAAAACAAATATACCTTACTAAAGGTAAAGGAGAAACTTAAGAACTCACAAATTTAATCTAACCTCAGCACCACAGTCATCTATAACAATCACATCAACAACCACAACTTTATGCAGACACCAGACAATAGATCATAACATAGTATTATCATCTCTTGCTCATAAAGTAACATGATGGCACTCCATACATTTTCAAGGCACGCATCCATGTTATGACGACAGAAATATCCGTTCTAGCACATTACAAATGTGAGATCATCTTTTACAAGTGTTACAAAACACAGTTACAGGTACTGAAAGTTGTGAAATTGAGGTCTTGAAACTCCATACATGCCCTACCAACACAGTTCACTTGTGAATGGGTAACACTTTAAAGATACATCCGTCACTGCCACCCACGTAGTGTGTAACTAACACAGAACATACAGAGAAAGAACAGTTAACAAGACACTAACCATAACAAAGGTTGTCCATGAAGTATAAAATCTTGTGTAAAATATATAGATAATGTACAATACAAAATACTGGAAATGACTAAAATGTTAATAATGTCATAAAAAAATTTGACACTTTTTGTGGAAACCCCACATTTGCTCAAATTAATGAAAGGTTTTAACATTTTTATTGTCACTAAGAGCTTTATCTAAAAAAAAAATGTGTGCCTTTGTCTTAACACCACTTATATATTACTGTCAAGGGTAGACTTGATGCTCAAAGCTGGTCCAAGCCAAAGTACATGTAGTTCTGGCTTCATCATTTACATGTTGGGGCTCAGAGGAGAGGTTAACACTAGTTTAAACACTCATACATACAAACAACCGAGGTATAAAACATGTCAACTTCTGCCGTCCATACAACTCAATCTGATCTTTTTGAGTAAATGTTAACTTTGGCATGTTTTCAATAGCAAACAAATTTTTTTTCATTTGATCAGACTTCATTTGTGTTAATGCTTACCATTTTTTCACTAACACTGTACATGATAGAGGTGATGTTTAAAAAATGTGAAAAAGAATTATAAGAATCACACATATTCGAGAAAACCACGAACTCAAAGTTTACAATCACAGCAGCAAAAAACAGACAGTGGCAATATGCCACGAAATGATACAACTCTTCCCAACATGTGGAAAGTGAACTAACCAATCCAGGTACCAAGCCACCATATATAAGACAACTCATGGAAGGAGTCTTGTAAACAATGCCACAAGTAAGGCCACAAAAATACATACCAAATTTTTTTACCAACATATGTGGACTGTTTATAAAATATTGGTTCTTTGTGGATAAACAAATATGTGATCTCCTCTGCCCTTTGCAGCTCTACATAAAATGTATGAAGATATGAATTATCCTTCATCTCCATGTAAACAGGAGCACTAAATCTCTCTGAAATTCAACTGAGTTGAGTAAAAATGTATTTGGTTTGAGGACATTTGTAGTTTAGCATATGCATCTAGCCTTTCAAGCCCACAAGTAATGTGCCCAACATTTTTGAAAACACCCCTTTGGACTTATGGTATGACCACGAGTTCCATATCATATAGTACTGGACAAAGTTCAGTTGGGTCATGCCACTTCTAACAATGGGGTGTTTTCAAAAATATCAGGCACCTATTTGCAGGCTTGCCTTTTTCGCCTCAAGTATATTCGGGTGGCGGGAATCTGTTACTGTATCGCGTTCATCTCCTCTGAGTATGTATGAACAGCGTTCACGAACACTTCAAGATGGTCGGGGTTCATGTCTCGATATATTCCATGGCCCAAATTTGCAATGTACTTCTGAGTCCCGAATTTTTGAAGCATTTCATTCACATGTCGTTTAATATCTTCCTGTAAAGAAGTGAAATATCATCATGACTACTGAGGAAATATAATTAACAAATAATACTAAATCTCACAATGCATCATCATATTTTAACAGATGTCTGCAATTATGTTTTATTTATTTATTTATATGATCAGTGTTTTACACTATACTCAAGAATATTTCACTTATGCGAAGGTGGCCAGCACTATGGTGGGAGAAAAACGGGCAGAGCCCGACGGAAACCCACAACCATCCACAGGTTGCTAAGGGCAGAGAGGAAGCCAAGATGATCTGGAGCAATTATATTTTAAAATTTATTTTATTTATGCACTGTATAATATCAGGTACATGAACTAATTTCGACACTTTATTGTGGCAAGATCGATAAGAAGTAGCCAATTTGTGTATGAGTATTATTTAAGTTAGTTATGCTTGGATGGTTTTCTCATATTATTTTGTGTCTTCCCATTGAGTTCAATGTCTCTCCACATTTTTCCAGTCATATTTTTCTAAAAGAACCAATCCCGTAAGCACTATATTCTATAAAGAAAGCAGACTTAAGGTCAGCCACAGTCCCAGTCCACTAAATGCCAAGCATCAAGTCAAAAATCAACATCTCCCATGTTTAAAACCTTTGGCATCAGAAACCTGTAAGGACAGATTTTCTAAAAATACAACGCATGACTGAAAACTAGCAGCAGCTAGCAGCTGTCATTGCTTACCTAATCTGAGGCCCAGATGTATCCTAGGCATTTGAAACTGTCAGCCAGCTCATTTAAAGTGAAAGACCACTCAAAAATAAAGCTATGGGGAGTGAGTGTCTAAAAATACCTTTACTGAATGTTTTAGATTTTTTTTTGTTTTCACCAAATTAAACAGCAAGAGATAAAAGGTAATATAGGTAAATGAAACACCACTCAAAAATAAAGCTATGGGGAGTGAGTGTCTAAAAATACCTTTACTGAATGTTTTGGATTTTTTTTTCTTTTCACCAAATTAAACAGCAAGAGATAAAAGGTAACATAGGTAAGTGAAAGACCACTCAAAAATAAAGCTATGGGGAGTGAGTGTCTAAAAATACCTTTACTGAATGTTTTAGATTTTTTTTTTCTTTTCACCAAATTAAACAGCAAGAGATAAAAGGTAATATGACATTTAATTTCTGTTTCTGGGCCAGAGAAAAGCATTATTAAAATGGGCCATAAAACCCACCAATCTATCAAAACATTTGACTGCATTTAACTGACAGAAAAAAATCTATATAAATTCAGTGACGATTTTCAGATACAATTTTTAATGGTCTTTTCAGTCACCATAACTTCATTTTTGTGTGGTCTTTCCCTTTAATGACTGTGTCAGAAGACTTACTGGAGAAGCGTACAAAGCACAAGGATCAAGGTTCCCCTGAAGACTGACTGAAGTACCAACTTTATTCCTGAGAAAAACATGAGGTAACATCTGAGTAGACAAAACCAACAGCCTCATCCACCGTTTATTATCACCATGGCCCTCCATGGACTCCCACTCAGGTCCTGTTAATTAGTTTTTCAAACCCTGCACTGCTCGATGGCTCAAGCTCTTTGACCTGATTCATACTTGGCACTTTTGGAACGGGCCATTGAACTGGCGAGAAAAGAAGGTGGCTTTATATCCGAAGGGAATATAGCAATTTTTTACACTATTTTTTTGTCACCATGGTGTTTTACGCCGTCCTCTAGAATGGTTATACGACAGCAGCCAGCATTATGGTGGGAGGAAACCTGGCCCCAGAGAAACCCACAACCATCCACAATCTGAATAGGAAGTCAGCATGACCCGGACTTGACCGCATCCTGGGTCATTGTGCTGCACTCTCCACAAACCACCTAAGCCTTGGAGGCCCGAAAGTGTGGCAAATTTTAACACAACACAAGATATTTTACAATTTAAAGTAGTCCACCTAGATGCATTCATCGTGTAATTTTAAAAGTTTTGACATTCATCACAACTCCTGGGTCCGTCATTTTGTAAACTCCATGGAAGGGCTCTCAGCAAGGTCTGCATTAATCTCGCAGCAAACTTAGCTGTATACTAAAAGGGATTTCTTCTTATGTCCTTGACAGTTTTACATGTATTATGAAGGCTGAAGATGTGCCTACAAACACAAATAAAAACATCATAGTTTTCAAGATGTTTTTGATGCCAGAAAACCCTTACATTTCAGAACCAAGAGGAGGTCACGTCACTTTTCAAAATAGTAGCCAACAGTGAACAGTTTCTTCATGTTTTACTGTTCACCATTAATGTGACCACAAAACAGTGTATTAATTAGTTTCATCGGTAAGGGTGGCATGTGCCACATGCAACTTGAAAATGACACAAAAACGGGCGAAAGAGGTACGTTAGTGGGCCACTTGAGTCCATCAACTTCAAATTCAGAAACCTGTGGCACTTTTTTTAAGTTCAAGTCATGAATTCATGTGTTGCGATGAACGTCAGAATTTGAAAATAACACACCTAATTCATACCAGAAGTCTTCAACCTTTTCAACCACCTCTGCAACCAATATTTTGAAACATTCTGACAGAACTATGGGATGTAGAGAAATAATTTGCACAGTTTTATGAGGCTCGTATATTTAATCACACAAGCAAATCATTTTTAGCATCATTTTCATGATCGTTGCATGCATAAATTCCACTGAAAAACGTGCTTTAGTGGTATAAAACACTGAAGCTTTGTAATATATCTAATGTTGACTTTGTTCCTAGAGAATATTAGTACCTAGCATTGGTGGGTCGTATAGTCCAGTCTAGTCCAACCACTTCATAGCCAGAGCCTGCCAGCTCCTCCAGGGCAAAGTGGCCATCTTTGGCAAAGATGATCTGCAAGAGAAGGGTTACATCATAAGGCTGTGATCAAGCATGCTACACCATGGCAGTCAATTTTATGGGGAGTGGAAACTGTTGTTTTCTGGGTAAAGTGCCAACCTTTAAAAATTGAAGACTAAAATTCCCACATGTCAGGTACAGATATAAATGCTGTTCTGATGGAAGACATTTCAAAACTTTGCAATATGCCATGTGAGACTATGCCAAGACTAAAGCAGTGAAAGTGAGTGTATCCACAAATTCCCTGTCCCGAGCCAGGATTGAACCTGCACTTTGTGTATCCTAGAATCTTAACACAATGTTCCATCACCTTTTCTTCTTATAGATGAATATTAACTTCATTCTCAGCAATTTCAGAAACACTGAAAGTATTTACTTATTTGTTCTATTAATGTTTTATGCACTACTCAAGGATATTTCACTTATACAACCACAGGGCAGCACTATGGCTGGAGGAAACCAGGCAGGGCTTGGGGAAACCCATGACCATCTGCAGGTTGCCAGCAAACCTTCCCACACACAACCAGAGAGGAAGCCAGCATAAGCTGTGCTTCAACTCACAATTATCGCATTGGTGAGACTGAACGTATGTAACATCATGTGGAACATCCAGTTAAAAAGCTGGCAACAAAAAAAAGTGCATGTGTTGCCTTGCTGTTCACAATATCCAGAAATTCTTCACTGTAGTGTGGCAGTTATTTTTGGGCACCTGGACAGCTTGCATTATGACTTAATTTTTGCATTTCTGAGACTGATATTAAATTTCAGCTACTTTTAAATTTTCTCATTCAGCCATCTGTGAGATTTATTTATTTATTTATTTACTTGATTGGTGTTATACACCGTATTCAAGAATACTTCATTTATATGACACCGACCAGCATCAGGGTGGGAGGGAATTGGACAGAGCCTGGAGAAAACCCATGACCATCCGCAGGTTGCTGGCTGACCTTTCCACATACTGCCAGAGAGGAAGCCTGCATGAGCTGGACTTGAAGTCATAGCCAATGCATTGGTGAGAGGCACCTATGTCATTACACCATGCTGGTGCACTTCATGTTCCACTCTGCAACATGGTGGAGATGAATGTGGACAGCATATCATAAGGGACATCAGGTGGAAGTATCTCTAATACTACAATGGAGATGAATGTGGAAAACACTATCACCACAAGTACTTACAAATGGCACTGGTGTCACCCCAGCCTCACTGCATCTCTCTTTCAGCTTATAGGAGATCTGTCGGATGTATGGCAATGCAAATTTGGAGAAAAGTCCAGGGCCCAGGGCACCAGCATGTGACTCAAACAACTGTAACAACTGTGATAAAAAATACATCCTTCCTCATTTTTATACATAACAGAAAATTAAGAGATATATATTATATTTAATTTATTTATTTATTTGATTGTTGTTTTACGCTGTACTCAAGAATAATTAACTCATATGACGGCAGCCATCATTATGGTGGGAGGAAAGCGAGCAGTGCCAAAGAGAAACCCACAACCATCCGCAAATTGCTGGCGGACCCCCCCATGTACAGCCGGAGAGGAAGCCATTTTGAGGTGGACTTGAACTCACAGCGAACACACTGATGAGAGGCACCTGGGTCATTAAGCCATGATGGCACACTAACCCCCTTGGCCACAGATGTGCCCTTTATACCTGTGAGTATACAACAATGGTTTGTAAACTGATACATTGTAATTCATGCTAACAAAGATCTGTCCTCAGTCATTGCTTAGTTCTACAGTGACAGAAGAATACATAGATTTCTCAGAATTTGGGTAGAAATATTTGCCTAGGTGCTTTACCTTCCTTGTCTATGCTGTATTTCTTATGTTTGCATTATTAGATGTATAAACCTGGCAGCTAAACACTCTGTCACGAAATCTGGACATTCCCCTCCCCTCCCCTCCCCACCCCACCCACCCACACACAAACACACACACAATCTCCAAGATTTGTTCTTTCCTACCTAGAATTCAAGGTCTTTCAAGGTCAACTAACTCAATACACAAGGTCTACACACATGCACATACAGCTCCTAATCTTTCAAAAACAAACAGCTACAGAGTAAAACTTGCAACATGCTCATACATTTCATTTGGGTAGGTAATTTGATAATAAATGTACTTTATTAATATTATATTTTGCACCAGAAATGTTTGTCATTTCTTTGTTAAAGGCATGAACTTTACTGATGAAGCGCAGATTTCCAGCTGCTATGTTCAAAGTTGCACATCACAACATGCATACAGTACTGCCACAGAACAACTCAGAAGTGTGATCAATGACATTTGGGAAATGTCACAATTCCTTAAATGAACTCACCACCTTCATGTAAAGTACACTTCATATGAAAGGCAACTTAATGTAGATTCTAAATATGGTCTTGATGGCTTCATTTTTCTTTTAATTATTTATATTCAATAAAAGGAAAGTGAACATGATGCTGACATCACTGATTCTTTTCAGCTGCTAAACATACTCTGATTGCTATATTTTTATGTTCTACTGTAATGCTACATCTATATTTGTAATTAACATGGCCATAAAACATATAAAAAAACTGTTTAGTAACAAAACGAATCTGTGACATTGCTGTTCTTCAGGCTGTTGAGTATGGCCCAAAAACTTCAGCGTAGAAGGTAAATGTTTTTGCAATCATATTTAAAAATGTCATAAAAAGAATGAAAAAAATCTTCATTTAAAGATGTTTTCTTCCTTTAATTATCAAGTACCCTTCAAGCATATCACTAGTCTTACAAAGCTTTCCTTGCCTAGAATTATTATTTTCATTCTAAAAGACTTGCTACGTTTTTCAGGTGTCTGCATGAACACTGCTGTACCTGAACTCCAGAGTCTGTGTGAAGTTTACATGTATGAGGTGTTGTGTGAGGGTGATTTCCTACCAGAGTCCCAGCTTTGACCTGCCCCAGGAGACAGTTCACGATGATAGCTGCCCGAAGCTGCAACACCTGATGACTGGCTTCAGGCTCAACCAGTACTTACTGTCTGACTCTGTGCAGTGTATGCGGTGACATGTGAGAGTGATTCCCTACCTCATCCGCTGTAGATAGTCCACGATTACATCCGCCAGAAGCTGCAGTAGTTGACTGGCTTCAGGCTCTGTGTACAACCAATACTTACTGTCTGATTGTGTGCAGTGTATGCGGTGACGTGTGAGGGTGATTCCCTACCTGAGCTCCAGCTTTGATCTGTCCCAGTAGATAGTCCACAATGACATCTGCCAGAAGTTGCAGTAGCTGATGACTGGCTTCAGGCTCTGTGTACAACCAGCGCTTAGCCTTGGAATGTGTCGTGGTGGACCCGCCCTCTATCATGTACGACATCAACGTCCACTGAAAACACAGTGTGCCTTCAAATCACAGCAAAACTTCAACAGTCCAGGCAATCTTTTCTAAATAACTAAAAGGTGGAGATAGTTTTATTTGCTTGTTTATCTCAAGGAAATGTTGCTTTTGTCATAATGGTACCTTGTGTAGCTGATGTAACTCAGCTAATCCAAAATGTTTTCAAAACTGGGTTTGTATTAAAAAAATTGCTCATCAGAGTTGCAGGAAGGGGTGTAGCATTGTCACATTGACCAAATGAGGGCATTCTTCCACTCTAAATGTTATCGAACAACAGCAGCATGATAAAGATATATTTTCAGAATGGTGAAATATTTCCATTATAAAGCACATACCTTAAGCACATGTAAAATGTAATGAATAGATCAATAACTTCAAAGAGTGAATGAATGATTAGGGCTTTACACAAGATATTATGTATAATACCAGCCAGTCATACAATTTAACTTCAATGGCTGTAACGTAACGGAGAAGGTCAAGAATGCCGAAAATCAATACGGTCAGCGAAAATCAGGCTGTGTAGCTTTGGTACAACTTTGGTGAGCATGGGACAAATTATCCATGAGATCACAAAGCGTCAACAAGGAAATGAACAGGTGCAAGGACAGACAGGAAAAATAAGACCAGTTAAAACCGAAAGGGTTCTGCCTCATAACAAAGTGTATAACAAAGTGTAAATGGTATAAGTTAAACAGTTAAACAGATACAAAGTTTACCTTGAAATGGCCAGATGATCAAACAACTCATTTTGCAAACTTGAAATGAAATAGGGTTCATCTGCATGCCTACATTTACATGTCATGTAAGTTTGGTAAACTTTGATTACCAACATCAAGAGATATCATGCTTACAAGTCTTTTATAAAATTTAAATGACCCTACTGATCTTGAAGAAAAAGGTCAAGGTGGCTGAAAATCAATGGGGTTCTTCCTCATGCCGAAGTGTAAGTATGGCGTAACTTTGTTGAATTTGGGGTAAACCTGTTTTGAGTGTTTACAAGCCTTTTATAACATTTAACTTCAATGACACTAATGACCTTGAATAAAAAGGTCATGGTTGCTGAAAGTCAATAAGGTTCTTCTTCATGCCAAAGTGGAAGTGTGGTGTAAGTTTGGTGAACTTTGGGTTAAAGCTTTCTACAGAGAGAGCATTTACGTCCTCTGATATGGACGGACAGACAGACGACCTGACGGTCACGGGCAGACAGACGACCTGACAGGCAGACAGACAGATGGATGCCACCCAATCCATATAAAACAGAGCCGAGTTTCTAAAGTTGCTGAGTATGTAACAGGCAAGAACATACTGGGCTGAATTTTTGTTTGCTGTTTACAGCCTGGACCTTCTAATCTTTCGGCCACCACAGTTCGGCACCGCTATTGTTCTTGAGTATAAAAAAATTTGCTTCACATTTTCTTTTGTCATTAGATACATATGGTCATATCACAATTGTGTTCCAATACAACAGGATGGTTTTACTGGCGCTCTGAAGTGTTATGCTCCAGACATCAAGCACGACAAAACCTGTGTCAGTGTAGTACAAGGGGGTTGGCAAGGAGGCAAGAGTGTGCTGTGGGGCACAGATCTTCAATCAGTCAGAAAAACTTTATAGCTTATTACTTAACTTACCGGCGCTCCAGAAAAACCTATAAGGGGAACTTTCCCTTCCAGTGCATGTCTAGTTTTAGTGATCGCTTGGAAAACATAACCTAACTCTTTGTTGACGTCCACCTTCTTGTTTAGTTTCTCCAGATCTGCAGGTGTGCACAAGGGCTCAGGGAAGCTAGGACCCTGAAAAATCGGCCAAAAGGTGGAAGGTATTTACTTGCAGACCTATATACAATTCAACTGGACATGACAGGAGCAATTGATAAGCCAAGATTTTACAGAGCCAAAATGAATCTGATTAGTTATTTATTTCTTTATTTATTTATTTAGCACTTATAGGGCAGTTGTCAGGTTTACAGGTGAAGTAATCCAACACATTCAAAGTAAGCCACAAGCCTTGGCTTGTACATGACAAATTTGGCAATATACAGCTGCAGCCGAACCAGTTAGAATTACAGTGAACATGTCGCCTCAATGGTCCTGATAGTCTCAGTGAGTCAGCCAATTAACTATCTCAGCTGAATCCCCAGCTCATGCACACTTCCTCTCCGGTTGTACATGGGAAGGTCTGCCAGCAACCTGCGGATGGTCGTGGGTTTCCCCTCTGCCTGGTTTCCTCCCACCATAAAGCTGGCAGTCATTGTATGAGTGAAATATTCTTGAACACTGCATGAAAAACACCAATCAATCAAATAAATCAGCTGAGTCTCATTATGATTACAAACATATAAATGACCAAGTGAATATTTGTCCTGTTAAACTGCAAACATTCATAATGCACTACTGATCAACTTCAATCTAATGGGGCATGTCCAGGCACTAGTGTTAATCCAGTTGACAGTGACAGGTTTTGCAGTTCTGTCAAACATTACCTGATGGTATAGCTATTTGACAACAGGAGATGATTCTGTCTGGCTTGTGCCTGATTTCCTCCACAACCACCCAATTTCCTTTCAGCTTCTCACTTATGTTTGTTTACAACATACTTGTGGATACTTCAAAGGTAAAATGTTTATCAAGTTTGCAAGTAAACAATGAGCAATTTCTCACTCCATTGAATGATTATTAAACCATGAAATTATATGAAATTATACTGCATGAAATAAGAACACAAAAGCAATAAATACATCCCCCTCCCCAAACACACAAACATCTCTCTGAATATTTATTTATTTGATTCAAGAATTTATTTGTACTCAAGAATATTTCACTCATACGATGGCAGCCAGCATTATTTTGGGAGAATACTGGGCAAAGCTGAGGCTGAACTCACAAGGCATCTGGGTCATTTCGCTGCGCATGTGCGCTAAGCACCTGAGCCCTCTCTGAATAGGATGCTGTTGCATCTTGTACTCAGCCTCATTGTCAAATGAATGACCCATATCAAAAGAGAAAAAACCAATGTTAAAGCATCTGAGCGACTAACCTACCAACTTGACAGAACACCCGATTTAAGGAGCTATTTATTTATCTATTTCTTTTTATCTGACTGGTGTTTTACGCCATACTCAAGAATATTTCACTTATACAACAACGGCCAGCATTATGGTTGGGGGTAACCCATGGGCCATCTGCAGGTTGTTGACAGACCTTCCCACATACAGGTAGAGAGGAAGCCAGCATGAAAGGAGCTGTTTAGTCACAGATACTAATTGGGTGTACTTACTGGTATCATGTCTACCTGCATGCCCAGGGCTTGAGGGATAACGAGGATGTCAGAAAATATGATGGCTGCATCAAGGTTAAAACGGCGGATGGGCTGCATATAGAAGGAAATCATGATTCAGTGTGTGACTTAAAATTTTGACAAATCATACGGCTGCATAATGTTGCTTACAATTCTGACACATATTATAAGTTTTAACAGTTTGCAAGACAAGACTTCCAGATGTTTTGAACGTTATCCCAAGAGCGCTTTTGATATGGTCTTAAGAAACTAGTAGTCACTCTGTCTTAGATGCATGGGCATCGTTAAACACTTGAGACTTTAGGGAGCGGGAGTGAGGCTAACAGTCTTAGGCTGGAGCCAGTTTATTACAGAACACAGCTAGTCACTTCTGAACACTGCTTATGATTATGCACAGATTATAATTCTCCAATGGCCAGATAAATCTGCACTGAAAAGAAGCCTAGAGATCTGTTAATACAGAAAAGTCGATAAAGTGATTTTACCAGTTATACAGAGCAATACATCAGCATAGCATTCCTGTCTGCTTAACTCTACCTGTAAGGTGACTTCACAAGCCAGCTCGGGAGTACGACAGATCTGGAAAAAGCCATTCTTTGAGCTGATTTCCATGTATTCTGAAAAATAAACACTACTTGATGTATATACATGACTAAGCCATTTTTGCCCTAGTGAAAGTCTTCTATTTAACCATTATATGTTATAAATATATGATTTTCTTGATATTTCAGCAAGACTTTAATTTGTAAACATAATTCATGGAATGAGCAGGTAAACTTAGATGTGCAAGCAGGGCCATATCCACAAAAAAATTGTTGGTTCTGATCAAAAACTTCATAAATACGTGAGTGTGTTAATTTTTTTTTTTTTAATTTTAGAAAATGCAATTCACAATGTTGCTTTCTGAGGGCTTTCAAGTATGTGGATGACAGATATTTGTATGACAACTTAACTTTTTATTGGTATATCATAATATATGAGTTCAGTTTACTTCGTAGTTTTAAAACAGCTTGAATACAGCTTGGGCGGATAACAGTTTGGGAGCTCAAATTTCCGGAACTAAAATGGCTCTAGATATGTCCACGGGTAGAAGGCTACCAAAGAGTTCACCTGTAGGGGATAGATGACGAGAGAGTAACAAATAAATGTTGATGAGATAGATAATTAAACCTAATATACTTGTGAAAGTGCATCACAAACTTGTGAATGCTGTAATTGTTGAGAGAAACCTCATAACATTGGCTGAGCTCAATACATGCAGTAGTTTTTTTAAGATACTATCAGTTATGTGACGATCTTCTGGGGATATATGGGTAGATGTCTAGCCTCGCCTGTTAATGTTCTTCCTCATCTTTGCCTCGGAAAAATATTAATGGCCAAGGCCAAGTATCAATATATTCCAGAAAGGTTACTGGCAACAGAGATATTTTTAATGATGGCCTAACAGCACGCACATTACCTTACTGAGAAATTCATGTTTATTATAGAGACCAACCTGGTAAGTATCTGCCAGCCTGTCTCATGACCCATACTGGCACCCGTTCAGTTTCCTCTCCTCGAGCCGCTCGCAAAATAAGGTCATTCTTCAGTGGAGGGAAAGCCTGCAAGTCAGTTCCATGATCAAAATGCTGTACTAAGTTTGTGAAAAATCACCTCAAATTTTATATAATTCTTTCTTCTGTACTACAGTAGGTAGAGCAGGGCAATTTGTAGGTGAAAACTTTCATGAAATTATGGGTGATTTACTGTATAGGTTTGTTTGGCATTTGGGAACAGGGTCGTAGAGCACTGTTCAGGAAACTCTAAATTACAGTACAACGTTTAGACATAAATTCCTTGTTATTTTATCTTTCTAATATTTCTTAACAAATTTACAACTTGACTACCACTAGTTCTGCTGTTGTGGCTATAATGTACAATCTTAATTTGTCTTCGCAGACAAGACTTTTATCCTGTTAAAATTTCATAAAACATAAGTCCACAGCTGTCTGTTCGACGAGGCATAGTTACAGACGAGGTATAGTTACAGATAATTCCAGACTGGCCAAGTTATTTTTAGTTTATTTGTTGAAACTCAGATGACAAATGTATACCACAGCTTTACACCACAAACATGTATATGTAAATATACCTGATGAGCTATTCAACTTTATGTGAAGCCGAAGTAGCAATATATATTAGGCCCACCAAGACCACTTTGGTCAGAGACTTTTGAGAAACCCCACACTTCAGACAGCTCGGCCAGGCCAGGTGACCACTTAACAAAGCACGCATGACATTACGTGTACATATGGTGTCCAGTATTGTAGGAATAATTACATTACCATAGTAGCCAGTAAAGCCTGCAAATAGGTGCCTGACATATTGGAAAACACTCTTCTGGTGAAAGTGGTATGACCCAAGTCACCTTTGCCCATAATGTATACCATGGACAACATGATCATGCCGTTTCTCCAAACGGGTGTTCGCAAAAATGCCAGGCATCTACTGACAGGCTTGACTGATTATGGGTGAAATTCTGGCTACTTGTATTTCTTTCATTGTTTCTTAATGCCATTTGAAGTTTTCTCTCACACCTTGGTGATTAGTTTTATGGGTAAGGAATCTCAGTGTGCCTAGCGTAAACCACCAATTTGGGGCAAGTTATTGACAAACTTTCCTGCATGTCACATGTCAAATGCACAATAGTCTAACCAATATGCCAAGTACACAACAACCCCTTTGATCAGTCCCATGAAGCTTACTTAGTGTTAAGTGGCCCTTAACTAAGTGCACTTTATATCTCTACAATACATCTTATCAAGGTAGTCCAGGACTTACTTAGCCAAGCTATATGTACAGCTAGTAAGCCTCACGAAAGCAGGATTGGTTCTCCTATTGAAAATCTTGCACTGCATGTGGAAAAGTTTGTCAGATATTTGCCAAATGACAGTCGTATTCCTAGCCATCTGTTTTTCTCCACTCATGAAAATGAGTCATTGCATGGCATGTATTCTTAAAAAGTAGAATGTTCTTGGGCACTTCATTAACGGTATTAAAGTACTATTATTAAAGCTGAATTAGCATTGCAAAAGTCTCTCGAGATCATGCTGAGGCCCCACCGTCTCGGCCAAAACAGCATGGTCTCTTGATACAGCTACAATGCCAATTTGGTTTATCAGTGAGTTTTTCTGTGGTGAGCCTAGCTGCTTAAACGATGATCCAAATATAAGCACAGATTATTAAAGGTATTGGGGTGGAAAGAAGTGTCATCACCATGGCTTGACCTATGAAGCTTGATTCTTTATACATGTACATCAGATTTTTTGATAATATTATATAAACTTGTGAAAATTTCACACGAAAAGTAGAATAATGAATTTGGGGGGGGAGTTGCAGGGGCGGGGAGAGATGATGTGCAGGCAGTGGGGGGGGGGGGGGGAAATAAGGAATGAAGTGAGAATCACCTTACATTATCGACTTACATCATGGCCAAAGAATGGCAGTGGGACGGTGGACTTACACACTGAGGATGATATTCTTTATAACTAAGTACATGTATTGTGTACTAGTACACCCTTTTTACCACTACTACTAATCTTGTTACCAGAACTATGCACTGAACATTGACTGTGCAGATATTTGACGATCTCATAGATTATTTCTACATCACATCAACCTGTGCATGGTCGATTGAGTACAGTACACTATACCTAAATGTCAGATTTAAAAAACAAATTTATAGGGGTGGAATCTCCTTTGTTGAATTATAACATTAGCTTTTTTGGGCCGACATAAATTAAGAAAACATAGTCATCCCTATAACAATACTCATAACCAGTTTCTGAACACATTATCAGTTGATAACTTAAACGTTGCATAATGCCGGTGGACCAGTTCTGAATATGACTGCGTGGCCCAGTGATATCTCGATACATAAGATACAACACGGGGCATACTGATATATTCCTGCACAACAATGGTTGCATAAAATCACAGACAGCCCACAGCTTGTCTTTTCTTTTAGACTTGGCTTTGTGATATGTGCAACTATGCCATTTCACATCTTTTCCTAGCACTAAACTTACGCGTGGTACTTCTGGAGCCGCCATATTTACGTAAGAAAGAGTTATCGGTCTTGGTACAAATTTCGTTGAGAATTATCCCCCCTTCATCCACTGTTTGGAACATACTTAAAATGCAATCTTACTTCTACCTGTAATTTAATGTACCTGTAAAAATGAAAAATTTCTTCTTATATATGCATCATGTTTTACCGATCCACATCGCAGGGATGTACTGCTCTGTTAATTATGAACCTGCATTCCTCTGCAGCCCCATTATATCAGAGGTTCACCAGCTCAGTCCGTGCATATTAATTAACACTTAGTCAACAATGGTTCTCAAAGTCTGCCATGCAGGAAAGAGAGTAAGCAAATGATAATGCAATTCATAAAATAGCTATTGTGTTAGTCAAAAAAAAATAGCTTAAGCCTAGGATCTATCTCCTCTTATCATGTATTTTCACCTTTTTTTTTCTTTGAAGAACAAACATTTTCTGCAAAGGCTTCCAGTTATGCAAGACTTCGCAGTTTCTAGTCACTTTCTAAAAGAAAGTCATTCAGTTATGAGTGATGTTTCACAAAAAAAAACAAAAAAACATTATACTGATTTGTTAGTTTTGGTTTTGAGTCCTATAACCTATTTAGCTTAAGGCCTGAACTTTCTACAAACTTGAAATTTCTTTTCAAGTAATTCACAATATCACATTTTTCCACATGCATGAGGTTTTCAGAACCAAACAGGTGCAAATTTCAGAGCATCACAAAAACAACAAACACATTATTTTCTGATATTCAGGATACTCATACTATTTATTTACCCCCATTAACATTTCCACATCACCCCAAAGGGTCTAAGCTAACCCAACTGCAACAGTATCATTTTGTCTTGAATGCACTGGTAGTTTTACATATAATCTTAAAGACCAACAACGCTAGTTTAGCCCACACTGCCTCATCTAGACTTGGTTGTTAACCTACACTACTTTAACAACATGTGGGCAAGATTGTTGTTCAATGTGACAATCCTCACCTTAGCATCATACATCATTGCACGTATGACTCAGTTTAGCTCTGATAATAGCATTTAGGGTTGTCTAAAAGCTTGACAACAAAATTTCAAACACTAGTAATATTCTATGCATTTTATTTTTGGAAATATTTTAATGCCGATATTTATTTATTTATTTCTTTCCTTAGTGTTTCACACCATGCTCAAGAATATTCCACTTATACAACGGCAGACAGCGTTACAGTGGGAGGAAACCTTTAATGCTGATATTTTTCCTGCCATAACAAATACTCTGACGCTGTGAGTTCTGCCAGTAGGATTAAATTATTTCACTTTCTCTGTAAATCATTCTTTTCTGATAAAATACAATTGTACATAAGACCACACAAAGTTCTATAAATAATATACACATGAAGTACAGTATGAACATCTACATATATTCCAATCCTTAATGTATAATAATCCTCTCTTCCAGTGATACTATCAAAAGTTGCACATATCCCATAATCATATACAGTATACAACATCCAGCTTCAGCTTTGGGGTTTTACCCTCTATTCAAGAATATTTCACTTCAATTACAACCGCCAGCATTAGTGTGGGAAGAAAGCATACACATACACATAAGGTCAGAAAGGAAGCCAGCATGACCTCAATCTCATTAAAATCAGATCCTTAGTTCTGGCTGCACTACACCACTGGGATCTGACAATGGGCCATTGTTCATCATGTTCTGAGGAATTATGGGAGCCCTTTGAGATTATGTAAGATTTATCCAATCAGTGTTCTCTTGGTTGATAGTAAACTGAATATATCGTGCACATAAAGGAAAATACTAATGAATTCTTTTCTGCCTTTGAGAGCACAAAAACATCCTACATTTTCATCATTCAGACTGTCAGTTTTGCAGTACAAAGTGGCTTTCAAGAGAGGACTGCAATATTGCTTCTCAATTCATATAAACCGCATTCACATTTCAGATGGCCATCATTTTTTTAGTCACAATATCACAAGATCTTGCAGTACCAGGGAAATGGGCGATAATTTTCACGTACTAAATAACAGATAGACATCTGTTTCAGAGAAACTGTACACTGCAAATTGTATTTCCATGTGCAGAAATATAAATAAAAAAACACAAAAACTAAAAATATCAGTGTTACTTTGAAATGCTGCCATTTTATCTGTCATTAAAACCACCTTTAGTCCCGGACTTCAAAGGTCACTTTGCAGGACAGCAACCGGTTTCATCAAACGTTCTTAGAGTAAAGTAGCCCTAAACTACTGAAAATGACCTCAAATTTCATCCACAAAGTGCATTTCTAGAGGTAAATAAATATAATAAAATATTATATTTGGTGCAGAAACTTACATATTTCTGATTGCATATCATCATACCTTCCAAACAAACCTGAAAACAAGTTATTACAATCAACAGAACTCTCAGAATCAGGAAAAATGAGCAACTTCGTCATGGACAAGGTTTTAGGTCACTTACGTTAAGTTCACTTCATATGTCTACAACACAGGTTGTCATGGCAGTAAAAGGAACACTTAAGTGTGCTTCATGAAATTGGGACCTGGTTGTTAATTTGACTATGGCTGCTCTGCTGTCACAAGTTTAAGTGAAATGCAATTGTGGCTTATAGCGGTTACCCTGCAAAGAACTGCTTCCTGTTTTATAGCTACCCTGCAAATGTAAAAACAAATATAACTTCCCACATTAAACAGCTTTCAGTAGTTCTGCTAGAGAAAAAGAAGGCAACTAGCATTTGACACTGGAACAAGGAAGTTTGGACATGGACTGGTCAATTCTTCTCTAAAGGTACAGCTCTCTTTCAGTGTTTTTTTCATCTGAGGACTCCCCCTCAGTATCTGCATTCTGGTCTTCATCATCATCCTCGGAAATCGAAAACTGCTTTTTCCTGCCAGCATGACTGCTAAAATTCTTGGCCATTCGTCGTATAGCACTGCCTCTATAGCCGTATGGTTTAACATGATGAGAGTGGTCATCCATCGGTGTGTCTGAGGCAGACATGCCAGAGTCAGACAAAGACCCGCCTGATGCTAACGTTGTTAACAGATTTTCCAACACAGGTTGATACCCCATCACACGATCCAGTATACGACAGCGCTCCTGTAACTTGTGAATTTGTTGGTCCTTTTCTTTCAACATGTTCTCCACCGACTGGACTTTTTCTCTTGTAGATATCAGTTTAGCAGTAAGTTCGGTAATCTCGGCTTCTTTCAGTTCACTCATTTCGTGTAATTTATAAGCCATCTCCTCGTCTTTGACAGTTATTGTTTCATTTTGTTTGCTGACGGTTTGTTCCAACTGCTGCACCCTGGAATGCAGAGCCTGTAGGTGCTTATTGGCTTCATCTATGCTAGATCGGGAGACCATGATAGTCCATAAACTTGAAATTATGCTCAGAATTTTCGTCTGAACATCAGCTGAATCAATGGGCTGTCAAATTCCGATATGTGACTGTAACTTGGACAGTTAACATAACAGAATCAAAGAAGATTACTCTAGAAACAAAAGGCTGTTCCCTCTGTCAGGTATAGTGGTTAGTACCTCGATCAACCAAAAGCACACGAAAACCAAGATTATGTCGTCTAACCTGGCTGTAATGCATTTTAATATTCTGACAGCCGGAAGCGTTGAAATGCAGGAAACAAGTTTCGGTCCAACTACGCATGCCCATCCATAGAGAATTGAACCAATGGGAATCAGCTTGATAAACGCCTGTGAGCTTCATCCAATGAGTGTCATCGATAGCCTGGCCCTGGGCTGGCTTCACTTCGCGCCAATATTGGAGGGGAAATATCACCAGCCTCTGTAGAAGTCATTATTTTGCCAAAATTTTACGGATAAAGTTTAAGTTCCTTATCAAAAGCATGGCCAAAGTTAATATAAGCAACGTAGTGGTCTTAGATAACCCATCTCCTTTCCTGAATCCATTCCAGTTTGAAATTACGTTTGAGTGTTCGGAAGACCTTCCAGAGGGTAAGCCGTTGTCACCATTCACACAATCAGAGTCCAACACTGTCCAGTGTAAACTTCTTTAGTTTGCGAAATGTGGGGTTCGTACATGCGTAGTTTCGAGCCTCCGGATACTTCGCAAGCAGCAGAGGTGATAAATAACATTGGGCGAAATGCTGATATTTGCCAATTTCTAAAGTTTAACGAACTGCAGGTCTCTGAAAGTATCATATTTGAAGTCTAGACAAATTACAATTACCTTTCCAGAAAGATTTCTGGCAGTAGTGAACGTGAGGGTGATATTATGTGGTAGGGTGACGTCAGTTCATTGAAAAATGTCCTTTTCTCAATGAACATCAGAAAAGTGTGTCAGCGATGAACAGTAGCACAACCTATTCTTTACAAATCCCAAATTTCTTGCATATGAGCTTTATTTTTCTTTTCTGGGATTCATAAAATGGAGGTTGCTGGACATGTTGCTTTCCCTGTTCGGTATTTTCCCACAGCGCTGTGTTTTCATTGGTTAAGAAATTCAAGTTTTGATTTTACAAAGAGAAAAAAAAAATAGTGTACATAACATGTGTTCTGATCAGTAACGGAAGTCTTACATGATATTTTCACTTGTTTATCGCACCGATCACACAGGTGTATGTAGAGTTATTGTACATGTTACCTTGAAATTTCTAGCGGAATCACTGGTTTTGAACTCCCACCACATCAGTTTTGGATCTGTAGGCAGACGGCTGCATCAATACACCTTTCAGTTTGTTCTGTCAGAAGCTGTTCTTTAAATGAGTTATGAATTCAGTAAGAATTGAGTGCACATATGCATATGTGAAATGGTTTTGTCACTCGAACAACATTTGAAAAAGGGATCCTCCATGCTGTCATGAGTGTCCAACAAGACTCAATCTGGGAAGCATGAATGAACTGACGTCACATGGCGCTTGAAAAGTGACACAACCACAGATAACTGACCCCAGCACATACACTGTTGCCTGGACATCAGAGTAATACAGTCTAAGAGAGCATATTCAGAACAGAAATATGGTAGATGAAGAATTGCTTTATTTTCACATCTACCTCCTATAATGGATGGACGAAAATCGCAAGCAAGATTGCTGCTCAAGAGCCATTTTATTTGTGTCACATGACCAAAACTGGCAGGGTAAACAGGAGAGGTAACCCATTAAATGTGGCTTTCTGGGCCTGCATTCATGGTTGCATTTTTCTTCTGTCCGGTCCAAGAAGTAAGCCCAAAATTAAACTAAATGATGATACATTTTATATACACTCTAGCCTGTCTATAACAAATATTAATTCCTTCATGGGATAGGCTGTGACAGTGAGTAAAGCACAGATTTTTCTGCTGTGCACTGTCAACCAAGCCACATTTGTGGAAGTAAAATTGCAACAACAACAACGACATTGTGACGCGTGTATTTGAAATAGGATCTATACATGCAAAATGAAGTGTAACGTCTGCCATTATTCAAAGAAAAACTTTTATTTTTGCTTGTCTGACATAAATAGCCAAGATCTTTAACCTTAAATACGGAATGACCTATTTGCTTGCTTTTACTTTTTTTTCAAAAAGTGAGTAGTTACACCAGTTATGGGGCTTTATTTATGTATATTTGTTGATAAAATTCCTTGTTCGATTGATGTTTTAGTTGTGACCCTAACAAATTTAAACCTGCTGACAGGAAAGTATGTCTCATATTTTGGGGGAACATGATTTGGGATGCATTATATCCTGTTTCGAGCTATATCGAGGCATCTTATAGCGAGGCTGCACTGTATATGGATAGCTTGAAATGTGCTCTTTTTAAATCTGTTACTGTGATAGGGGTTAGCACAGCATTTCTGTGCTACTTTTAATTATGTGTGACTTATGCATCTCCAGTCTGGTTTTCTTACTGCCCTGATCTGTCATTCTGGTCTTTACGCCGTTCCCCTGTCATGTTCCACAGGCCTACCTTAAAAGAAAAGACAAAAAAAAATATAACAAAGTTATTTCAGAAGAGGGGTCCATACAGACCAAAACAGGCATAGACATTTTTTTGTGACACACTTAGTAACTCTATAAACCACCTTTTTATCTGGAATTCTTACAAGGTCATGGGATATGCCATTTTAGAAAAAGAGGATGCACGATGCCGTGTCATTCATACCCTACTCTCTTCAGTACTAGGGACAATTCTCCTTTGCCATGAGAAGTATGGTAGCCCTTATTAATACAGCCGAAGGCCACACATTATGACCACCTGGTTGAGACCTTGGGAAATAACCTGAAACTTATTCCACTGCCACTCTGTCGTTGAAAATTTCTTTAAAGTGTATCAGAAGTGACTCCAAATAAGAAGGAAAACAGCTGATTTAACATAACTTCTATATGGTGAAATGGTGAACTAGGAACGGGTGATGTCACAGTAGAAACATATGTCTTCTCAAGTGGTAGGAATATCTCGCCCTTGATTGATTAAAAATTGAGAGCATGGCGGCCCGTTCCATTATTCCCTGCATCTGTGTTCTTATCTATTCTATGCAAACACAGCAATGCATTATTTTGTCATAACAATCTTCCAACTTTAAGACTTAGTCGTTGACTAAGGTACAATCAAAAATAAACAGATGATGCACAGATTTAACCTTTCTGATGTCCAATTTTGTTATATGTTAATCTCAGAAAGTATTATAGTTAGGAGATATGAAGTAACAATTCAGTAAAATGAATTTAACATGTAAAAATATCATTTTTTTTCTCCTCTGCATGCTGGAATATTTTGTTGTTTCTGAGGGTTATTCAGAGGTCAAATCTTAATTAGTGTCTGTGTATGAAAAAAAACTTTAAGTGACGTGGTATCATTTTCATGCTAATAACGCGGTGTTAGATGTGTGATTGTTTTCATTTTGTTTTTGTGCTGCTTTCAGTTTTCACAGGCCCCATGCCTGCTTGATACTCGGCTGCCATCTTGGAAAAGTACATTGTATTCATCATCGAAGCCCGCATGTTTGTCTGTCTTACAGATGCCGTACTAAATATTGCGTCACTCGCTGAATATAAAAGATCAATAGCCAGGCCCGATCTAAGATCGACAGACTGGAGCTTAGACCGGCTTTTAAATTACTTGTCCAGCACTATCAAGTGGTTTTGTCAAGCAACTTGAATCATATTTCAGGGAATTAGAACAAAGATGTCATATTCTAGGATGATACAGATCCATATCCATGTATAGGTCCATTCCTATGCCATAAACAATACAGATCTAAAAGTAAGTTAAGGTTTAAACTTGTTTTAAATGTGTCAGAAGTCACAAGTCGGTAATAACGAAAATTGGACACTGTATAATGTATCACATTTCATAGTCGAAGTTACTTTAACATTGTGAAGGGCATGCCAAGAGAAAATTTATAAAGCTCTACATAGCTTATTACATGATTTGTATGAGGTTTATTTGAGGTGAAATGGGGAATTCTTAACAATTCAGATGGTGTTGGCAGTGTCCAACCATGTGCAGCAAGAATCTATAATTACCCTATGTATAGGCTACCATGCCTTACCTGAAGCATAGTTTTATAAAAAGTAGAGAAGCTATATGTTGGCTGGATATCAATGAAATTCTTCCTGGCCTATTTTTGAGCATAGACATGTATGCTTCTTAAAATGTTATAGTTAGACTTCGTAAGTTATTGTACATCAGTTAATTATATACAGACTTTATCTTACTGGATAAACTGTAAAATTACTTTTTTTCGTTGAACCAATTTTGTGTTTCTTGTTTGTTGTGTTCGGTCCCAATCTCAAATTTCAAATCCGAATGTTTGTCACTAATTAGTATTTACTTCCTCATAAAGCAATTCTCAAACCTTTATCTTGCATAAGAAACAGTTGATGGATAAAAGTGTGAAATTATGATAGATTTATTTATAATAGTGTCTTGATCATAAACAAAGGCCAAGGAACAGAATTAGGTACATGTCAGAAGCCTGAGCATTCATCATAGAATATAGTTCATTGCATCTAGGCTGTAGTTGATTACTTTGAACTGTGATATCTTGGTTATCCTACTTCGCAAAAATAAAAATTGAAGTTTTTATTTAAATTTAAATGAGATTCTTTATAAATACATATGGCCAAGTGTTTTTTTTGTTTTTTTTTTAACACTGATACATTTACATGTCGGCCATCGATGTAGATGCCCTTGGGAAATTATTTTTAAATTCTGACTTTCATTGCAACCCTGAGTTCTTCACCTGAACTCAACGAACTTGCCGCAGATTTCGGACTCGACATCAATGAAAATGCTCCTGATGAGGTCCTCGCTCATGTCATCCAAGCTTACATGTGCTCAAAAATTGACCAACAAAAAGATTTTTTTAAGAGGGATCAATGACTATCAATAGCTCTTCCTGCTTCTGACTAGAAACTCTGACCTATGGTGAACAAAACTGTTACTCATAAACAGCACAGGAGCCTACAGATGACAATGAAAATATGAAAGTTTTCAAGATGTGTTTGATGCCAGAACTCCTTTACATTTCAAGAACAAGAGTAGGTTGCAAGACTTCAAAATGGCTGCCAACAGTGAGGCTTTCAGTACGTTTGAAGTTCTCTCAACTAATGTGACAAGACAACTTAATCAGTAAAGTTAGTGAATTAAGAAGATAGGATTTGAGATTCAACCGGAACCAGGGGAGCCTGAAGCGGCCACACATTGTATATAGCTCATAATACTCACAGATCGCTACTTGCATAAGCGCTTTTTGCTCTGAACTTTCTAGTTTTCACCAAACATAGTGATAGACAGCGTAGTCTTTCATGCAAACTACCGTTCGCATAGAGACACAACAGCAGAAGTACACGATGGAGTGCAAACAGCATTTTGTTCACGCAGATTTTTGTAAAATTACAACCTTATCCTGCGTACGGTGTCCCCATTAAGTCACAAAGATACACACCTTCATTTTCTTGCATATTAGTAGTCCTTGCAACTATCGGGAGTAGTTACATATGTTGGACTTCAACAAAGCATGTTTTGAATTTGGCCACCATCACTTTCTAGCCAAATGAAAGCATGTGATCTCTTCCATACCCTTGCAGTTGTTTTGATGATAAAAATACTTTTGTAACTTGAGCAGTTGAAGCCGTAGCAGCAGAAGTAGGTTTAAAAATAAGTGTTTTGCCGAATGCAAGAGCATTTACCTCTGTGCACAGAAGAATTTAATATAGATGTCAAAATCTGTGTGACCATGCCTTTGACAGACCATTGAACTTTGACAGAAATAATGATGAAAACTGATGCAATCTCAGTGATAAACATTTGGTTGATTAATACTCAACAGGTGAAAAAAATGATCTGGAGTCCTGTTTTAACATCTTTGTACTTCCCATGTTATGCTCAATACATTGAGTCTGGGACCATTAAAAACTGTCTCTCCATACGCCTGAGCCATGTCTTGGGAAAGCTGTACAATCTGGAAAATCACATAGAATTGTCTGTTACAAAACACACAGTTTAGCTATGCCAGTCTCAAGCCTGAATTCTCTTGGTAGACTAAAATTTTCTGATTTGACAGTGAAAAATTCTGAATCGACTTTTGCATATAATACATAATTTGTTGTAAATCCACAGTCAGTATCTTTCACTATGTGATTTTGTTAGCAGATCTGGAATGGAAGATTATCTATGTGGGTTGTGCTGAGAGTATGGACTACGACCAAGTCTTGGACTCCGTTCTGGTAGGCCCTGTACCCGGGGGACGTCATATGTTTGTTTTTCAGGTGAGTCATTGGGAGTTGAAACATGACAGACTTATACATTTTCAAGATTTTTGTGGATATCGGTAGAAATTTTAGATTTAGTAATAATCTAAAACTTTCTTTTATATCACTGGATTTAAAGTAATGCTGGGTACCTCTGTGGCCCATGGGGTTAGTGCCAGCAGGGTGTAATGACCCAGGTGCCTCTCACCAATGTGATCAGTGTGAGCTCAAGACCACTTTATGTGGGCTTCGTCTCCGGCCGTATGTGGGAAGGTCTGTGAGCAGCGTCAGTTGAATGTGGATTTCCCTGCACTCTGCTCAGTTTTCTCCCACTATAATGCTGGCCATAGCTGTATAAGTAAACTATTCTTGAGCACAGCATAAACCACCAGTAAAATAAATAAATAAATGAAAACATTGCTTCTGCTGTTCCTACACAGGCACGTTCACCTGACATCAGCAAAATCCCAAATGAGGAAGTCGTCGGTGTAACTGTCGTTTTGCTAACCTGCTCATATAGAAACAAGGAATTTATCCGAGTTGGCTATTACCTGAACAATGAATATGCTGACCCTGAATTAAAGGAGTCCCCTCCAGCCGTCCCTGTTTATGAAAAAGTGAGTATGAAACTCAGTGATTTATAATATGTAAGGTAGAGCTGAATAAATATGCCCTTAATTTTATCTTGTCCATGTTCATCCTTCAATATTCTCTGAACTAAGTATTTCATTTTTTGCCTGAAATTTTCACAGAAGATGAGATTATCATGAAATGTTGCAGAATAGTGCGAAAAAATTGTTCCGCCACCGCCGCCTACAAAAGATCTTCAAAGTATTGTGATGGGCAGCAAGGGATCAAGTGTCCTAGGCCTTAGTTGTTTGACCAACTGGGCAGCCAGTGTGATGGCTACTGTTGATTTGTAGCTTGTAGCTTTTCTATTCTGTTGCTGAGCTACTCAGTGTCAAAACGCATTTTATTTAAATTGCTACAACTTCGATTTGGACTATTAGGCCGTATGCTGTTCACTGAAAGGTGCTTGGAAAAGAACTGTCATCCCAGTGAGAGCGGATCTACATGATACTAACATGAATTCATGCTAGTTTGGCCAAAGAAGACGTAACAGAAAGTTCTCCACACAAAAGTAGCACAATAAGAAGAATATGCTCATTATAATAAGGAAAGTCTTTTGTTGGCGGAGTAACAGCTAATCAAGCATGGCACCCCAAAACGTCATATATCAAATAGTAAAAATAATTTAATCAACTTGTATCGCTGTGATGAACCAATTGAGCGTAAAAATTCTGATAGTTTTTGCTGTATAGGTGTATTGATGAAAGGCAGACTCTAGTGACGGTTAAATAATGTCACCCGCAACTTATCCTGACTTTGATTTATCTTAAAAGAGGTCAATTTATCAGTAAAAATGGGAAAAGTATCAAGTGCTTGACTGAAAAATCAAGTGTTGGAATTAGGTCATGTTTACATTGCTTATTGTTTATCACTATCAACACAGTGCAGTGACAGGTGAGCTGAAAATACAGACCTTGTTCCATTTAAAGCATACTGTTTGTTTAAAACGGTTAGCTTTCTAAATATCACCCTAGTATACATCTCTAATAAATACAACTTCAAGAATATTCAAAGGTACATGTACATATTTACATGTTACAGGCTGCATGTTTGAACTAGCATTACATCTGAAAGCTAGTACTGGTAATAACGCCATACTCAAGAATATTTCACTTATAAAACAATTGCCAGCGTTGGTGGGAGGAGTCCTAGTACTGGTAATAACTCTGTTCTTGCCTTTCATTCTCCTACGATACACTAGCAAACTTTGTAAATGGCAGTATGTTAAATGAATATTAAACACAAGCCATAAATTATTATAGTGACAGATCCATTCAACAGTTTATGTTAGATGCAGACTCATAAGCATGCATATATATTAATGACACCAGACTAGCAAAGTAACCAGGAGTGAGTCATGTGTTGCTGGTACCTAAAGAACAAATACATTGTAATAAAAAACAATATTGTGTTTACTGATATAAATATGAATGAAGAGATTAGATTGGAATTTCATACATACTCTTAATGGGTTATTTGTTGCAGCAGTCATTAAGGCTGGCATGTGGTCAGTATGGAATGTGATAGCTGTCATAAGCTACAGTACACCACAATATTTATAAGACTACATTATCCTGACCATTCATAAAAGTATTCCCTCATTTCATTTAAAGGGATAAACAATTGCAAGTGCTGACTTGTTTACATTCATGTAAATTTGAGCAATACATGTACTGAATCAAAAAGGTGTGCACATGCATACATATGTCATAAGTTGGAAAGTTTGTTGGTAACTTGTCAAGGTCCACAGTTAACTTTTGGCACTCCATTTTTGGCATTTTCTCCACCCATACAACTGATCGTCATCATGTAAGTGAAAAATTCTTGAGCCTTAATGAACAGGTAAATAAAAATATAAACAGCACACACCCTTAGTTATATATCTTAGGTTACTATTTGTAAATTTAAGAGCATATAACTTTCATGTCACTCTTAATTTTAAGACAAATACTGAAATTCATTTAAATGAATACATAATTTATTTCATATGAATGATACTATTCAGATATATAAAATATCAGTGGCTTACCCTGGTCATTGTGGTCTTCTAGGCCCATAAAGCTGATCACCATGGTGTCAGTGAAAACATCCTTGATCTTAATGAACAGTGAAATAAATATGTATACATAAATATAATATATAGGATATAGCCATATAAATACATTAATTTACAATTTATATGTATAAACTAAAGAGCATTTAAATTTCATGCTTTTCTTAATTTTAAGAAATACACTGACCTGTATTCATTAATATTGATATTTAATTTTATTCAGGTAAAGGTTAGTGTTCAGATATGCAACAGTTTAGTTAATATATGTTGTACATATTACAATAGTAATAATAAAACCATTCCAGCTTTACAAGAAAAATGTATTGTCTCAAGTAATATATCTGGTGCTGGAGACAATCAACCAGATGTCATCTACAGGAGAAGGAGCCACAGATTTGCTAATAAGAACGTGTCTTGTGTCACTATATATGGTTTATTATCTTTCTAACATGCTTCAGTTGGGATAAAATTTTGGCTAAGGGATAAATGTAGAAAAATATGTGGAGAAGAGTTTTTCAGATTGTTCAGTGCATCACTTCGAAGCCTGAAAAGTACCAGAAGTACATGTATTCAAGGCTGTCAGAAAAGAGTAATATCCAAATCTTTTAGTTTAGCATATATTGAGTGTAAAATTTGTGCATCTATGAACACATTTTATCTCAATGTGGGTGAAAGAGTATTGAATGAAAATAATTTAGTCTGCACTTGTATGTTGATGTTTGAGACATTCTACTGCTATCAATTAATACATGTATATGCAAAATATATTATCAAATCAATATATCAGGTTTATGTGTAATAAGCTTGAAATCTGAAGTCTGAATTAATGTGTACTCCTACGGGGTTGTACCCATATAGTATTGATTATGTCTGCAAGAAATTCATATACATTTGAAAGCTATAGTATGTTTGCCTGATATCTATTACCCAAACTATAATCCTGTTCTTCAGTGTTTCTTGGGCATGTGTGATTCTTCAAACTCCACAACTCCACCATACCTTCCACATCTCTGTTGTAGTGTTTTCTTATCGTTGGACTGATTTCTTATGACCAGCAGCAGTCGGTGGAAGTCAACATCAGTGTTACGTACACATTTGGTCTTAAACCATCCAACCTCCGTCTGCTGTATACCACATGAGGGAAAAGTTTTCTTAATTCGTCATGTGAAGGTGCACAAGCTTATAAAGCTCATAGAGACCAACGACTTTGCTTTAGGCTGCCATGTTGGGTGTAAGCATGGCTCTATTTTGTATTTGTGCTATATTTAGCCTTCAGTGGACTAATGTGCAGGGCTGTGCGTCTATCGCTCTTTGATGCTGAGCGTCAGACAGTAGGACATGGTAGTGATTCAGCCTAGTTTGACGCGATATATTCCACACCTTGATTTAAGAATCCTCATTATTGTGCCCGTGCCACGAGGAGACCTTTTGATCAACTTTCTGAGACAGTTTTATGTAGATCTCTCATTGAACGCTACAGCGAATAGTCAGGGGCCTATATTGCCTATATGCTACATAATGCAGCAAGTTGACCAAAATGCACTCTTAGATTTGAAAAATATAATCAAGTATGTACATGGCGTTTATGCATACATTTCAATGCTATGATTACGTGTAAGTGATACCCCATGACGGCTCAATGCTTACCTCCAGATTGACTGTACCTGCTCCTCTCTTGCTCTCTCCTATCACTCCTTCTAAACTGTTAACATTCCACAACCATGGCATCCATGCAGACGGTGTTACAGGCCATGATACATTGGCGGTCTCTTGATTTCATGTCACAGAGCTTGGCCACCATTACACATGACCTTGTTTACTCGTCATACCATTTTGCCAAAAGGGTCACAGGAAACTTGTACTTACTCAATTCTGTTAAGCGGTGTTATAACATAGACATGACCCCGAAGGTGGAGCAATTGAAATTAATACATGTGTGATTCACAGAAGAGTCATGTCACCAAAAATAAAAACCATAGGGAACAAACGTGATTTTGAAAGGTATAAGTTCCTTGGGGTGAAATTTGCACTGGAATAAGTTATTTTTTAACTTAGGTTGCTTTGTCATGTCTTCTTTTCACATTTCAGTTACAAAGAAATATTCTTGCCACAAATCCAAGAGTGACACGGTTCAAGATAGACTGGGATGGTAACCTAGGGGACGAGAACTGCCCACCCTCTCAAAACACAGAATCAGAGTCCAACCAGATGATAGAGAGGGGGCCTGTGCCAGAAAACATCAAGGCTGCATTAACTGGCGACAGTAACAGCTTTAACATGGAGGTGGGCATGTGAGGCTTGGGCCACGAATGTAATGCTAGTCCTGTCCCACACATTGGCAAGACTGCCCAGATTTGGGGAAAAGCTTGCCTCAGCTCTTACTTAGTGAAAGAGAAATAGGAGGAAACCGATTCAAGGGGGAAAGAAGACCAGTGGCCTGGTGCTGTGGTTTATTTATTCTGCAAACAAAACGTGCATCCAACCAGTGACATATGTGCAGAACACGTTTCGTGGAAATTGAAACGTACTTGCTGGGAAGTTATAGATTATGTCAATCAGTGGCGGGATATTAACAGCACGTAAATGAAGACTTGAAATAAACAATATTGTAAGACACAGTACTAAGATCACCTGCTGGCTGAAGCAGCAAGTTGCTGGCAGGGGTTATATGAGTTCACAGGGGCGTACACATTTCAGTCTACCTCAGAAGCTGATAGCCTGCCCCCTCCCTCAGTTACAGGTGCTGACACAAACTCTTGTACCATTCATTTCTGGCACACTAGTCCTGCTAGGCAAGATTACTAATTTCATATTGTTTTGTGCAGTAGGGGCCCATGTCTGTTCTTGTCATGTCAACTTGTCTTTCTCACATTATATGATACATGTAATTTGTTAAATACAGAATTTTCTCGTTTCCTTTCTTTTCCAGAAACTTATATACATGTACCTAGCATACAACTTCAAAAATCGTCTGAAATTAGTTAAATATCGCATTATGAAGCTGATTACAAAAGACAGGTCCGCTGTAAGGCAAGTGCAGTTTTGCGTTTTATTGAATAGAAGATATGTGGTAACATGATGGTCAAACTATTTCATTATATTAAGTCAGCAGTTTTTTGTGAAATAATAACCTGGTGCTCGTTTAATGGGTGTACTGCTATGTCAAACGTAACCACCATGGTGACGTATCTACAGTGTATGTCATTGTGACAGTTACATCTGACCCAAGTTACACCTGTGTGTAAAACGAGGCTCTCATGTTCTGCCATTGTGTTGTTAGACTGCTCTCTACTTGTAAAATGAAGATTTTGGATGCCTCTAGGCAAGAAGGCTGATAATTGTTTAATAAGTTGTGTGAGAGTCTCTCACTTTGTGACCTATTTTATGTTATTATTTAACCTACAGTGTTATTTAATGGTGCAATCAGTAATTCAGATAGCACTGAGTAAACCATTTCAGTTTATTTCATAGGCTGCATTCAGACATTATAATGTGTAGAATGCAACTAATAGCATGAAACAGCACGTCCATTTGCAATGGTCTTTTAGGGTACATAGACCATGTGTGAACTTCAACAGAGCTGTGTGTCTATTTGAAGCAAAGTGCTAAGAAGATAGAAAGATGGGTTTGATTTACATATATTTATTTCTGATTGCTACGGTGGGAAATCCAAAAATAAAAAAGAGAAAAATAAGGAATAATAATTTACTAGCACCAGAATGGTGGAAATTTGCCGTTGATTTGAAATCTTTAGACGTGAGAGTATCAGTTCGAAAATGGCCTTACCTTGTAGGCACCACTCCCATTGCTGGCTTTACATCACTAAAGGTTACCATTTGATCTGATAAACTCACATGGACTTGTTTAAGTTAGCCTCCCCATGAATGTATGAGGTCGATAAAATGCTTTAGAGGTATTGATGAAAACAAAGTTCAAGAGAACCCATGCTTGTCTTGCCATCACCACAGTGCCATTGGCCTTAATGGTGGAGGTTATGTAAAGCGAGTGAAGGAAGTGGTCTATGCTGTGCAAGGACTTAGAGTATGAAGCTTTCATTGTACCAAAAGGCTGCCAAAAAAACATCCTTTGCTGTTTTCTTTTTTTTCTCTCTCCCTTTTAAGGTGAAAGAATTTTGCACCAGCACTTTACCTTTTAACTGTTGAAATAATTTCTTGTAAACTTCGTTGTTAGAATCATAATGTAAGAAAATAATTTCATAATTTCTTATCTTAAAAGCATTAAAGACACATTTACAGTCAGACATTTCATGTTTTGTTCTTCTGTGACTAATACTATGTAAATATTTCTTGAAGGACTGATGACTAATGAAGATGGTCTAACGTAAAGTCAATGAAAACATGACTAACATGTATTTTAGCTTTCCATTATGAAGCAAGGCAAGCTTTTGTGTTAAGGTTAGTTGTCTGGTCACCTTAATCAGTGGTTTAAATTATATGTATAAATAAAGAACTTAATGGCAGATCGCTGGGTCTCTCCTATACCCCTTATTTTATGCAGTAAAGATTTAATATGAATGCTGACTTCCATCAGACGTTCTGAAAGACTTGACATTGACACTGTTGAATTGTGCAGTTTGACACAAGACAGCCTCAAGAAAGCCAGATAAAATTATTTTCAGCCAGCCCATATTCCAGCTGACTCGGGTTAACCTGGAAGTTTGTCTTAATTTGCCATATGCCTGAGAAAGAGTGGTTTCTCCAGGGCTCTGCAGTTTCTTCTAGCTGTGAACTACATTGCCATTGTACAAAAGTACAAAATTCTTACACAGTATTGAGCATATCAGATATTAGTGAAATAAGTATTGCTTACTCCTACAGTGTATAAACCCTTTTGGAATTACATTGATCCATTCATGTTCTGTTGTAGTATGACAGTCATGAACCTGTCAGTAACTTTGCTACAGGTCAGTGGTTTATGCTGGACTCTCAAGTTCCTTGCATCCATATGCTACCTTGGTAAAGTCAAAAATTTCAGACGTTTTAGATATGGCAGAATGTTATCTGGCCCCATTCCTTCCCTTTAAGTAAGTACCAACCAATTTGCAATACTTTATTCTGCTGACAAGGGATCTTCCGTGCTTAGATAAAGCAGTAGGTCGCAGCGACTGTCATGGCTTTGACCAGTGAGGTCACATGTTCGAATCTAGCTCCCGCCAGTTTCCCGTTGAACAGGCCAGCGGTTTGCTCCTTGTTCATCCACCTATTGACCTAAAGATGATCTTAAAAAATGATGATCCTTAAGAACCATCAAAACCAAACAAGTTGAATGATACAATAAATGGGAATCCTGCTTTGCCTGCAGCTTTATAAGGAACATTTATGTACCCAATAAAGGCCACTAGTGTCCTCCAGATTCATCTGACTATTAACCTAAACATGGTCATGTAAGAGAAAAAGATTATTGTTTAATTTTAAAGTTTATTGTTAAACATCAACCAGGTCAATTACATAATAGAGGAAACTTATAACGTATTCAAAATGCCATGGTGTAGAAAATATGTGGTTTGGGGTGACCTGGAAGAAATAAGTTCGATAGTTATGCACTTCCTCTCAGATCAATAGCAGAACAAGAGATGACTTTTGTTTTGATTTTGTCGACTATCCATTTATCGATGGCAATATCCCCTAAAGCTCTGTATATGGTGTATGCATGTCTCACCTAGTTGCAGCATATGGTAGAGCGGGTAGGAACTACTAACATCAACAGTGTTAGTAGCAACAATAAAGTATGCCATAAAATAAGTCAAGGCTTTACTTCCAAATACCTCCATTCAAAGTTTCCTAACTTTTTCCACACCAGCCACTGATTACAACTTACAAGCAAGGTTGGGAAGATCTGTGGCTGCATGCTTTAATTGTAAGTACGTATAATTCTGCTTAAACCAGGCCGGGGCTGAACGAACAGTACAAGTTTAATATCCTCTCTGTTTACATTAACAGTCACAATAAAAGTGTTACTGACATACTGTAAAAACATGTCTTTGTAACAGGATACAGTGTATAATAAAAAATAGGGCTTTTCGGTGTTAAAATTGTTGACGATTTGACGCATCAGTTATTACATACCGACGTCATTGGAAACTGTTGACTACCATTACTTCTTGATGGCCTGAACTGATTCAGATATCTCACACGATAACCTTGTAATGTTGAATCCACTTCATGAAAATGCTTGTCTGAAATACTTTCCCTTATGTCAGAGCGTGTGCCAAAAAAAAACCCACGAAGAGTGAAAAAAAAAAAATATAAGGGGACACCCGGGATTGAACCGGGGACCTCTCGATCTGCAGTCGAATGCTCTACCACTGAGCTATATCCCCGCCTCAAAGAACTGGGTGAATTTGAGTACGTATACCTAACCCATGAGTGGCGCATTTTCATTTGTCTTCATCTACAATAAATATCATTTAAGAGATATATTTTTGCTTGAAAATACTTTATTATAATTATACTGAAATTATTTAATTATTATCTTAATTTGATATTTTAAAAATCTATCCATCATGGTTGTCAATAGTAACGGAAGTTAGGCATAAAGCCGCGGGCACTGCACAGTGGCTGTGTTTGTCAGTTCATGGTAAACGCTATCGTTGCACGGTGTGAGTATTATCGTTTGTTATTCTTTTGGTTAAGGTGGGAACTGGTGAAGAAGAAAATGGGAATCAGACATTTCTGTCGACTTTGACATATGCACATATATATTCATGCCCTATATGCTGCGAAGAAACCTTCATTCTTACCGATTTGCTTTCAGGGCTACAACAACAACATTGCAGCAGAAGTGGGGATTTGTAAAGAATAGGTTGAACTGTTGTTCGTCGCTGATCCACTTTTCCCATGTTCGTTGATAACAGGGCATTTTAAATGAATTGACGTCACCCTACCACGTGACATCACCCACAACTTTACTACTGCTCAGAAGTGTATTTGTAACACTACTTTCAAGACCTACATTGAAACTTTGAGCACGCCTGAGCTGGTTACATAATTTCTACTGTAACAACTAAACGTTGCTTGAAATCATGTCATGATGATTAAATCTTCTTTGAAAAACTTCCAAGCTTTAATCGGCTGTGAATTCACATAGATCGAATTAATTCAGTGAGCAGGTAGGCCCTAGTATTGCTCAGTCCAATTTATTCCTCTATACAGTATGGCTCTCAGTTTTATAATCCTGACTTGAGATAGAGTCACATCACAATGCCTTTTCTAACTTGCAAAAACTACCTACCTCTCAACAGCAACAGCATTCACCCAGAATTTCACCCAAACCTTTTAATTTTGTTCTGGAGTAAGCCAAATAGAGCATTTACGTGCTACAGAAGATTTTGACTGCTGGTTAGGAAATAGTTGGATATCATCAAAATAGCCCCTAAAACTTTCCATACAATCAAAACATTTGACTACATTTAATTTGGTGAAATAAAATCTGAAAAATTCGGTGAAGGTATTTTCAGCCACAGAGGTTTTAATTGTGTTTTTCCATCTATTACTTTGTTTTTATGCATTTTCCATTTAGGTTTCAGTGAATAGATGATGGTTTAAATCTAGCCCAAGGTTGCCATTCAACCCCTATTTTATATACTGGACTGACGGGATTTTTTGGCCAAAGAGGCAAGCAATTGTAGTGCTTGTGCGTTTTCACGCCAAATGAGATAAGTCAATTCTGAACAATGTTTGCAGCCCAAATCAGGTGTCAGCTGTAGCTCTTCTCAGCTTGGCCGTGTACACAACATCTCACGTATATTTAACTAGGTACTTGCACACCAACCCAAAGTTCTAAAAACTGTCATCGCTAGAGATGCAGCCATTTTGAGTTAACCACAGTTACGGGTGTTCTCGTTCTTCTGACACCACTTGTATGGAAAATATGTGGGATGTTGTGCATGCGGCCAAACTGAGAGGTACGAGCCACAGTTGACTCCTGTTTTGGGCTGCAAACGTCGTTCGGAAACGACTTCTATGACTTGGCGTGTAAGCGCGAAAGCTCTGCAATTGCTTGCATCTGTGGCTATGACATCCCGCCAGTCCAGTATGTGAAACAAATAGGGATTGTTTCTGAATCGCAACCTGGGATTAGCACAAATCCACAAACCTTTAGTTTGTTAAATTCGCGTCGTAATATCCTCAAAAACCCACTTTTACTGGCCTTGGGTGTGTTATGTACCATTGACACCTAGCACAAAATTATCGTCTTTTTTATCAAATCTGTCTGGCGAAAATATTTGAAATTCTCATTTATCATGACAACTGAAATATTCATACGTTTATCATGACAAATCAAGACCAAATGATTCGCCAAAGCAGTCACCTGTTCATTGTTTTATTTATTTGATGTTATGATTTGCATCAGACCACTTGTTCAAAACTTGACGTACCTGTATGGGTGTTGAGCGGTATTTCATGAAAAGTACATAATTTTTTATTTCTTTAAGATGTGTAAGAATGTACAAATTGTTTGTTTTGCCAGAATTACTTAAGAGTTAACCATGGCAGAAGATAAAGAAGTGACAGAAAAAGAAATGGAAAATGCCAAAACAGAGGAAAAAGATGAGGTACCAGTATCTTTCCTGCAATTCTCCTGACAGGTTGGGCTTGAATTTCCTCATGATACTATAATATCTCATTATAGTATCACATTGACTGATGTGATATAAATGCGTGTAGATAAGAGCAGACCCAAGACAAGTTACTTGTAATGTATATGCAGTGCTAGGTAATTTTACATCAAAGCTAACACTAGCACTTTTATGATTATTTCTCCTATGAACTTGAGTTGTCCACCATAGTGTGAGAATGAGAGTGTTAGTCTAATTGTATATTAAAATGGAACACCATTGTATGAACATTTATCCTGCTTTAGGATACTGCTAATGAAGGTCGAGGTACTCCAAGTACAGGAAGAAAAACACCCACCAAACCACCTGGGTCTCCTTCACCCTCACGGAAAAGTGCCGGCAGCAAGCCAGCTAGCCCCACCCCTAGCTCGAAGAGTGGGGGACGAGTGTCAAGAGTGAGTGACAAATCAATGGCCAAGTCACGACAAGGCAGCTCTAAGATGAAACGTAAGTTCTAAAATTGAACATGTTGGCACAGCCAAGAGTATGGCTCACTTTTCAGTTTCACCTGTTAAATATATGTTTTTGGGGTCAGAAGTATGTGTCAAGAAAAATTTCCAAAACAACTACTAATTGCTTAATTACATGGTGGAAGAATGCATTGTTGAATTTATAAGTTCCTTTTAAGATAAAATATCAACTGTGCAGTTTCATTTGTAAAATCCTTTAGTTACATTCCTATTGTTCTTTAGTTGTGAAAGAGGTTGATTTCAGCAAATGATGTTTAGCTGATGTTTACTAATGATTTTTCATTCGCATTTTTATGTTTTTAAAAATGCAAAATTATTATGCAAATTACTACAAAGTACTACAAATTATGCTGTAAATTATGCTTTTTCGCATTGCAAGGGAGTGCAGAATGTTTGATATGACAGGAAAACAACATGTATAATATTTAAAGATTATTGTGTAACTTTATAAAAATATATAGAAGATATTGCACAGTGAAGGTTGAATACCATAAATATGTTTGTAACTTCGCATCTCGTGGGTTATCATTTCCACCTTTCATGAGTTAAATATTTATGGTTTTCAGCTTTCAATGTGCAATATTCTGTTTATATTTATACCATAACAGTATCATGATTTTTTGCACTTTAAAGAACTTTTGGCATTTTTTCCATCCGTAGGCTGTTACAGACATGCCGAGAGCGTGACATGTACATGACATGTTATATGACGTTGTGCCTTCTTGCATGACGTGAGAATGTAGCAGTTGACTAAACTTGCATTATGACATCATTCTGCTGATATCAAATTGGAACTTTATAAAATAAAATGTTTCTTTTTTGATGTCATGATATCTGGGTGTTAAATATCAAAATGCGATATTTCACTGCAGTGAAAGTAACACTTTTATCAGTGAAGGAAATATTGGAATTTCACTGATGTATAAATAATAAATATGAAATATATCAACTTTTTATATAAATAACATGAAATATAGTTGGATTTAGCTTTGTATTAAAAACAAAAATGGTTAGTATCAAATGTGACATCATATCGGGTAAATTATCAAAACTAATATCAAAAATAGATTTGGTACGCTTTTCAAGTTATGAGCACTCTTTTTACTGAATCAAGCATCATCATTAACTACTGTATTTACCGTAAAATTGTGACACCCCCCCCCCCTCACAAAAAGAACATTTTTGGAGATAAATAAACTAGTAATAAAATAAACTGCTTTTGATGCCGAAACCTAAAGCTTTTGCAAAAGGCTATATCAGAACAAACAAGCCTTAAAATTCCTTCTGTTTATTTATTTGAGTTGTGTTTTATGTTGTACTCAAGAATATTTCAATTATACGATGGCAGCCAGCAGTATGATGGGAGAAAACCCATGACCATCCACAGGTTGCTCACAGACATTTCCACAAAATTCCTTTCTAAGATTGCAAAACTTTCAGACCCTGGCAAAGGCACAATCATAGTCATGGACAAAACTTCAGATAGAGTATTTGCTGATTGCTATTTTTTATTTTTATGCATGAGACATAATCTATCATCAAATTGGAAGTACCAGTACAAAACCACCATAGCCTAATGTAAAAGTGTTGTAACTTGAAATAAACTGAGAAGACGCATTGCTGTATTTGTCGTTTTCAATTTTGTCAGAATATTTGAATGTCAGCAGTTATGCGTCTTCTCAGTACGTGTATATTTGGAATATTTATGCTTAGTTTGCATTGTCATTATGCGATGCATACCAGTGGATCATTACCAGACTATGTGTCCTAATCACACTTCAAATTATCAGTCAGGGCTATTTCTCGTCAAAATGAATAAATTTATATTCCATAACAGCAGCAGAAATTTGTAATATAGATTGATGAAACATATGTTGTCATACGAATACAAATGCATGTACAGGTGTGAAATACCCCCGTCATAGTGTATCTCTTATTTTTTCAGGTATTGAAGGCTCCTCAAAGTCTCAGTCCTCTGGTACAGAAAACAAACCAGATGGTGGGAATATTGCTAATTACGCTGTCTTTCCTACAGCAGAAGGTACTGTTACATGTAGTGGTGCTTAACACTAGTTACCATAACAGCTACCTTGTAAAATTACAACAGTTATTGTAGTTTTGCATATTTAAGCTTTTACATTGATATACTAGGTGACAGGTTTGCTTTTCAGGAGTTTCGACACCCTGAAACATGAGTAAGCTTCATAAGTTTCTTTGTCAGGCCCCTTTAGATCTGCAAGTTGACTTTTGATGTTGATTGCGGGTTGGAATACAACCAAACTAGAGTTGGCTTTATTATAATGACAGTAGTTTTTCATCAGAAGTTTTGTCATTTGTTTCGTAGGCAAGAAAAAGAATTTTTATGAAGAATTCACCTGCTTTTCTGCATTCCTATACAGTTATTCCTGCATACCATTATCTCGGTGAAATATTCTTTAGTTTCCTTAGATGATGGTATTCAATTCAAAATAAAACACTGTTAAATAAGTTGTTTAATGCAGTTGAGCACAGTTTCAGAAAGTAAAACTTTCAACTTTACTTACCTAGAAGCTTTATGATTTGTTAACTTGATATGTACATGATAATAACTGTGTAAATGTTTTGCTTATTCCTTTTTACCACTTCTAGGTACCAGTATGCATTTGTACACTTACTGATTCACCTTTTAGAGTTCTAATACAATTAGTTAAGCAATTAATTCTGAATAATAAACTGGGAATGATTCCACAAACATGACAAAGGGGGTTTCTTTTTATTTTTGACATTTAAATTTTGAAGTTCAGCATAAGGCCTAAAGCACATGGCCCAAAAAGTTGACATTGGAGTCAGATTTGTCTTGATTTAATTTAACCCAATTTTAACTCCTAGCATCCACAAATAAACATCAAAATCACATAGACTGCATTCATTCATTGAATCTTTCTTTTCAGATGGCATGCCAGAAGGCGGTATACCATTCTTCATGACATCCAAGACCCAAGAAATTGTCGGGTGTCGCGCTGACGAGGATGTGACGGCTGATAAACCGTTCAAACTGGTGAAGAAACAGGACATTCTTGATGATATGCTGACACGTGCAGGTGTCAGTGACTTCACACCTCTCAAGAAAGAAATCAATGTAAGTTGTACAGGTAACTGAATTTGTGGCCTCTTGGTTGAGATTAAGTAGGTTGTCTGCACACAACTTGCCAAATCAAAATTGTGGCATCTTTGTAAATGTGGGGATATCCATAGCTTAGGGGATTAGTGCCCTAATGCAAATGCTGTGAGTTCAAGCCTAGCTTTTGCTGGCTTCCTCTCTGGCCGTATGTGGGAATGTCTGTCAGCAAACCGCAGATTGTCGTGGGATTCCCCCAGGCTCTGCCCAGTTTCCTCCTACCATAATGCTGGCCACCATCGCGTAAGTGAAATATTTAAGGCAATTATGGCATAAAATAATTATAAGTAAATAAAGTAAATAAATAATTCTTAGTAAATGGGTGATACCTCTTGCTCTCAGTGACAGTAATATAGTAATAAGAATACATAAATAGACGAGAAACATATTCTCTGAATATACCACACTGATAAGTAATTAGAAATTTCAATTGTAGCTTTTTCAAGTGACACCTTTTGCTTGAGTCTGATTGCAATGATTCATCCCCATTATAGGGCGACATGAGAGGTTTTTGTGATTGTGTTTATTACCTTCCAACACAAGGCTAATACATATGAATGAACCATTTTCGTCTGCTATTCAAAGTAGTGTGTAGATCAGGTGGTCGTACCTCCATTTAGGATTGCTAGAAATTAACTTACTAGAAAATGGTAAGCATAATTGCAAATGTTTGTTTGCTCCCCACAGAATTACCCTGGAGATGAAATTCTCATTGGACTGGATGCAGACTTCATCTTTGGTCAAAACTACATCATCATTCTGTCTGAAGAGACAAAGAATGCAATGCTGACGGTAAGTATTACAGTCCAATCAAACTCCAGTTAATCATTCATACATTTAAATTAACTAAATAGTGGGGGGGTTTTTTGACATGTGTAATGTCTCAAACCATGAAAGAGTGCCAGTGATTGTTTATTGTACTCAGGTCTACCAAAACTTTGATTTTTCACAGGATTACACAGTCATATTTTTGTATATTTTAAGAATGTCATTTATAAAAATTATATGTCATTACCTTTATATGAGAATGAGGAATAGATCAAGTGTATCTCACAACCATGTCTGAAAGCTAGTGTCAGTGGTAGTACTTGATTATCCCTCATAATCAATAATTTTGCCCGGAAAAAGGTGTGTCTTGTTTGCATAAGCATTATGTTGCATAACTTTGTGGAAATGTGCACAAAATGCTGGTTCAGTTCCTAGATCTTTCTAGAACACTGTTCTCTGTTGTTTAACAGAGATGCTGTTACTGGGCTGTTGTGCACGATCTTCTGTTTGTTGAAGACCATTCATGGAAGAATTTGTCAATGGTTTACTCCGAATACTCTGATTTTCTCTTTAAAACTGGCCATAAACATATAAATGAGCAGTTTGTAAGTGTGGTGCAAGAATGCCAAAAATTGATGGTACGTGTAGTGGCTGAAAGTCATTCCAGTGACGATTCAGTTAATTGAACCATTCTAATATGGCTTGATAGATCATTGTGTCAAGCATAATTTCAAATCTGAATGAAACCAGTGTTTTCACTGATTTGTATCGTTAGTCAAGGAAATGAAGGAGCGAAAATGTATTTCTAGACAATGATGGCAGTTAGCTGTTGAAAGAGCAAATCATCTTTCATAAATTGAAAATGATACGTCTTGGTTGAATTCACTCACTGCACTGGACTCATTTGGTGTTTACAAGCCAGTAGTTTCTTAAGATGTTGTATCTGATTGATGAATTCCCTGATTTAATGATGATTTAAAAAAAAGTAAGACTACAACAAGTTCACTGTTGATAATGTTAATAATTCTGCATCCATTCTTAATTGTCACGATTGTTTGAAGAAAAAGAAAAAGTCCCAGATGTACTGGACACTGCTCTAGCTCCTGAAGTGCTAAACTTGACCTCAAATGGTACCTACCTTTTTTAGCCACCCGTCGTTGAGGGAGCCGAAGGAAGTGAAGCCGCTGCTGATGGGGATGGAGAGGTGGAAGATGAAACTGTGTATGATTACATACCCCCAGAGCCTAAAGAGTGGATATCACAAGGGAGTGAACTGGAAATCGAGGAAGAAGCAGTGCAAGAAATAAGAAGAAGGGTATAAAGTTTAAAGTGTTATTATTATTCGTGTTTTGTACTCTTTTCTTACAGAAGTTTTCTACATCCCAAATATACAGAAAGAAGAAGAAAATCTGACCTAATTATCTGGTGTCAGGGCTCGAAAACTCACTTAAATTCAAATGCTATGGCAAGTAAATTTAGTAATCTACTCCCCAAGGTGGCAAACTTTTTTACCTACTTCATTGGCGAAATCCACATTGCAAATCCACTCGTATCTGTCGCCTATGCAAGGATTTCTGTCACACGAAGCCTTTCTCAATCATGGAAAAGGAAAAGTTTTGGTCTAGGACAATACTTACGAGCAGTAGAAATGAAGCGCCACTTGGTGGACACAAGAGATTTGAACATGGCTAATCCAGCTGTAGCTTCTTAACTAATTCAGAGAATTGTTGAATCAACTGTTTTGGCCGTATGTTCATTCCTGACGTCTGCAGTTACATGAACGTTTCATTGTACGAGGAAGTAATCCATGTTTGAAAAGCAAAACAGTTCAGCTAGGCCTCATTCGTTTTAATGAGAGCCAGGTATACATGTAATATCAGCCTAACGACAAAAGCAAAATTCACACACTGGTAAGTGGATTTCAGTTTTTTCATTTATTCACAGAATAGGTTAGTAGGTGAACAATCAATCCACTCCCTGAGTTGGCGAGTGATGTTTTATATTTACTCTCCAAATGGCTCCTAAATTAAAAAAAAGGCAGTTTTCAAGTACTGGATGTGTGACAAGGTTATAGGTTATAAGCTAGTAACATATGAAAAAATGTGTGTGCACAAATTTACGTAATCAACTTTGATAGCAGATCAAGCATGTCTGTTCACTGCCTACAAATCGCTAGTGATACCCCGTTAGGTAATGCTTTAACAGCTTGTTCATGTAAAACATAATGTATTTCCTGTAATCACTACCAACGTGTACCATCTCAAAGGGGGATTTCCTTCATCTGGCTCCAGCCTGATAATGGATGTACATGTATTGATGATTGCAGATCCAGATGTCTATCCGACGTGTCAGGCGTGAATTTGGGGCTCCAATTAACTTCAGTGACAGAAATGTTTCGGATGCCAAAGACGGATATGTCGAGTGTCTGCCTTTTGAAGATAAGACATTTGATCTGAAGCGTATGGAATTGGACAAGAGCATTCAGGTCAGTGCAGGTATCATGCATCTATCTAGATGTTGATGTACAAAAACTGGTGTGCTCCAAGTTGAGAAAACATGTTGTATGAGCATCTGTATGAAGCTGTAAAAATAAATAGAAGAACTAATCCTTAAACACATAGTAGATGCTTGGGACCCAGGAGTATAGGAAATTACCAGCTACTGACAGTCCATACTTTCGTCACTGAGCTTCACTAGCTTACCGAGATAGGAGATACTCCCTGCCAAGTTTGGAAAAGTTTGACTTTTTGTGCCACTGTAAGCTATGCACACATTAAACTACAGTTTTAGACAAAATTTTTGATTCAGTAAACTAATGGCTTTAGAAGAATTCATCAATCTATAAAATAATAGCATCTGATATCACCAGAAAATGTATTTGTAATTTAAAACCTCAAATTACAAAGCAAGCATGGCAAAATCATGTCCAACTTCTTGCTGTACAGATTACTGACAGTTTTTTCACATAATTTTCGAATTCGTATATAATTGGGTAAAAAGTATAAGTTTCTGCAAAAAGACATTTTCTGCGATTTCTAAATATATGTACAAAATTGAAAAGTGTGAACCATATTTTTTTTCCATAAAGATTTAGTGTAATTTTTCACTAAGTGACCTGAAGTAGCACTTCAGTAAGTGTGCATAAATACGATTCGAAGTTTGTGAATCCATGCGTACATCCGTCAAAGTGAAATATCATGTCAGTGACTTAATACACATTGACCATAATATACATCCGTATTTCCCTGTGGCTGTGAATTGTTTTAAACCTGAATCAGAGAAGAAATGCATGTTGTGTAGGCCTCTGATCATGGGAACGTGATGTAGAGTTTCCAATAACCACAACAAAGATGCAAATTCAGTACAATCCCGGAAGGACTCGTAGTTTGGAAGTTTTGAAGTTTTGCCTAGAGTTACCAGGTGTCCGTGGAACTTGATCAAATTGGTCGTCTCAGATTAGCCACACGTAATGATATATGTTACAATAATGGGTATGTGTATAGGCCCTGATCTCCAGCCTTTCCTAATACAAGATGCTCACTCTTATAATTGCCAGTAACACCTCAGAAAAAAATATATTAAAGGCTTGCAGGATTTACATGAAGTCATCTGTACACTGACCACAACCCATTCCTTCTTGACAGATAATTTTCATAAGAATGCACCTGGGCACGGGAAACGTTCACATGTGTCTCAGTTCATTCTATTCCAAATATATAAACTCAACTATATCCTATTTTGCAGTGTTTATAAAATTCAGGATTGGATATACCTGTGCAGAAATGAACTTTGCCGCTAATATACATGAACCTTATGAAGTACAGTATTTTGTTTTACCATGATAGTTGTGGGTTTGAATATTTGTGTATAACATGCAGCACACGGGTATAAAGGAACATTCAATGGCAAAATTTTATGCTGATAGTAACAGACTTATTAAATAGCAATGGATTATCACTCAACGCGTGTGATCTTCACTTCGAGTACATGTTCCTATTGGTAAGTGTTTCTTTTTGACTTGTCACTTTCTTGTGAACTGTAGGCAAACAAAAGTTGACCAAAGCTCCACGAATTACTATCGAGAAAATTACAACCGTGTATAACAACAATAAGCTGCCGATCCCAGCATTCAGCTACCTTGCTGACAGGCCAATGCTACCCACTATGAGTGGCCACGGAAGACCTGTTAGATCTTCCCGACTACTTCAGGGTGTCTCAATTATAGAGTGTCCCATTTTATGGAGAAATTACAGAAGTTTTACTTGTTGAAGACCAGAATATGTACAAGCAAGTCACCCTGCTGTCTCTCTGGCGCCTGTTCTCTTTTCCTTTGAAACGCTACTCATCCTGCAGTTTTTGTTCAATTTCAGCGAAACTTGGTTCAGATGTTGACTACTTGTACATCAAGATACATAAATCATAGTACGGATTTTCCATTTCAATGAGTCGGTTGTCCTTCTGTCTTTTTGTTCATATGCCATGTTAACATTTCTTTCAAAACGCTACTACTCTTACAGTTTTTGTCTGAGATAAATGAAACTTGGTTCAAGTGTAGAGTAGGCTACATCAAGATGCATAATTTGAAGAATCGATTTTTCATTTCTACAGTCAGTTGTTGTCTGTCTTTTTGTGTATCCAGTATATGTTAGCATACATGTATCTTTCAAAATTCTGATTTCAGTTTTCATTGTCCATACTTAATTTTGTAATTGCCTCAGTGATAATTTTGTCCCAACCAGTAGAGCTACTGTCTCATCAGGGACTGTTTTTGCTGCTTACTATTTATTATGGAAGGACAGAGATAGAGGACCTTTTGTCACCTTACCACCTAGACTTCTGTAATATATGGTAGCAAGACTCACTGGGCCATGTCGCCTTAGTTTACAAAGGTTGAGGTCCTCTTTTGGCTCCCATAGTTTAAATGTGTTTGCATACATTTGATATCTGACCAAATAACTTGCGATATAAAATGTACTTTGTTGTGGCTTATGTTCATGTTAGGTACTATACATACAGTGATACAAGTGATGAAGATAGTGTTATCCTTGCATACACTGCATCCTTCTCACTAACAGGCTATACCGGAGTTTCACGAGTCCTGCACTCAGACAAGCTGGAAGTACCCACGGCGTGTCAATACACAGTACTACCCCAGAGAATTCAGCGAGGACGAGAGGAAAGAACTGGAATCTTCCGAACAGCTGCATAAATTCATAGAGGGTGTCACACCAAGGTACTGTTGTATGTTCTGCAAATTACCACCTACAAGTGGTCACCTAGATCCAGTCTGGTATGAATGGATCCCTGGCTTCCTAGGTCAAAATCACATTTAGCCATCTTCATACAAGTTATTTTTGGTATAATATCTCAAACAGAAAATTTAGTTTTCTAAGCTCTTAAAATAAAAGAAAAATCTATGGGGAATCTCAAACTAAAACTTTAGGTTTTGCAAGCTGGTAAAACGAATGAAAAGTCTGCGAAGAAGAAAATAATGATAAGACAAGAGGACACCATCCAGGAAGACTTGTTACAGTGTGAAGAAGGAAGTTCTTGCATGTAATGTATAAATTTATAGCCATGAATTGTTTGATTTTGATACCTTTCCATCAAGTAAAACAGGATATGAAATGAAAAGATTGTCATTGTTGTGGTGTGAGCCTTATTTATGTAAGTCTTAAACTGATGGCACAACCCATTATAAACTTAACTGACATCCCTGGTTTCATGGGAAATGGTGACAGCATTCCTTTGAACATGCTTATTATTTGCTATAGATAACAAGCAATAAATTCACAGCTTTTGTTCGCAAACGCTTGCATGAAGGCATGCAGGGAGGACTCTCAACTAGTTGTAGAATGTACTTACCCATGAAGCCTCACCCACACATATTTGGTAAATGGAATTTTATGGCTGAAAACTGCATCCTAATGACTGATCTTCAGTTTTGTCTTTTCCCCACCTTGGTCAAATCATTTCCCCAGCTCTCATAATTATTAGGGCCATTTGTGCAGTCTTAGCATTTTGAAGCCCACTAGCCATCCACCAGTATGGCGAAATCTGAAACATTCTGGTACCTGACATTAAAAAAGAACATCAATTAATTAGTCACTTAAGTGCAGATTCCATGAAGCAACTTCTGACATCAATCAAAATTGAAATATTCAGCCGTACATTTCTTAGGTTTTAGCATCATATTTCATTGATTTAGTCTTAACACAATTAACTGCTCTTACCATTAGGTATTCCCAGTTTTATCTAATAGGGTCCAAAATTACTGTAAATGACTAAATTTCAGGCAAGAATGCACATTTTAGAGGCAAATAAACACCATGAAATGTGGGAAGGTCTGCCAGCAACCTGCGGATGGTGGTGATCTTCCCCTGGGCTGTGCCTGGTCTCCTGCCACCATAATGCTGGTGGCCATCATATAAGTGAAATATTCTTGAGTACGCCATAAAACACCAGGCAAAATAAATAAATAAATAAATGTAAAACTACTTTTGGAGCTGAAAGGTACATTTTTCCACAGCTTACCATCCTAACTTCCAAACAAAGCTCAAAACACCTTTCTATAGTTAATGTAACTTTCAGAATGAGGAAATATTAGCAATTTTGTCATGGACAAAATTTTAGATAATTTAGGCTAATCAAGTAAATAAAATTACAAAAGTCAGACCTAACTAGTTAAAGTGATCCTTGTCTTGTTTGTAGGTTTGAATTGGCCCTTCAGCAGAATGAGATAGTGGATGTTTTCTATGATGACTGGATTAATCTGGGAGATGGAGATGACACATTTGGCAGCAAGGCTGACAACCATCTCAAGGTTTGTGCTGAGCTGATGTTGCTTATCATGTATTGCAGGATCATTATTTGTTGTCAACAACTTTCGAATTTAAATGAATTTATGTAGTTGAGATGGTGTTTTATGCCGTAATTAAGAATATCGTGGTTATACAATGGCAACCAGCATTATGGTGGGACGAAACCAAGCATATGTTGGGAAACCCAAGGGCATTGACAGACTGCCTGCAGACCTTCATGAGCTGGACTTGAACTCACAGCGACTGCATTCATTTGAGGGTTTTGAGTTACTGTGTTACACGAGCACGCCAACCAATATGTTACTTTGGATTTTTTGCAGCATCATAGATCAGGACTTGTGTCAGATTTCATGAAATAATTGTGATCTTTTTGTGAAATGATTTCAGGAATACCAGTCTTTCACAGATCTGCAGTTCAGTAAAGACAAAACTGTGACACACATCGAATGGCATCCTGTCATCAAAGGTAGACTATCCAGTCACTTATCACAATCAGATGTGAAGTTTCAGCAGACACTCCAAGAGTTTGTGTATGTGATGAGAATATGGTTATATGGAATGTTTCTGTTATTGTTTAGTCAGATTTTGAAGTAAATATTATAATTAAAATAAAGTGACCAGATTTTGAGAATGTTAAAAATGCAGTATGTGTATTGTGAAAATATATTCAGATGAGACTGCCTGTGTTATGCACATGGACAGCTGGAAAGGCTCATGTACATGTACAAAGACCTCTTAACATTACGAGGACGTAGCTGTCATGGCGATGTAATGCTACAGTGGTCAGTTGCCATGGTAGTGTCGTGCATTAAGAGGGCCCTGTTCTGAATAGACTATGGAGGCGTGGAAGAAGAAAGAAAAAAACGGATGTACATGTGGAGTGGCATGAGCTGGCCTTTTTTTTTGTACTAAGTAGTGAAGGTGCATGGTTTAAACTCCATTCTGAGAAAGGTTGTTTGTACATATTGATTTAGGCAGATTGTCAGAGTTTCAGCAGTTTCAGGGGAAACTACAAATACAAATGTGTATTGTTCATCAAGTAAGGTAAGTGTTTCAGACCTCAGGAAGAGATGAGGATGTTCACTATTTATATATCAGTTATGCTTTATTTCAGGTGTAGTGGCTGTCAGTGTTGGGCAGAGGATGTCATTTGATGACAAAATAGACCATGCAGCCAAAGTTATTATGACTCCATCTCTGATCCTCATCTGGAGTTTCACTGATCCCATCCATCCTCAGGTACACAACACTCTTGCTTTGCAGGTTGATTCTGTTGTTGATTTGTGCATACAGGGATTAGTCCTTTGTTAATCAAGTATTTGTTGCCTTTTTCCTGTTGAAATACATGTTGCTGCTTACAGTACAAAAGGTGAGATGACTTAGGTCAGTGAGATAGGTAAATTACACAAAAATTGCTTCATCACACCCCATCTTTTCATTGATCTCATTCCCTTACAATTTCTTTGCAATATTAGATTTTTGAATTTATTCCAAGGAACATTATCAGTGACCATTTTTAGTTTTCTGGAAAAAGGTTTCCTGTCAAAGTCCTGTATTTTAAGTTCAAAGAGAAGCAGGAAAACAATAAATGGCTACCCTGAAAATAACAAGCATTTATATATATACTGACTGCAGCCTAAGTTTAATGCAGCAGTTACTAAAACTTGTGTGTGTAGTAAAAGTAACAGAATTGTCTGCTTTACATTTCAGCTACTATTAGAAGCACCCGACGACATTTTGTGTTTTAAGTTTTCGGCCTCAGACTCGAACATCTTGGCAGGAGGTTGTCGTAATGGCCAGGTTGTATTGTGGGATATCACAGCTCACACTGACAGGCTTAAACAACCACGGGGTGGAAATCGCAACAAGCGAAGCAACGTCCTGGTAAGAACATGGCTTTATATACAGGTATCTAGAAAATCTACAGCAGTTGGTCGAACAAGACTGGGTATTGAATAGAAGTCCATGCAAATGAAGATGGTGTTAAGAGCTAGATCCCCGTACGCTGACAAACTATAATGTCTTTGTAAGTATAGTAGTTTGTACAGAAGCAGTTTAAGAAACATAGTTGTAGTATTTAAGCTCTACTGAAGCTGGTCATCAAACAGCTACAATGTACAGTAGCATGTTTCATGTTTGTTGATTTGGAAGTAAGAATAAAGTGAACATTATCCCAAATGTTACATTGTACTTTAACACAGTGGAAAATTGGTATGGTTGCTGGTTTATATTCTAATATATTCTGTGCAATATTCAGGGAGTTAAATAATGTGTATGTGAAAGGTTTCCATGTACTTCTGGAAGTGTGTTGATTTTTGCTTTACATTCCTTCAGTAAATTCATTGACTTCGACAAGGCTAGAATTGGATTGGTGTTGTTGTCTGATAGCACTTGTGTCTATGGTTCCAGCCAGGATTCGAGGATGAGAACGCCTTCAAGACTCCCATTATTCGATACTGTGCTGTGTCAGGGATTGAGCACAGCCATAAGGCACCCATCACTGATATCATCTGGCTGCCAGATCACTTTGAGGTTAGACAGCTCTCTCCCTTAACCATTATGATGCTGTTTGCCATATTCACTGGTTTCTTTAACATGAAAGGTTAGCTGTTTTGGAAAAAGGATTTTTGGGATGATTTGAAAAGGGCAAAAATAATGCAGACACACCAGGTTGAAATGGAAGAAGTAAGGAGAAGGAGAACTCTGTAAAGCCAAGTGAAAAATTGCACGATGAAGCTAGAGTGTGGATGTGAAATTGGCCACCATGCTCTGCAAAGCAGTGCGATATCTGGGGGCTAACTGTTCCTTTGCTCCTGCAGTGAATTTCAGAATGCCATGAGGTGATCATTGCCATAGTGAGACACATACATAGCAATGGGTTTATTCTGATTGCATAAACTAATCTCTTGTCAAAATTGAAGTGTTGAACCCTGCAAAAGTAATAAGTATTGTTGAAGTAAGCACCTTCAATTGACCATCTGTTTAACATGTACATCTCTTTTAATACAGTTCTAATTGAATTTCTTGGACTTCTCCTTTTTATCATTATGCAACACCAGTTTTATTTTGTGTATTATGGGCAAGTCAGCTCTACGAAAAATATCCCAAAATGGGATAAAACTGAAAATCTACCCTTCTGTTTTGTCTAATCTTGATGTTGTACGATTTTCCTGTTTTTATAAGCTTTCCAGTGAAATATATATTCAAAAGGGAAAAATTTTTGGGTACTCAACATTTCCCACACATTACATGATTTTCAACCTCTGTTTTTATTTTTATACCGTCCTCCACTGTTGAAAAAAGATTTACCCTGTCATATGCCCTAAGCTGTGGTATCTGTAAAACCATACAGATCAAATAGTACATGATTTTTATCAAATGAGGACAAACAAATTCTTACCACATTAATCCCATGTGCCCAAATAATTACGAATACTGTTTCTGAGCACCGGAGTGTTGTTGCCTTGTGTGCTACTCCACCAACTTTGTGTACATATATATCCACCAACTTTGTGTACATATGTATATTGGTATATATACATATATTGTATGTGCTTTGTGGCTTGCAGGTAAATCGTATGGGGGTTCCCGCTGAGAACAGACAACTTACCTCATGTCAGCTGATGACCTGTGCTGCAGACTAGTGAGTACATTATGCCCTAGCTTTGAACTGGAAAATGGAAGCAGGTTGCTGGTCAGTAATTGTATAATTAGAATGAAAAGTACATGAGGTGTGGGTGAGGCATTAGCCTTGGACAGGAGATTTCTGGATTGCCCTGGACACACTGCTTGTAGCCCCTCAGTCACAATAAGCAGATGATAATGTCTGCTTGTCTGTTTACACCATATGATGTTCACTGAAGACCACTTGTTTTCTTCAAATTTAATGTGCATAGTCCACCGAGGAAAGTTGGTCAGTAACTGACCAAATGTTGGTGGATTTCCGCATGCACTCCAGCTTCCTCCACACGTGAAACTTACAGTCATGTTGTAAGCAAAAACGTCTTATGTATGGCATCAAACGCTTTGGCTACAATTCAACATCACAGATTAGTCACAATAATGTGTCACAACCAATCAGTCATGTGGTACTGGAATTGGCTAATGTCCTGCCTGGTACAAGCCGTCACCATGCAGAATCAAGGGAATAGCAAATAAGCAAATAATTTGGGAACTAGTTATTAAGTGCAATAATGAAATGGTTATAAATACAACCCTGGAAACCAGACACATCTGTGATGGATGCATATCATAGCACCAACTCCTCCCAGCCCCTCAGTCCTAGGTCTTTCCACAGTGATTTCTCTGTTTGATCCTTAAGTGTCACAGCCCAGCTCGTCGTCCTAAGGTAGTCAGGTAGCCACGGCCTTCTCAAAAGCTCTGGTCCTACTTCTCAGAGAGATTGCTGACCTACCCCTGCCAGCTTCCAGACCCTTCAGGCTGCTGGGCTTCAAGCCACGTCAGTAGCCCTAACTTTCCTGGCCAGCAGTTCAGTCCATGGCTCTGAGACCTCAGTGTGTAAGACCTCACGTCTCATCGGCCACAAAGGTTATATGTACTCCGAGGAAGCAGTCAGTGAAGCTGCTACACCCCTACCCTGTGTTGACAGCCCTCAGTGTGCTTCTCACGCAAATAAATAAATCAGTTTTGGAATGGTTTTACTTGTCTTTTAAAATTCAGATGTGGACAAACTGAATACGGAGGTAACAGAAATTTATTAAATTAAAAAGTGTTTGATAGACACAAAAATTCTATTGACCTCACATGTAAAGAAATTAGCACCCTCACTGGCTCATTGCTTTGGCCACAGTAAATGCAGGGCTCCCAGCGGCCCTATTTTTCCTATCTTTCCCTGTATTTTTGGTGTTTCCTATTTTTCCCTATATTTCGGCAAATTTGCCAGACTTTGCCCTGTAATCCCTAAATTTTTTACATATTTATAAAATGTTGATAATCATGTATCGGAACTTTACATACACCCTACAGCAATACCCATCTAATATCTGTGCAGACAGTCACTGACTCGTATAGGGGCTGTTTCTCAATGTGTCTGAAAGGATTACATTGCCATGAACCTTACACTTTTGGCCAGGTGTAAATTCCATCACAATGTATTCCTTTCATCATGCATAGGCATCAGAGCCAGGCTTAAGAGGCCATGGTGGTTAATGTTCCCTCCCATGAGCAACGAAGCCCCAGAAAACAAGTAGGTCTACATGCATCCATGAATTTGTGTAGTGGAGAACAATTTGTACGTTGTTGTTATATTGTTGCCATTCCGTAACTAAATTGAACCATGTCTCTACAAAACACTCCTTGCTACAGAACACATGTTCAGGTGTAGTGTCTCACTGAAAGGTGCATTTCACAGTACAAATGTTGCTATTATTTTTACAACCAATACTTAGTGCAAGTTATCAGTTTTGATGATAAAGAAGTGAAATAAGAGAAGGCCAAATATGCAGTTTATTCAGGGTTATCACCAGGTGCAAACAATCCCCCTTATAAGGTATAGTAACAAAAAAAATGAAAGGAAAGAAGAAAAGAGAAAACAAGAATGTGAGCTGTATCTTTGTTTAAAAATACACAATCATTCACCACTGATCCAAGCTTGTTGCTTTGTAGTAGTTTTCAGAGTGTGCACAGCCTTCTTCCTGGATTCTTTTGCTCAGGAACAACAATATCTCCATGCTTGGCGTCACTAGCTTTGTATATGTATGGTCACCCAGTGAACTATGAAGTGAAAGTGGGCATGGTGTGCAAACAAAACTAAGCAGAATTTGTTGATCTTACCAAAATATATTTTATAAGAAGAACGACAAATATGCACTTTATTACAAATTCCTCTTATGGATAAAAATGGGCTAAACATAAAGTATTCTTAATGTAATTTTTCCTGGCTTCCTATTTTATTCTAGTCACTATAAATCGCCTAAAATGCATCTTTGCTGCTATCTGAAATACCAGAGCTGCCAGGGCCTGGGCAGCCACTGGACCCTTGCCTGTTGGGCTGGGATAGTAGTTTAGTTACCTCTTCCAGCAAACGGAAGGAAGTTTTGCGAAAAAATGGAAACATAAGAGACTATATATTTAATTTATTTTTTCTCCCTGTTGTAATTTTAGTCACTAGAAATCTACTAAAATGCATCTTTGCTGCTATCTAAAATACCAGAGCTGCCAGGGCCTGGGCGGCCACTGGACCCTCGCCTGTTGGGCTGAAATAGTAGTTTAGTTTCCAGCAACACAAGGAATTTTTGTGAAGAAAAAAACAAACCAAAAAAAAAAAAAAACAAATATTTAGTTTATCCTGGCTTTCTATAATAAAGCTAGTCACCAGCAATCTCCTAAAACACTATCTCTGCTGCTATCATAACGAGAAAGTATGTCTTGCACTATGGATGTGCAATGAAAATGATACTTAGCGGGTACATGTAAATCTTGTGACTAACAGTCTTTATAGTGTCAGTAGGTCAACTGTAATGTTAAGATAAGAGTATTAATATAGTTAATGTTAGATGGTAAAAGGGACATAATGGAGAAAATAGGTTTATGTACATGTATCTTGTATGTACATGAACATTTGTTCCGCAAACTGCCTCATGATGCCATTTACTAGGGAAATTCATTGAATTAACCTCCATTTACTCCCTGTATTTATCTTTTATATGCCCTATTTTTTGTAAATTTCCCCCTGTTTTTAGCCCTATATTTTGCTAGAGGGTCGCTGGGAGGCCCGTTAATTGGAACAACAGGTAATTTGTTTATGTCCAGCTTTAGTTTGGATTTGATGCAGCATTACATGTAAGTCAAGAGACCATTTTCATATGTGCATAGACTAACCCCTTATGACCACAATCATATGACAAAAATGCTGTTGAGAACAACCCTAATCCCGGTGAAAATTACATTTCATCTAGTCCAAGAACTTGTGCACTGTTTTTGGATGCCAATTTATGTTACAGTTATGCACATGAGTTTTTACATTTTTTACAGCCTTAAGAAGAACTCTTCATTTTTTTTTTTTTCCAGACACACGTTTATTCTTGACTTCAAAAAATTTGTTTGTTATTCCATGCCGTGTGTAATGTCAGTGCAGAATTAAGCATTTGATATCATTTCCTTATTTCAGCTGTATACTGTTTTGGGACACACGGGCCCCAAAGAGCTCTCAGGCCACAGAAGATAAAAGCCCCAAGAACACTTTAGGGGTGACGCAGCCATTTAAACACCTGGACCTCACCTGGAAACCATTGCTCAAGGTATTCAGACGATATTAAAGTTGATGAACAAACAGCTAGTGTGGCATATTGACCCTGCCTGGTGCCTCTCACCAGTGTGGTTGCTGTGAGTCCAGTCTATGCTGCTTTCCTCTCCGGCTGTACATGGGAAGGTCTAGCTGCCAGCAACCTGCGGATGGTTGTAGGTTTCCCCTGGGTTCTGCCAGGTTTCCTCCCACCATAATGCTGTGTGCTGTTAAATAAGTGAAATATTCTTGTGTATGGCGTTAAAATGCCAATGAAATAAATAAATAAAAATTGGTAAACAAACGGTTCAAGCGGTACCTCATACCCCGTTTTCCCAGATATTTGCCTAGTCGTCAAACCACCTCATTGCTGTCATTCTCATGGTACTTGGTAACGCACTATAACCTAGCGGGGACAATCTACCGAGATACAAGGTCAAGTAGAACTGAATTTGGTTTTGAACCTTGAGAACTGATGTACTATACATCACAGATTTTTGTCGTACTGAAAGGCTATAAAAAGTTGCATTTTTGAAAATGCATTTTTAGATGCAGTTAAAGACATAAATAAAATTGTACTTTTGATGCTGAAACTTACATTTCTCCAGTGCGGAGATATCCTACCTTCCAAACAAACCTCAGAAGTTTCATGTTCATTGCAGAAGTTGAACGAAGTTTTGTATCAGATCTAGTTTGGATTTTTGGGAGTATTTCATCATGTATTATTTCAGTTTATTTCCTTTGTTCATGATACACTGCAACCAAGTTTGATTAGATATAAAGACCAGGAGAGTTTGAAACAGTGTTCAATAATTTAAAACAAGTGTCTGTATATTTATACTTAGGTGACGCTTCACAAGTCTGAACCAGGGGGTGACCACAGTCCAACAAAGTTCTCCATCCAGGAAAGACAGGGGGACCGCTCAGCATGTAAGTTGTGTAAGGAATGGCTGATTGAGGCTTGTATCTTGTCATTGAGTAAATGCTCCTCTGCAGTGCTAAGCTCCTACCCCCCCCCCCCCCCATAAAAGTTCTATTGAATTGACCTTTTTATGTGTTTATCACTGGGTTTGGTTACTTTACTTACTTATTTATGGATTGTTGCTGAACACTACACCCAGTTTACTGCAAATGGTTTATTTCTTAGCTTGTCTGCTTGGTTGTGAGAGAATCCCACATAAAACTAGTGGTTGGAAGGCCATGTATCATTATTGTAAAACAGGACTGCAGATTGATACAGAGTAAAGCAAAATATTTTGTGTTTGTTTTTTGCAGACCTTTGTTCCACTGACTGGTGAAATACGTATGAGTTTTGTGATAATTTTGTGTGAAAACACAAACACTGAAAAGAACAAGGAAGACAGACTGGTGTAAAGAAAATATATAAATCAATATTAGTTTCTCAGATAGACATGTTGATTTGAAGAGGAGGGAACACTCTTGTTTTACCAGAGCTATTAACAGATGTTTTATATACGAACTGTACTAGTTTATTTATTAATTTTGTTGTTTGTTTTTTCTACCAGTGTCCACATCTGAGGGTTTGGAGAGAGAGAATAGTAACACAGGCTCTGGTGGGGGTTATGGCTTCAACAAGCCTGGCTCGGCCAAAGAGAAACGCACGCTCAACACTGTCAAGACACATTTCTACGTGGGAACAGAGGTTGGTTACTATAAACAGCAAAAAATTCTGGACTGAAAAAAGCCAGATAGCAATTTTTTTTCCAGGCCACTTCAGTATGCATTGTCAAAACAAATCACATGTCATGTATGTAAGACAAACAAAAAGCACGTGGCTATTTATGACTTGCTAGTCCAGCCTGGGCAGGTTTCCTTTCCAGCTGTACGTGTGAAGGTCTGCCATCAACTTGCAAATGGTCATGGCCATCGTATAAGTGAAAATATTCTTGAGTACAGCGTTAAACACTAATTAAACAAATAAATAAATGATTTGCTGGCAGCCTAGGGTTCAGCTCAAGTTATTGTTTTTACGTTTGTTTTTCAAGTTTGACACAAATATGCAAATTGTATGTGACTCCCAAGGGCTACAGTCTGTTCTGTGTGGGATTATTTGTCCCACAGTAACGAAAATCCCAGCCATGCATAATTGGCAATGCTGTCTTGCTTATCTAGACTTGAGATCAGTAATTGTTCCTATGAAAGCAGAGGTCCAGAGATTTCCAAAATTTGGAAAGGAAAAATATCTGGTCCTGATGGAAATAATACCCATACGTTCATGACACGCTTAAGATAGACAGGACTTGGTAATTGGCAGTCTTGTAACTTCCCTGATTTAATGCCCAATATAAAGCTTTGAAATAGATCAAAAACTCAGCATGGCTCCCCAGTGTATTGATGGCACTAAAACCATACTGTATGTGTTCCAAAGCTATATCACACATTGCAATCAGTTGTGTAGAAATGTAATTATTGAACTTGCTGTTGCGATAAATCTGAATTCACATGTCTTTTTTGGTTTTGGTTGACAGGATGGTGAGTTGGTGTACGTAGACTGGATGCCTCAAAAAGATCAGGACACTGGAAAAGTACAGAGTAAGTTTTGTAGCCTCTTTTCTTTGCTCCATAGGCCCACCCTGTGAGCTAACATCAATTCTTATAATACAGCTGTATTCAGATTTAAATTTTGTTTATCAGTAACTGGTTAGATCTCACATTCAGATGATATGATGGCCTGGTTGTTTGTCTGTTTCAGCTCCCAAACCAGAATATTACCACTCCCTCCATGATGGTCCAATTGTCAGTTTACAGAGATCCCCGTTTTTCAAGGACATCATCCTGTGTGTTGGAGGATGGACCTTCACTCTGTGGAAGGAAGGAGTCAGTGTGAGTTGAAATATCTGAACATCCTTTAGGCTTTGTTTGGGTATTGCAGAAAGATTCTGGATCAAATGTCCATATCTGCCAGCTAGTGTACTACTGTTGTGTTCAGCTGTTATGTTTCTGAGTTACAGTTACATGTGGGAAGGGTTACTAACCCTTTCTTTTGTGAAAAGAGAGTTATCATTTTGGTTCTGTCTGTCCGTCTGTCCGTGTGCCCACCAGTCCCTTTGTGAGGCTTTGGTTCTGTGCAATAACCCTTCTGAGTTCTGTTCTATTTTGGCTGATATGTGAGATCCATTTCGCTTTATTGAACCTCTGATCAAATTTGAAAACCAGTTGGATCCATCCATCAGTTTTGCAAATTTAGTGATTTTCTTGATTCTCATAGGTCATTGATGTCCATACATAAGTAAAGCGTATTTAGGACGATATGCTTGTGTATTTTGATACCCACACCTTTGGGGCAGTTGTGATCTTCGTGATAGTCAACCTAAAGATTCCCCTGCACTGTGACAAAGATAGTTCAACATATCATGAAAAGAACTTGACCCTGTATTGCAGAGTGGGCCAATCCTGCACTCCGCAGCCAGCAATGTTCGTCTGTCTGCTGCTCAGTGGTCTCCGTCCCGGCCAGCCGTTTTCTACATCGCTCGGATGGACGGCAGTGTAGATGTGTGGGACCTACTCGACAAAACTCATGAGCCCTCTCTCAACCAGAGTGTGTCTTCTGCCGCCATAACAGGCATCTACCCATTCCAAGTCTCTCGTAAGTCTGTCTAGCAGTTTACGTGTATACATTATCCATTTAGAAATTCTTCATACCCTTCTTCTGCTTGAGAGTGATTGGTGTCTTTCATGGAGATGAGTTTTGAAAAATGTGTTTAAATATCAATCATGCTAACACAAGACAGTGTGGCATTTGTTTCTTTTCTGAGTTTTTTTTTTTTTGGTTTTGTTTTTTGTTTGTTTTTTTTTTGTTCTGTTTTTTGTTTTTTTCTTTTTTTGAATGTATATCAGTTTTTTTTGGTTAGTTCATTAAAATGATCCCAATAAATTTAGTTAAATGTTTTGGCACTCTCAAGAGTTCAAAAAACGTGTGTTGCCCGTCACAGGAAGACCAACCCAGATTTCTTCACTGCACAAATTTGATCTGTTCATTTTGTGTTTATTGGTTTGTACTTACAAACATACATTACAAGCATACTTCTTTAAGTTAGAGGTATATAAAAGTGGTCAGCTAATAAACGTACAATATCCACATATACCATCATCTATGACATGGTCGCACTATCCCCCAGAGAGCAATTGTTGTAACATTAAGAACGGATATTGTAAAAGGGCATAACTCTATTTAGGCAGAAATTCCATATCTGTTTATGAGGTTAGTGTCAACTCAGTTGAGTCTGTTCAAATTGTTATGTCATTGTGGATGTATTTTTGATCTAATCTCCCTGTATTGATGACTGTTCGCAGAGAAGCAGCACTTACTAGGTGTTGGGGACAGTTCTGGCACACTGCACATCATGGAGATCCCATGGAGTCTCAAACATCCCACCCCTAATGAGGTAAGGAAGAAACAGACATCTTCCTAATGCATCCAATTCTTTTAATTTTGGTCTGTCCTCTTTAACCAAAGTAATTGTAACCAGAAGAAAGTTTTTCTCCCATGGTTTATCCATCTAATGGACTACTTATCTTCATCTTCATTTTTCTGAAGAAAAAAAAAACTGGGGCAACAGTGTAATTTTTTGCTTTCAGCAGCACTAATATCTGTCCCAAAAATACATGTAGATGTGGATTAAGTTAAATCACTTGTCCATTATTAGGAAAGTTCTGTCAAAAACTGTTCAGAGTAAATAACTGAAATCCTCTTTTGTCTGTTTTAGTTGACTGGAATGACAAATTACTTGGAGAGGGAAGTGAAGAGGCGAGCATTTGTGGTACAACGTTGGGATTTCAGGGAACAAGAGAAGAGAGAAATAGAACAAGAGCAGAAGAGAAAGATGGGCGTAAGTGAATGGGAGAAGTAGCAGAGAGATATACAAGTTTAAGAGGAAATAGTCTTGTGAACGTCTTTAATGTCTTCTTTAATTGGTGTTTAATGCTGCATTCAAGAACGTTTCACTTTACCTATATAGTAAGCTGAAAGAAGTCTGCAGACTTCATCCGGGACTACCTTTTGTAACAACCTTTTGAAGACAGTCACCGTTTGAGAGGCAGGGAAATCAGGGGGATTGAACATTCATGTTGTGCACTAGCAAATTTTGAAAGTGGATTTCAAAATATGTTCTCACAGCTATTTGTTGATGCAGTAACAAACATCGTCTTCATCCCCTCTGTAAGAAGTCTTGATAAAATGGTTGCATTCACTTTAGAAACTGTACAGTCACGTCTTTATTTGACCAGAACTGATGGTGAATGTGATGTAATGTGGTAAATGTTTCTGTGATTTCCTCAGATCGCCCCTCAGGTTCAGCTCACTGAGGAGGAGGTGGAAATGCGCCTGAAAGCAGAATACCAGCAATATGTGGAGGATGAGAGTAACTTCCTGCGGGCTCTAGGACTGAAGGACGACACTGAAGAACTCATACCAGAATCAGCTTGAACAACATTCCGGTATAAGCTACATTATGGAGACGCTACCTCTAGTAAGGGGAGATAATCGCCTTCACTTCATGGAGATCAGCAATTTCTTCTTTTCAGAATGATTGACAAAGCTATAATCATGCTGGTCATTCACGTACCATGCATGTTTCCCATGTGCATGTTCATGTTACATATAGTTATCCAACACAGGGTAAAACGTTCTTACCCTTTGGGTTTCTGTAAGCTAGTAAAATGAGTATTTCTGAGCTGACATGGTTATAAAAGCTCTGAAAAACTGAGATGGCCCTCCACCAAATTACGATTCAAGTTCAATGTTATTGATCAAGATAGTAACCATTTTGTTTGCAGTATTTATCTTGGAGTTTCACGATGGTTTTCTTCCAAATTCATTGTTTCGTTCATTTCATTCCATACTACTTACTGCAGATGATAGGTTACTTTGTAGGCTTTAATAAGCACAAGTCTAATGAAAGTTCCTTGAATTTCGTTGAGGTTCAGGTTGGGAATACAGTCTAAAATGTCCAGTAGCTGTTTTATTGGGCCAGATTTTTTTGTGCTTTTCTAAAGAGCCAGTGGTGTTTACTTTCATCCAGAAAACAAGTGTTGCCAGCCATCCCTGGAGGGAATTTGATGAAAGCATTTTTAGCATTTTATCATATAAAGCCCGAAATAATATATCATCTCCAAAATGAAATTGTCTTTGTGAGCTGACCTGTGATAAATTACATGTAGTTATCTGGATTACAAAGCTTTATCAGAATCTATTTGTATTCATAAATATAATTAATTAAATTATTTATTGCAAGTTGATTTGGACTTCCTCTTATTAATAAAGGTGTTGTCAGTATTTGCGAATAAGTGAAATGGTTATTTTCAGTGCACGACCTTAATTTCTTTGCTGCAGGACAAACTCATGTTCATGGATTGTCACCCTCAGCAGTCACACAAATTAGCAAATTTCATGCATTTTAGGCTTTTTGCCACCTAATGCCTTACACTGGTGCACGCATAGTTTCAGAACGAAAACTTTTACAAAAAAAAACACACACACACACACACACACACACACGTTGTACTAGAGGCATACACACACTTTCTGACCCCCAGATTTATGTCCCATGCTGTGGATGCATGCTTAAGCTCCAGTCGACAGAGCTATCTAGTCTATTTCAACCGTTTCAAAAGCAGATGTCAAAGTCTCAACATCATGCAATGAATCCAGTTTTAATACATGTTGAAGTTCAATAATGGGTGTCTTTAAGTAATCAAAATTGTTCCTGGCCTCATAATGCTTGAATTTGCTACTGTCCCAAATTTTTATGTGTCACAGATGAACTGAGAGAAGTCAACCTGCTGAAGGCTGAGTGAAAAAGTCATTGGGGCATGGTACGCAGGAAGACAGATATTCATTTATTTAATTTATTGGTCTTTAACACCGTACTCAAGAATATTTCACTTATACGACGGCTGCCAACATTATGGTGGGAGGAAACCGGGCAGAGCCAGGGGAAACCCACGACCATCCGCAGGTTGCTGGCAGACCTTCCCACATATGACCGGACAGGAAGCCAGCATGAGCTGAACTCGAACTCTCAGCGAGTGCATGGTGGGAGACTTCTCGGTCATTGCACTGAGCTAGACAGAAAAATAACACTCGTAATGTGAGTGTTTCTTGTTTTTTGTTGTTTTGGGGGGGGGGGGGTTGAGGCTAAAAAACTTGTTGTGTCCAGCCCATTTTTATTCAAGCTTTTAGCAGCTTTTGTACCAGAAATAGCAAAAATTAAAAGATAATATGCAGTATAATGATTTTTTGGTTATTCGGATCTTGTCTGAGAATGAACCTTCAACATGTGACATGGCTATTAAAAGGCAAGAATTATGCATAATTATTACAGAAGTTGTTCACTTTATTACTCTTGTGGTTTGGGGGAATTTGTTGATGTTTGTGAGGCAAAACAGTTACATGTTTGTGTTATCACAGAAAACTGCCCAACAGGTCTGTCGCCACGATATGGCTGAGATACACATACTGCCGGTGTGGCGTTCGGCCATAATCATTCAATCAACGGGTCTGTCTCGCGCAAGCGGTGTGTAAACCTGTCCCACACTGTACAAGTGAAATATTGAGTAACAAAAGCAAAACAGCTACATAAGCAGGCATTTACAATGATGAGGCAAAGGCTACAAGAGAGGAAGTTTAGTTGTCAAGAAAGACAGTGCCTACAAATCAGTGCCTAGGAGCCTCACCATAGGATACCCTTTATGTACAGTAATGCATAAAACTTACATGTTACATATTTATGGGGCCAAAGATTAAAAATATTGTACAGTGCACTTAAAACCCCTCGCCCTTAAGCACATGTACAATGTAGAGAATACATACAAATTTCAAAAGACATGTATAATATCACCCATTCATAAAATTTAACTTAAATAACTAATGACCTCAAAAAAGGTCATGGTTGCCAAAAGTCAATATGGTTCTTATTCATGCCAGAGTGTAGGTGTGTAGTTTGGTGAGCTTGGGACAAACTGTTCAAGAGATAGAGCGTTTCAAGCCTTTCATAAAATAACATTGATTTTCAGTGACCTTGAACTTTTTCATCAAGAAGAATTAAGCATCGTCGTCGAAATCATCACACAAATACAGTAGTTTTAAAAACTGAAACTTTTTTAATCTCTAAAATTGCTAAGTATTTCATGTGGTGCACAAACATATTATGCGTATGTCAACCTTAAGTAGCAATGATACAGTATTATAAAGGTAAGAGATCCCAATTTACATACAATTACATCAGTAAGTATAATATGTCTTTAAGAGTAAGAGGTATATATGTCCATATTCTATAATGTCCTTTTAAGGAATACAGCAAAGATCTCTGCACAAAGTAGCAATAAAAAAACCTCTGATCACAACATTACAACAAGATGTACAATGTAATGGCGGAATGTCATGTTGAGTACAGTTATTGTAAACAATTCCTAGAGCAAACAAGCTCGAAGTCAGTCATGTCATGTCTTCCCCAGAATCAGGAATTGTGCTATAAAATTTAACAGTCCAAATATAATGAGCAGTGAATGAATAATGACACTCCTCACAGTGAGCTGGCCTCTGGCACGTAGGGACAGCATGTACACGGAACAGGGCAGTGCTATAGCATAGGCAAACCCGCAAAATGCTCCAACAAAACTGAAACAATACCAAAAACAAAGCAAATTAATTTCACTTAAAAGTAACACAATAACTAATGATTACATAATAATAACAACAATGGCAGAAGCATTGAGCAATATATCTGTCATCACCGCGTTCACAGCGAGACAAGTGGTCAACATCTTAAAGCCGCAGAGGGCTTCAATTCAAGAATGATGGGTAGCTGTTGTTGATAAACATAATCTTGCTGTGTCAGCATGATCTCAAGTCCTGGAGGAGTACAACCATGGCAAAGGACCTCTCTGACCACACTGCCTAATGCTGTTTCAGAAAGACACTTGCGTTTGTCAAGTACAGTAAGTCAACTGCCATAATTTTCTACAAGCTTTACCCTGTTTCTTCCACACATAAACCTGCATAGTGTGCTTCTCCATCAGTGAAATGTTCTGGCTTGAAATGTAAATGTCAGGCATTCAGTGTCAGTTTTATCATTCGAAAGAAAATTCACACCGAGAAATAGGACTTCACATGAAATGGACTTCTATGTCTTGAAGGTAAAACATCAATCACATGTACAGAATTAAAGACAAAGAGTGAAACTGATGAACTCTGTTCTCAAAATCCTAAAACATACTACATGTAAAATTACTGCAACATAGTATTCCTCTCTTTAAAAGGAGAATTTTACAGCAAACTGCTATGGGACCTTAACTTTACAACATCAAAAAACGGGGGTGAAACCCAAGCATACACAAGCATATGTTCTGTTCACATGAGAAGCACAAAAGTGAAGTCGATGCCTCCATGGCCGAGGGGGTTAGTGCACCAGCACAACACAATGAGCCAGTGCCTCTCACCAAAGCAGTCGCTGTGATTTCAAGTCCAGCTCATGCTGGCTTCCTCTCTGACTGTATGTGGGAAGGTTTACCAGCAACCTGCAGATGGTCGTGGGTTTCAACAGGGCTCTGCCCAGTTTCCTCCCACCATAATACTGGCTGTCATCGTATAAGTGAAATATTCTTGAGTGTGGTTTGCAACACCAATCAAATCTAAAGTGAAGCCCAATCTCTTAATATACTGATATCCATTACGGGTGCATCAGTTTATCTCTTTTTTTCTGACTAATCATGAAATACCCAGCCAGATATAACAGTGAATTGTTGGTGTGGTTACATGATTCATCATTTGATAAAAATGACCTTTTGTCCAGCAGATAGGAAAGAACACAAAATGTGACCCTTTTCTTATACATTAACAGCCTGCCCAACTTCATACCCACATCACATGTTGTTTTTGAACATTTATGAACTGTTGCCATTACATTACACCTTTTCAGTTGTAAACATCTGTGATGTTGTGGGCTGGACCAGTGGAGAAAGTCAAGCAGTTTAAACTCCTTCCAGCCTGCATAAACAAAGCGGTCCACAGCTGTACGTATGAACTTGTTTGTTCTTCCCTTTATTATGTCACAATTATTGGCTTATGTGAGCTCATAAAACACAAGCATTGGGCAAAGAAGAAAATGACATGTTCTTCTATGATTTGGTGTCTCCCATTCTCCGATTGTCAAAACGCAGACAGCAAGTTGAAGAACATATGACCAACTACATCCAGGCAACCATATCACAAATCCCGCCTGAGGACCATCACATCCAAGGATTAATCCATTGCCAGCCAGCTTCCAGAACTGCTGCCGCTATCCACGAAGCTAGGAGAATCATCAGTCCCTACACTGTACAACAGCGACTGCATCGCACAGGACTGCATGCCCATCGACCCGTCTGCAGTGGTGAAGGACACAACAGCGATGGATACATCCCCAATGAGTCCAGACTCCATCTCAGACAGGTAGATGGAGGTGGTGCCTCATTGGTGAATGTTACCGTGAATGTTGTGTTCAGCAGGGAACTGCTGGGGCGGTGGCAGTCTTATGATTTGGGCAGGGGGAAGTGTCCGAGCATGGTTTTGCCTCACCACATATTGATGGACACAGCAATGGGTCACTTCCTCATTAACAACAACTTCACTGTCATGCAATGACCTTCGTTATCCCCCGATTTGGTGCCCATTAAAGCAAGTGCATGAGGGATGGGATGCCCAGCAGCGTGACCTTGATGTGATTTTATTTACGTCAAATGCTCCTTTCCTGGCTCATAAAAATGACTTCACATTAATTATTGTGCAACCGATACATTATAACATTGTAGACGTTCAGCTAGAATCAACTTCTGATGTCACATTGGTTGAAGGTCCTGCTCCACACTGGTGTTACCTCACAGGAATAAAAAATATGCCGCCTTCCAATTGCTGCTGGAACATGCCCTAAAACCATTTATGAGATGGCACCCACTTTGTAGTGCTCATGATGTCACATCCTGCAACTTTTTATGAGGAAGGTCATCACTTCCCTCGGATTTGCGTATGTGTTGGAGTGACTGAAGTAAATGGTGGCCATAATGATATGTGTGTGAAGTCACAAATTTGAACAAGTAATTTTTAATACCCATTTCTGGTAAATATCCACATTCTGTTTCTCTGGTCTTTTCTACTTCACGCACATTTCACCTGACCAATCATAGTTCATGTAGTTTTATGTTTACTTAATGGTGTTCAAATATCCAATCAAATATATTTATAGTTCAGTACATGAATAGGCAAATTCCTTTTGAAATTGGAGGACAGTAATAAAATCCTGTGGACTTGTTCTATCCCAATTGTTATATAAGTACAAAATCAATTGTTCCTAGCAGGTAGTTTCACATGTAATACGAAAGATTTGAAAAAAAAAAATCCAACAAATAAGACAAATAAAATACAAAGAGAAAATAGATCAACAAAAAACCACAAAAGTAGCAATAACATGTAAATAAATAAGAAAGGCCAAATGTGTTCTTCGTAAAGCAAGGTAGGTGTTTGCTTGTGCAATTCAGCATATTAATATATCTCCAGATATACGCTCACCTGATGATAGTGCCAATGTTGGGCAGAAATCTGGCAAAAATCACACAGACTCCTATCAATAGTATGTTTAACACCAACACATGTCCCAGGCTGAAGCGAAAAGAAAAACAGCCTTTCAATGCCAAACTTAAAGTGAAAGACAGTTTGTGACTGAGGCACTGTTCAATAAAAAAGATTACAAAATTCTCTCTTCAATGCAAAAACCTGTTTGAATTTGTATGAATTCATCGCTGAATTATGTTCATTTAAAGTGTAGAGCATTTGCTACCAAGTGGGGATCTGAAGGCGCCCATGCTTTTAAGCTTATCACAGACTGACCAATCAGAGAGCTAGGAGACATAAGCTGTTTATAAGCTGTAATGCAAATGCTCTGAGTTGACTGTCAATGTAACATGGAATAGCATAGGGACCAGACATTGTTTTAATGTTATATATTTTAATTATAACAAGTACTTGAGTGAACAACACTGCCAAGTAGTTTCAGACAATTGTATTCTAGCGGGAGTTAGTTTCTTGATCATTTCAGGTTATAAATTTACATATATACATAAGTTTCAAAAACAACCCTGACAGCTTACAACAGTATCAGGTGAGAGGAGTGTTGGAACAATTATGTCACAGCCCAATGGCTGAGTTTCATGTTAGCCGATGTCAATTTCCACTGTCACAGTAGATGTTCGAAAAAACACTTTACCGAAATGAACATAATATTGTCCAACCTGTTTGGCAAACTTAATTTAGAACATGCACTGTCTTTCACTTTAAAGGTCTAATACAATTCAGATTTTACTATTATATGCAATGATGAACGTTTATGTACCTTAAAATTAGAGTTCTGGAGATAAAAACACTCGACAGGTGTGTTAGTAGAGTCAGACAGCCGAATGAAAACAAGCTCAGCCCTTGTTTGTGCACATTTATGAAGACAAGTGCACCATTTTTTCAAAACTTCAGTAAAATGATCAACAAATTATTCCTTAACGTCATGCTTTCAGGACAGGCCCAGGTCCCTGCTCCACAAAGCAGTAGCAGACTAAGTTGACTGTAACTATGACAACTACCTAAGTTAAAGAGATAGGTACCCATGGTAGTTACAATCAACTCCTACAATTGCTTTGCGGAACAGAGCCCAGATCTCCACATACAATTATGATATACATGTAGTTGGATAGCAAAACATACAGTTCAGTCAAGCATGTGTTTATCTAATTGAGACAAGGTTTCACTTAAGATACTGTCAAAATTTGTATCCCCCTTGATGACTACCTTCATGAACGGGCTCCAGTCAAACCCTGCTTGTTATGCAGATAGACAGGGCAATAATAATACTTACAAATACACATAATAAGCTTTTTCTTTGGGTTCTAAGAGTGTTGCTATAAAATAAGGTTGAAAATAAATTCCTGGACCAGGACGCAAGGATCAAAGGGGAAGACAGCCAACTATTCATAAACATGGGACATATTAGTAGTTTACATGCATTTTTTCAGTTGTTGCTTACCTAGGCCAAACAGAGCCAAACAAGGTGTGCATGATCTGAACTCTGAACACATAGACCAGTAAAGGAAAGACCGCTGTCATCTGCACAAACAAACAGATACGGGCCACAAAAGCCATAATGTCACCGCTCTGAAAGTTGTCCAACATATTCTGCAAAGAGAAAATCATGACTGATTAAAAGTGAAAAAGTTAATAATAAAAATGTCCTTCACATACAACAGCAGGATCTAGGTTAGATCAATGTCAACAAATTCAGTGTATTAGAATGTATACTCACATGCAAAAGACACGCAAGTTTTTTATCCAAATAGGAATCAAACTGAGAACCATAAATTGATACGAGTTTTAGATACAGGGTCATCAATATTGGTGTCATCGTGAGTGGAGATATGTCATCTTCTCTGGCGAGAGTCGCTTTTCTGTCTCCCATGCAGATGGAAGAGTCAGAATTTGGCGGTGTCGAGGTGATCGTTTCCCCGACAGAAATGTTTGGGAAACGGATTCATGGGGTGGATCTAGCGTCATGATGTGGGCAGGGATTGGACTTAATGTGATTCTTGGAACCATGCGCTTCCAGAATGTTGGTCAAGGTAAACATAAAACATTTTCTAGCAGGACAACGCTCGTCCTCATGTTACCAGAGCTACCATGGCATCCTCCAACAGCACAACATTCGTGTTCTACCGTGGCCAGCCCTAAGCTCTGATCTGAAACCCCATCCAACACTTGTGAGGTGAGGTTCAAAGGCGTCTGTACAATGTGATGCCAGTCCGTACACCTGCCCACGAACTACGCACAGCTGTTCTGGATGTGTGCAGAAGGATCCCTATATCCTTCACAAATCATCTAACCCACTCTACGTACAGGAGATGTGTGGCAGTGATCAATTCTAATAGTGACCACACTAGGTATTGAATGACATACTAGGTATTCAACTGAAACTGTGTGGCCCCTTAACCTTTAGGGGAAAAAAACTATGTCATCTGTGTTTCCATCGACTGAAATGTCTTCAGTCAAATTTTTTCATTGTTACCCTATTTGTAATTCTTGTCTTTACTGTTGAAAATAAATAACACTTACACTTGATATTCGACTTGCATTTCTTTTGCGTGAGTATATTTACATAATTGATTGATCTTGAAACCCTTGCTCAGGTCCAGCAATGGTCAGGAAACTCATGTGCCCAGAGCAAATCTCCTAACTTAAAGTCACAGTCAAACCAGAATAAAAGTGAAAGATCCATTACACATCAAAACATCTATGTGAGATGTGATTTAATTCAAGTTATTTTTCATGCTTTTCTAATGACTTTCAAGTTGTTTCAAACATGTCAAATGTCACAAAACACACATAAAATACCAATGCCTCAACACACAGTGGTGCCCCTTGGAAATTTTTCTACAGTGTAAATGGCACCATGATCAAATACTGATATCATTTGTCAGCATGGTTTTGCTTGTTGAATCTGGTGTAAATCAGCATTTGATATCCAAAATGAAAGTATTTTAAGCTTGGAACTTACAGCTTCGATACACCCTTTGGCCAACGGGAAGGAGGCATACATCATCAAACCCATGTAGAAGTAGGTCAGACAAACCAACACATACGCTAGCATCAGATCTCTGGTCTGTGGACAAACATGTATACAATCATGTAAGATTACCTGAAAGACTGGTGTTCTACTATTTATATTACCTTCTGTGCCTTGGACAAGACCAAATGGGCATATCTTCGTAAATTTTCAGCAAGGTGCCTTGTTTTGAATACACTGGTAGTGCACACAAAAAGTGAGCAAATTTCATAACTCCAAGTTAAGCAGATCTGTACATGGTGGTAATACCCAAACAGTTGCAGAAAGATCATTCCAACTGTTCTGTTCCAACAAATACAAGTATCTGGCAGGTTGTCAATATTTGAGCTACTATGAGACGATTTCAATTCTCAGTCTGTATGTACCCATGGTATGCTTGCGTTTAACGAACGTCATACTCAACATTTTTTCAGTCATATAACGAAGAGGAGTCCTTAGAATTTATATATGCTGTCTCCCTGTAGCAATGCGAGTCCATGATGCCAAAGTGCTGCCGCCACTGGAATCTCATAGCAAAGACACCAGATATGACACCCCACCCAGCCACATTATGCTGACAACAGGTGCAGACCAGTCCTTGCTCTAACCTCTCAGTGCTCTCAGTGCTGATCGCCAAGAGAGGCAGCACCAAGTACTATTTTTTAGTCTTTGACATGACACAGGTTTGATCCTGGATCTCAAAACCTCGAGGCAGACGCTCTAACCACCAGGCCACCGACGCAATCCTCCATTCTCAGTAAGTGCTAAAGTAGAACTGTGCATCTGTATATATGTATAATGCATACGTAGATGTGAAGGCCAGGAAATTCAAGATGGCAGACAGCAGTCATAACGGATTAAGAAAAGTGATGAAAATCAATATCTATCATCTCTTCACTGATCTCATCCCAGGGTAATGCATGAACTTAATCAGTTAAAAAAGATAGATTAAATGTTCACAAGAACAAGTCTGATGGCCAGGAAAAGTGAGGTGGCAGACTAAATAGGAGATTGCTATAAGAACATGTTTTGTATTGTGCGGTTTCAGTCACATATGCAGTACCATAATAGGAAAGAAGAACCATCTATCGTACATTGTTCTGTGGATTTCTTTGATTCCTTGTCAATGAGAGAACACAGTTCTGTATAAAATAGGCAAGAGCAGACACCCCTGTGAGAGCTGGAAAGGTTTTCCTAAATTCTGAAAGAGAAAATACCAGATTATGTACATCCACTATAGTTCTGATGCTTGCCAAGCCATCAATGGTGTTACATCTTCAAATTCAAGTAAGGAATTAACAAAAGTTATTTAAAAAATATTTTTTTTTTTCACATACAAATACAAAAAGACTGAATATTGAAGTTCTTATATCACACTCCATTCTGGCTGTTGAACTTAGGAGATTAAAGAAATTATATTTTATCTCATGAAAAACAAACAATAAATACAGGATAGTCATGTTTCTGCAAAAATAATAAAAATGATAAAAAAAACTAGCAAAAGTATACCATGCATTTACGTACGTGGAACATACAAAGGTTGATTCTGTGACTCAAAGTCTAGATTAAAACCCCAGTTCACAGCCTTCACAGTAACAAAGGAGACAAGATATGCCACAGAAATGGTACCTAAAACAAAACATATCAAACTAAATGTTCATTAGACCAGCTTAAGATATGGAGCTGATACTCTTTAATGATATAGCACACTTAGTCTAAAGACAATTCCAATATTTCCTTTTCTTCAGTCATCAAAACTATGATCCCAAACTCTTCCAACATCAGAACATGTCAATACGCATACTGAATAAAAATGAGAGGCGTGGGCATGGCCTCTTCACACATACACTGAGATACCTGTATGTAAATCTCCTGAATGTACACTCATATCAGCATCTAGAATGGCAAGTTAGTCACAGGCAAAGCCAGGTGAGATATGATGTAAAACATGCACCAAACCTAACTTCTCAACCTTTTCACATACGAAGAAGCAATTCTCATTGCAATGTATGCTCCTTTTATGTTTGATTTTGCAAACTAAACTCCACATGGCTTGGTCAATTTCAAGACTTCATAAACATCATAAGTTTATCCGGCTGCACATAATAATGCCCTCAGAGTGAATAAACATCTTGTTAGCATGTGAAAAGGTTGAAGAATTACTGTATACATGTACATCTCAACTACTCTGTACATACATGTAGGTCCTAATCAGCATGAACAATGGCAGCTGTATCAACTCACCTAACATGTTAAACTTGGTGAAAAAAGTTGGCGACTTGAAGTTGAGAAGCGGGGCAAGGATGATGATAAGGAAAAAGGGTACTGTCTTCTGACCATCCCAGACTTGGTAGAAGGTTTTTGTAGAATCTGATTGTCCTTGGAGTTGTGATGACATCAGCGTTAGGTCATCTGTAGATTCCGCAGGCGTGTTATTCACAGTCCACGTAGACGGAGGGTGAGGACAATATGCTACAACATAAAACACTCACATGCTGACAATGAGAAGTCTTCATGAAATACCTGCTTCTCACTGATACTGTTATTAAGTGAAGGGGTTTGTCTAGCCACATTTTTGTTTTGTCACCACTTTGAGAAACATTTGAAAATTGAGTTTTAGACAAAGTTTTCATGAAATAAAGTGAGTTTTTGATAGACTGAAGATGAAAAAATCTTGAGATTTCTGATTTGTTCATACTGAGTTTCTAAAAAGAAACTGAAAAAAAAACCATGAAGTGGTACTGGTGGAGTTAAATGAAAAAAGGTAAAATTGGTAAAAAAAAAAAAATACACAGACTGATTTATTTTTATTTGGCAAAATGATACAAATCAACAGATACTGTATTAAGACCATCTTTTACTATGTTAGCACAGTTCTACCTAAGTTTAAGTCACCAAAGCTACTGGAGAGCCATGTTTAAGGCTAGATGTACATGTATGGCAACAGTACGCTGGAATAATGAGATGAAAAACCCGAACATGTTTTCCTGATCCCGTCCCACAAATTTTATACGTTTGATAATTTAAATGATAATTTAAAGCTTTTTTGGCTCAAAAAAAGGTATTTTTGTTTTAAAAATATCTGCTTTTGAAGAAACTAATCAAGAAGAATTAATCAAAACTTTTACCATCTCCAATCTAATTTATTGGCAACTTTAGACAACTTAAAATTTACCGTCACTAAATTTTGAATAGTTTTTTGGAGTCAGAGCACTGGAAGAATTTGTCTCCTCTACATTACCTGAAAAGTAAAATAAAATAAAATGAAAAAGTAACTGGTAATTACAAACATATAAAGTGACATTTTATAAAATTATATTTGATTATGCAGGTATACCTGTGAGCCATGCTAAGTGACTCAGATATATTTAAAAAACATATACTGTACATTAAATTGACGCAACTTACTTTCAGTCAATTGTACTATTGAGAGTTACCAACCATCAGGTAAAGTTTTACAATTCAAGATATCTACAGTGTACAAAAGGTGATGTTCACTTGGTAAAGACTTACTGTATACAAATTTGACATCATTGTAGAGGAAGTTTGACATGAGTATCCAATACACAATCATTCCTCCCAGCAAGGTGACCAATGAAAAAATGACACTGCAAACCTCTGCCCAGCGGCCCAAATAATAACGACAAACATCGGAAAACTCCAAAACATTTTCACCTGTGATAACCAGATATGAAACACACAACAAATCATAAAGTATTCGTGACAATAATTTGGTTGACAAAGTTACAATTATCAGTTATTCAGGAGGAAGCTTTCAAAATATTTCCAATACTATCACATAATGACATTTTTGGCCAGCAAGCTAATAACATCATGTGTGATGAGATCACTTTCAAATAAGTCAACTTGTCTGCCCTGCAATGGGGAATGTAGCCTGACTTAAAAAATTTGGTTCGAGCACTGCACTTAATGTCTTTGGTCCATTAACATACACCATCACTGCCTGGTCTGTCTAAGAGAGGACTTTTTGTCTGTCGCTGCTTTTAAGACAGTCTGATACAAGTTCTGGTGGATGGCATAGGGTCCAGCATGACAGGAACAGTCAAAACACTGACATCTTCATCTGTGCCCTGGTCAGCTTTTAGGGTGGCGCTGCTAAATGCTATGCTAATTTCAAGAGCCGCGCATGAGTGTGCTCAGAAAGAGACTAGGATTAATCAGTTCCAGAACCACACCAGCAGGCCTTGTTTTCTTTTGACTCGTCTTGATTTTAATGTGGCGTTTCTTAAAATTTTTTAGTAGCACAAATGTTTTGTGATTTGATATGACAGGACAAACATGAAAGCAACCGTGCGTCAATGCAATATGGTTTTCCTTTTGGACCTGTTATTGTTGTTGTTCTCAATAAACTAGGTGTCAAGTTATCTTTGCCCCAGTGTAATTGTCCACATAAAGTAAAGAAGTACTTCTACTCTAAATGACCGTAGACTAGGTCCACAAAACTACGTCTTCAAAGGCAATAAAATGTCGTAAAATATTATTTCTCGACAGCTGAAACTCATATTTTCGCAGTAAGGTATCATCATACCTGTCAAAAAAACCTTGAAACAACTTTCTAAAACAAACGTAATGAAATTTTAGGTCATTTAGGGTAGTTCAGCAGAGAACTGGCTTGTGTAGGTGAGGATATGTTGAGCGATCATGGCCATTTAGTGCTGGGCTTACTCACTTATTCCTGCTGTAGAGGTCATGACCCTGTAACTCGTGTACAACATGAGACCAGCCATTGCAACAATGAGAGTCAGTCCTGTGGCAAACCCAGCCTGCCAAAACACAACCCAACATCAACAGACATGCAAGCACAGTGGCAGCATCTATGAGATTCACATGAAACATCACTCAGTGGTATTCCCAAGGTGTTACAGTCATGTGATATTCCTCAAAACATAATATACAATGGCCACGAGGCAATGTCAAACAATTACGTGCTAATAGCCAACGATCCTGTGCATTTATTCTAAACGCTTATCTCCCTTTGTCCGTTCTCTAACTTCCACTTGTTTACAAACTAATTTGTCGTCCAATGGCTTTCTCAGCTAGTGACGGTATAGAAGTCCAGCAATTTAGGGCTTCAGCAGAACAGGTCATATCTTTTCCTTTTTCTTCCACTTTCTTTCGGCATAGTAAAGTCGGCAAGTGATGTTACTTCTCACAAGCTCACAATTTCTGTTATGCCATCCCATGACAAGCACTAATCTGTATATTGCTTAATGATTAGTATTTTCTTTGCTGGTTATTTTCAAGACAGGAATTTGATACATTTGATACTACAATTGATACTAGAGATCACATGTTAGAAATCCTGTTTATTCCATGAATGCAAAGTCGAAAAAAGTACAAAATGGAGCCTTGGATCAGTGGGATTTGTCCCTGTTAATAAAATTGCATGCTGAAGTGCAGAGTAATTTAAGTATGTGACATCAGTTATTTGTCCACTGAAGCATAGCATTTGTACACAGGATAAAAGGAACACCATACAGAAAGAGTTCAACTTCAGAGCAGCCATCACTGACACAAGTTTGGCTGGATTATTGCCACCATCATCTACATAATTAAAACTGAGTAGCACGTAATGGTTTTCAAACAGTTTACAAACATATTTGTCTCGAGGGTTACGGGGGAAAAATACTCAACAAGTGACGACACTGTGTGCATAGTGTGTGGATCAACTTGTGGGAGAAAGCAGCTATCTGAAGTACACATATACACATGTATACATAGTTGACAAGTCTCCAAAAAGTTCGATGGAAATATCATTCTATCACAACAAGAGAAGAAACTGATAAAGAAATCTCCAAAGTATCTATGGCTCCAATCACTGTATACATAATAGGCCTATCTTCTAAAGCAGTTTGGTACATGTTGTTTGACTGATTTTTATCAATGAACTGCCTTGGCCCAATCATGATGCTCTCAACCCTATTGACAAAAGAATGGATACTATATATTTATCCCACTACTGTTATTCCATGTTTTGGGTCACATATATGGGATAACCATGCATATTCTTCAATAACCAGGGCATCCACCCTTGACTCACTTTCAATAAAACTGTAGATCAGAAATTTTCCAAAACTTTTCACTAACTCCTGGTGTTATGGGCAGACAATTTCATTTTTAAGAAAGATACCAGGCATTAGATTTAGAAATCTAAATAATATAAAGTTTTACCAGTAATTCTGTTGAATGGTACCAACCTGTCTGATAGCCCATGGCATGCTCAACAATGATGTTCCCATCATGGTATTCCATAATGCAAATCTGCCAACAGATAGTGAAAATCATGGCTGCTACAGCCAAACACACTTGTTTCTTTAGATAGATGTACTTTTAATTAGTTATCTGTTGTCTCCATTGCATTAAAAATACAAATGTATCGTTGAAGCCTGAAAAGTTCTTGTGCCTTAAGAGGCTAAAATGAAACAAAATTATGAAAATTTTAACTCCATGTCAAAGTATTTATGTTGAATTATATTGAATGTAGAAATGCATTGGTGCACTTTTGAGCATGTAAGTGCACAGTTTCATTTCATAAAATTTCATAAAAATATCTTTCTTCAAGTCTCTCTGTAATTCCAATGTTTGACTGCATGTATTCCATGGCTGTGAAAGAATTTGTAATAACTAACATAAAGATACCCAATTCTCATATTTTCATCCTTCACAAATCACACCTTTTCAAGCTTGAACAGTTACAATGAAGTGAGCATTTCTCCTTACATGGTTATCAGACTGCTCTGCTCCCCCTTAATAGGCACCAGTATCCGTGTGAGAAACACTGTGGGTACCACATGGTCAGGCATGTGCTGAGAACAGAGAGACAAACTTTCAGTTTTAACCCAATTATCAGTGCAGTGAAATTTATTTATTAAACTACTGACAATGGACTGGTGATACACTTATTGGGAAGTTCAGTTTATTAGAATGAAACAAGACATGACAACTAGGGCACTCCCGCTGTAAAAAAAACAGAGCATTAACAATTTCACACAGAAATCTGGCAGGTTTTTTAATCTGATCAGAAAGAGGACAAAAAAAAATGCACACAAAATTTTATCAAATTAACAAAATATTTGAAGCTGCTATTGCAGGAACACCAACAACCAGTAGGACTTATATATTTAATAATCTGACTTGGGTTGAATACCTAAAGTAACTTAAGAATTTTCTCTTACAACAAAAGTTAGGTTGGAGGGGTAGAGGAAGTGGTCAGAGTAAACCACCACCCTTTGCCGAGTTGCACGCAACCTTTCTGACATAACGCCACTGTTGAACCAGGATCAAAACAGAGCTCAACTCTTGCCTGTGATATCACTGGTCAAGGTCCAGTCAATTTCATCCAGTACAACATTTCAGTTCACCACTGCGCCAGTGCAAAGTCAGAATAGAATGTGGGTACAGAGGTCATTTTATATGTTCATCATCATATCCTGATGAATTCATCATAGCAAACTCAAACCGAAACTACACTAAAAAAACTTAACCTCAACACTGACAGTAAGAAATTTTTCCCTCTGTCACACAATACGTCGCCTTACTTCACAACTAAAAACTAAATATTCCTATGTATTTTCTTTTCAAGTTTACTTCAAGTTTTGAAATTTGTGGAATGGTGATACTATAAAAACAGATTTACTGAGGGCAAAGCTGAATTTTCTTGATGGCTTAGAGTGTACAAAAGTGAACAATACCACCAACGGTGAAGAATGAACAAAATCCCTATGAAAACTGAGGGCAGACACAAGGCGTCTGTTGTTGTCCAGCAAACTCACACTCACCAAGCCGCTATCCCTGTGCGGTGCCAGTTTGTTGAAGTACTTGTACCTGGAGACGGCAGCCACAGTGTTGTCATCGTGGTGAGAGGGGTGAGCCGGGCGCACTGATGACCCACGGTTACCAGCATTTATGGAGTAGTACTGAATTGGCCTTCTGAAAGTCGAAACATTCAGTTTAAATTTCTATTTATTATACAGTGAACAGAAGAAAGTAATGTACACTGCTGGATGAACTTTTGGTATGAACAATACCTGTTTATGTCAATTTGTAGATTAACATCTTCCTTACTCTGTCATGATGATTTTTACTCTAATGTTCATATGACCATAATAGTACACAAATTGGACAGCCATAATAAAAATTGTGTATGTCTATATGCCTACTAAATGTGCTATGACAGAGACTGGAATTGAATCCTGCAAGAAAGAAACACAAATTTAGGATGGTCTTAAAAGGTCATTTTTACTTTCCCACATGACTCAAATGTACTCAAAAAGCCATTCATACTACAGAAACTGAAACAATACATTGTTTTCACATGAACCTTCTTCATTATTTCTTTTTAATTCATTTTATTTTCGTTTCATTCATTTTAAGTTCATTTATGCCTTTATCTAATTCATCTGAGTTTTCTCTTTTTATTTTCATTTTTTCACCAGAAATACATTATTTCATAATAAGGTCATAATATTCAAAATATTCTATAAATATCAGGTTTTTCTACAACAACACTTGTAAAGTAACCTGAATTCTTAGTTCTTCACAAAACACAAAAAACACCACTGAACTGATGCTTTCAGTTTCTGAACCACATTTTATAAATTACTGAAACGTAGTTTGACCTCATGCACAAACATAATATCCTGTTTTATGCAGAAAATAAATACTCTATCATTCTCACCTTGAAATCATAGGAGAAAAAGTTCTTGAGCATAAAAAAAGTTATTATTAGGGCCAAATAACTTGAAGATCATAAGTACTACTTTTTATTTTACTGAAACCTTCATTTTCCCTGTATGATATCATCCATCCCACAAAAAAACCCTTCAAAACATCCTTGTATGATTGACAAAATTTTCAGAATCAGCCACAAAGAGTAACAGTGATGGAGGAAATTTTACATCTTATACAGTTGTTCAAAATTGTATTCTGAGGCCTCTGTGGCTGAGGGGTCCAGCTCATGCTGGCTGCCTCTTCGGCCGTAAATGGGAGGGTCTGCCATCTGCGGATGGCTGTGGGTTTCCCCCAGGTCCTGTCCAGTTTCCTCCCATCATAATGCTGGCCGCCATCGTTGTAGTGAAATATGCTTGAGTCCGTCCTAAAACCCCAATCAAATAATTAAATAAATAAATCAAAATTGTATCCATAAGAGGCAAACAGAAATTTTCACTCACAACAACTGAATCCTAGCCTACCTTACAACACTCCCATCATCTGATGCAACTTTGTTGGCATCTGCCTTTGATTTCCTTCTCAGAGTTGATTTGGGTGGCTTGCTGAAAGTTGAAACAGTTGAATAACTACAAAAATGTATATCACATATCTTACAACCCTGATCAATACATTAAGCAGGCTGCGTCTGGAAAGTCTTTTTTAAATCTCATGAAAACAATATTTATTAATTTCATGCACACAAACTTACATTTACACTTTTTCCATATATTTAAAACAATGATGAATACTTACGATCATTCCAAAACTTTCATCAGCTTCTTATATACACACATAGGCCGTAGCTAACTACCTTCTGATATGGTTTGAAAGTTAACATATTAAGACAACATAGATAAAATGAAAGACTGGGGATTAAACAGTAGAGTGCTCAACAACGTAGGCCCCACATCTAGACTCAGACTTACACGTACACTGTCCATTTCTCAGATATTTATGTGTTTTAGTACATGGGGTACACAACAGGACTAAAGGGATCAAACATTTCAGAGTCCTTCAGACACAGTAGTGTGAAAACATGAATTTTATACATGTATAATTATAATGGATCCCTCCATAACCAGCTGTTACTTTGTACATTATGGACCTATCTGCTCTATCATTATCTACTCTATACCCCAAATAGGCACAATGACTGTCACCATGAAGCTGATCTGCACTACAATTACAGCACTCAAACTTATTTGAATTGATTCAAGATGTTTATAGTAGAGAAGTAGGTGTGATATATTATCTAGTTAGTCACATAGTTAAGTAATTGCAATGTTTAAAATAATTAAACAATTCCAAGATTCCACCGAGGGGATTACACATGGGGTGTTGTGTGTGCAGGTGAGCTGAGAGCTAATTAAGAGCCACAGCTGACACCTGTTTTGGACTGCAAACATCAAGCATAAAGAACTAACTGTTACTTGTCATGAAACAAGGCACAGTTTACCACAGGTTGCCCTGTGCATTCATAAAAATAGAAGCGGAACTAGCCAACTAAGCCTGGTCTTGATCAAACCCACACTGTCATAAATAGCAGCCAAAGTATTAGCAGCTGTCACTAACACGAAAAGTACATGCATGTGCTACATGTATAAATTTAACAAGCTTGTGGTATTGGAATACTTAGTGTTAGATTTTGAAAAGCATATCATTCCCATAAAAATGATCAGGCTATATAACAAGGATAATCTTTTCACAAATATTTCTTTCCTAAAACCACTTAAAGTGGTAAGTGAACCAACGGCCACACAGCTTATTGTCACCTATGCTGCATCAGAATAATTGAAAGGATGATTATGGTTTAACGCCACATCAGCAGTATCTCAACCATATTGTGGCGAGAAGCAGTTAAGTTTTTGATGTAATGTGATGACCACTCAAATGAACCAAAACAGACGAACATTTTTAACAACCAGAGAGCAAAAAACAAATATCTGTTACAAGTTGAAAACCACAATTTTTATATCTATCATCTGAAATACATGTATTGTAAATATATATATCTTGTAAGCTATATTTTATTATAAAAGCTAACAGCCTTCAAACTATGAATGACAACATCACCAGCGACACTGTCAAACAAATGGAATGTGTCGGCTGTGTAGAATCTTTGCCGAATATAAGTCCATAGTCAACCAAGATATGTTTGATGCCTTACTGGGCATCACATCCAACACAATCAGGGGCAACTAGTGAATCAGGTGGATTGTTGGATTGTCGACCATTACCATGTTGGTAGTAGTTTAATGTGGGGTGATGACCTTCGACTGAGGCCAACAGGCTGCTAAGGAATGAAGGCAGGCGCCAGCCAAAACTGTAGAGCGCATACATATTTGTGCTGGTTTGTACTTTTGCAGGAAACATACATCATTAATTAAGTGCCTGATGTGCAAGATGGTAGAGCTCTGGCACTATAATGAGCTACTCCACGAAATATATGTTATAAGCGAGAAATCGTATATAAAGCTTGGCTGGTAAGAATATGCAATGGCATGTGTGACTGTAACACATTAAAAGTGGCACTAGTTCAATTATCTTAAACGTCGAGGTTTATTATCAACAATTTCTGATGTTCACCCATAGACCTCAAGGTTTAATTTCACTGAAGTAGGAGTGGCACGTGACAAACTGACGTTCCATCTTACTGACTCTTACCCATCGTAATTACTGGCACCTTCGACTGGCGATTCATTTTCCTTGTCATCAACAACGCCAAGAAGTGGTTTACGTTCTTCATCCATGGCTCCTCTCTTAACAAGCTCAAACACGGATATGTCGTAGACGCATTCGGTGCGACATGCTCTAGTCAGATGGCTTACTTTTGCTCAGCGTTTGTTCCAAGTCGCACCAAACTTTCCCTTTCACTAACCTCTCGCTCAATCTGATCATGTGACATTGACAGGAAACCTAACCCTTGTCAAAGGCCAAGGTCGCAGAAGTAGAAGCAGACGACGCTACTGCCTTGCCCGACACAATAATGTGTTACGCATAAAACAGGATGTTGTACAACTCGCAAATTGCTACATACAGAGTCATCTAATGAATGAAAGGTCTTTCGAATGAAACGTATCATATGTCTTCTAACCTCGGCGAAGTAAGTTATGCTTTGGCGATCACTCGAGTTTTGATCTCCCTGCACTCGGGATTAAACATTGACCTTAATATTTTGTCACTCGTACCTTTACTCAGGCATCATTTGTTATGGGAACTAGTCAAAATCCTGAATCGCGGAGAGTGTTTTTCGTACACCCGGCAAGCATCGACCTTGACTGTAGCGTTGAAAGTCACACACTGTCTTCGTTGACAGATAGAAGAAGACATGTCATTTACATCTATAACTGTCCCTACCAAGCCGTTTGATGGCCAGAAACCAGGGACAAGTGGTCTTCGAAAGGCAGTATCTGTCTTCCAGCAAACGCATTACACTGAGAACTTCGTACAGTGCACGCTGTCAGCCGGCTTAGGAGACAAAATTGTTGGGAGTAGTGTAGTGGTTGGAGGAGATGGGAGATTTTACGGAAAGGAAACTACTTCACTGATCATCAAGATTTGTGCTGCAAATGGGGTAAACATTCGCCAGGGAACTCATTGTACTTGTATTAGTTGCTAACCGTGTGAATGTGAATGTGCCTGCATATACACATCAATGTGTATAAAGTACTAGGAGCCAAATAAATCATGTATGCTAGGAGCCCTAGTGCTTCGTGAATTTACAAGTAATTATTATATAATAAGCTCAGTCAGCATTTCAATGGTCTTGTGAGTTCACAACAGTTTTTATGAGACAATGTGTAGGAGAGGGGTGTGTGTTTGTGGGGAGGGGGGGAGCTGTTGCAACTTAACGTGGTTACAAGACATGATCGTGACACAGTAGTAGCCGGATTGAATATACCTCGAATTGCAATGGGTACAAGTCAAACATTTAGCAGCAGGACCGTGGCATCATTTTATTGATGTCAAATGTTCCTTTCCAGGCTTATCACAGTGACTTCACATTAAAGACAGCACAATGTTACTCTTAATACATAGTTGAGCTATTAGCTACATGCTCCAAAGCTCTCGCACTCATTACGTTTAGAGTGTGGAACGACATTTCACTCTCCATGACTTGGTTATGTGCAGTTGTGGAGAGATAAGGTCACTTCACACACCAATTGTCTCGCAACAATAGCACATCTGCACATAACCAAGTCATGGAGAGTGTAGCGGCCTATGTATGGACTGATATTGTTATCATGGGGCTTCATACTTTGATGATGGCTTGAGGATAAAGGACGAAGGTAGGGCCAGGATTTTGAAGCCTGCAAATAGGTGCCTGACAAGTTTTGAAGACACTCGTTTGGTGAAAGTGGTGTGACCCAAGAGCCCTTTGTACTGTAATATTTAACTTGGACAGCATGGTCATACCAGTCAAAAAGGGGAGTTTTAAAAATGTCAGGTGCCTGTTAACAGGCGTGGATTTTACTGTTACAGCCCTTGTAGCTCCATATTGTAAATGTAATGAGAGCAAGAACTTCATAGCTACCTGGAGTTCTAACACTGTAAATGTTGTGCTGTAGTCAAATTTAGATGTAGCAATGGCTCTAAGTCCTGCTTCACACTAGTGCCACCACATGGGATTAAAAAATATGCCACCCTCCCATTATGTTATCAGCTCTATCAATTCGAAGCCACTGTTAGAAACAACTATAGTTAGTTGGGCAAATATTTTGCATAGCTAGTCCAACATGCCTCCACTTGACCTTTGCTCCATTTTTGGCAACATTAAAGGATCACCAGATATCGGAACTAAAGTGGAGAATTGCAGACCTGGTGAACAACACAGGAAAGCTGGTCTGAATACACTCTTCCCTTCTCCCAAGACTCACTTACGTTCTCAGCCTCAGAGACCCATGCTTGAAACCTCTTTGACCAACAAGCATAACCTAATGGTTGAAGAATTCCCTGTCACAGCAAGATTTCCACATCCAAATTGTGTTTACTGTCCTCTGCACTTAAATTCTCCCCTTTCTCAACACCTACCCACATTCCCAGTCCCATGCTTCTTTGCCCACACTTAATCCCTGAACACCTCTATCCCTTGACCCTGTGCCTTGTGAATCATTAACATTCTATTCACTACTATGTTTGGCTAACTCAGATCAAGAATACTTGTACCTTTTTGTTCAAAGTACATACCATTTTTCTTGCACCTCACCACCATTCGGAACAAATTCCACACATGTCTTGGTTCATGGCTCATCTAGATTCAGACGCAAGCACATGGTCATGATTGTCCCCAATAAGAAGAATGAAACTGAAACCTTAACACCAGACACTTAACTACCACAGCTAATTGTGATAGATGGGGGATAAAAATGTACAGGTGATGGTATAATAGCATTAATAAAAACTTGATCATCATGGATTTTCTTATTTTCCAGGTTGGAAAACTCATAATTGGACAAAATGGTATATTTTCAACACCCGCAGTTTCGTATGTCATCAGAAAATATCAAACAAATGGTGGAATTATACTGACAGCCAGTCATAATCCTGGAGGTCCAAAGGGAGATTTTGGAATCAAATTCAATACAGCAAATGGAGGTAGGATATTGAAATACTGTATCTAATAAGCTTACAGGACAGCCAAGAGTGATAACAGTTACCACTAACTTTTGAAATTTGTTGAAGAGAATCAAGGAATATAAATGACGTCACATGTTTTTGTTGTTTTTTTTTGGGGGGGGGGGGATTTAATTTTTGGCAAGTATTATCTGTATACAACTTTTTGAAAAGTCTTTCCTGTTTATTTGGCATGGATGATTTTTCTCCATAGTGTCATATTTAAATTAATAAAATGGGGTTTACATATAATACATGTATTATTATGAAATATATACTCATTGTTACTGGTCTTTTCCATTCCACTTATTTGTGATGTGAATTTCTTGAACTTGCAAACAGGCCCAGCCCCAGAAGGTGTGACAAACGCAATCTATGAGGGCACCAAAACTATCTCAGAGTACAAGATCTGCCCTGATTTAGAGGTGGACTTCTCCACACTAGGCACCCAATCCTTCACTGTCGATGGAAGGCAATTTGTGGTTGATATCCTAGATTCTGTGACAGACTATGTAGATTACATGAAGGAAATCTTTGACTTTGAAGCAATACGCGGGCTCTTCGCTGGAACAGATGCTCAAAGTGGCTTCCAGATTTTGCTTGATGCAATGCATGGTGGTAAGTGATAGCTGAATGATTTCAAATTTTAACATGTGTCATACTTTTTCTTCTTACTTTTACGACCCTTTTGTAAAAATTGTTTTGACCTGCCACAGGTACACATGCAACCACACTTAAAGTTTAGTGATCTTAGTTTTCATTGTAATGATTTATGATAATGGTTTAAAGGAGAAGACCAGGGAAGTGTAACGTAAATTGTAGTGAAAAGAGTAAGGTCTGAAGATTTAAAAAAACTGATGTTCTCTAATAAACATATGCTTTCGCACTGTAAGCTCATAGATGTCAGAAGATGCCAGCATTTTACCGGGCGGATGCTGGCCGATTGATGTGAATTGAGCCCTGCGCTCTCCAGCGACATCTAGCCAGCCTGAATATGACGTGCTATTTGTGCAGCCGAAATCTGCACACTCTGGCAACCTGCCAGCTCTTTGTTGTTATATGTGCACTAACAAAACCAGAGGCAGCAGCCAACCGTTCATAATCAAGTTGTATTCGCATCTGTAGGGCCCACATGACTCGTGTTATGTACATTCAAAAGATAAAATGTTATTAATTTGAGGGCCCGATTCATGTCATATCTGCTAATCTGACTCTACATAATCCTGCGCTCTGATTGATCAAAATCTTCAATCTATACTCTTTTACCACAAATTGCCCAATACTTTCCCGGCCATCTCCTTTAATGGAAGTCCATGAAAATGTATATAGATCATGATGGATTCAATGACAATGTGAAGCCAATAGGTTATATGTCTGTTGTCACATGAACATGGTTGTCACTCTTGGCAAAGGATGGTTTGTATTGTTTTACACTTTGGTATGCAGTAGAACCAAATGTTTATCATGTAACACATGGAGAGATCACATTTGTCATCAGTGCCATTAAGTTTACACATTAGGAGACTTGTTAGGTCCATGAAAAATGGTGACTTTTTCCAGAGCTGTACCTGGTTGGCTCTACCATAAGCCTTAGTGCCTTGTGAGTCATTAATATTCATTACAGCATTACACACAGAAAATAAATAAAATCCACTTCATAGCCTCAAACTTCCACAAGAATTTGATGGTTATAAGATTTTTAACATGAAAATCACTGTGTGCCTCTATAATGAATCTCCTAGGAAGTAGAATCTGTATAAACTAGAATTTGGAAAACTCCCCAGGTAAGTTAATGTGCTGGTAGTATTGTGTACTAATTTGTTACAGTAACTGGCCCTTACGTGAAGAGAATCCTCTGCACAGAGTTAGGTGCCCCTGAATCCAGTGCTGTAAACTGCACACCTCTGCCTGACTTTGGCGGCCACCACCCTGACCCTAATCTCACGTATGCAGCAAGTTTGGTGGAAGAACTGAAAAAAGGGAAACATTCATTTGGAGCAGCATTTGATGGTGATGGGGTGAGGTTTATTTTAAAATTTTCTTAATAATGTACAAATTTCCAAATTCAGTTTTTTCTTCAGAAAAATGAGTGTGATCAGTAGAGTTCAAAACAGTAAGAAATTGTACATGTTGGACCAGAAGTTAGATGCATTTTTTGATGCATCATGCTGAAAGTTGTCTGAAAATATGCCATCCTAATATTCTGAACTTTCACCAGTGGCAAAAAGCACCTTGCATGAATTCAGTGGAACCTTTCGCACAGCAGTTCCTTCGTGAAGACTTCTTGTCTTATATCAGTATGGCATACATATGGAAATGTTTGTCAGTAACTTGCCAAAGGTCAGCAATTTCCCTGGGCACTCCAGTTTTCTCTACTCACAAAACCGATTTAAGTGGAAAATTTTTGAGTACTGTGTGAAATAACGTAAAGATGAAGCATAAAAAAAACAAAAATCTCTGTTGTGTATTTATATTCTTCTTTGTCTTTTTTCTTTTTTTAGGACAGAAACATGATTCTGGGTAAGAATGCCTTTTTTGTGACTCCGTCTGACTCACTGGCAGTGATAGCTAATAACGTGGAGTGTATCCCTTACTTCAAGAAATGTCCTGCCAAAGGCTTTGCCCGCAGTATGCCCACGGCAGGGGCTCTAGACAGGTAAATAACAAATGCCTAGTACTACACAGTGGTAAATTCTTCCAGCCTTTCCAGAACATCTATATAATGGCATCTTTATAGCCACTTATTATCTAGAGTTACATGCCTTTGGATGAAATCAGTAATATTCACAGAGTTAATTATCCCCTTGTCAACATAGTCTGTGCATATAGCCAGTTAATCTTTCTGTTAAGGTCCAGTTGTACTTCAGTCTGGTCCAGTCACTGCTAAATGTTAGCTACACAATATCCACATAGGAAATATTGTTAATAATGCAGATCTGGCCCAAGTCATCTGCATTATCATGGCTGCCATCTTGTATTGCTGTCTCTTTGGCATGCCATGCCAGAACAAGACAGAATGCTTCACCCAGTAGAAGTGTACAGATATCAAGCTTAACAGAACTTCACCTACCCCTGATGTTGCTGTTGTTCATTTTAAACTCTGAGACCTTACCTTACTCAGGTTTGAGATCAGGTTTCTTTACTGGAGCCACAGAGCAGTGGAAGTTCTTAGCAGTAGAAAACAGCTGTGAATCTATTTGTACCATAGGGTTGCCAAACAGAAGGGTCTTCAGTGCTACGAGGTTCCAACTGGCTGGAAATTTTTCGGTAACTTGATGGATGCTGGTCGGTTGTCCATCTGTGGGGAAGAAAGCTTTGGCACTGGATCTGATCACATCAGGTGAGACAGTGTAAAGATTTTACTGATTTCAGAGTTTTGTCAAAGATTACAGAGAATTTTAATCTGCCATTCTCTTTTCTAGAAATCTGATTTACGACTGTGTTATTAAAACACATCTGTTAAAGGACCTTTATTCCATATTTCCACAGTGGTAATTCATGATATGTTATGTAATGCGAATGGAGAAACACACTTGCATGACTTTAATCTTTGGCAAGAGCAGACTGTGGTTCTTTCAACCTCGAGGTGTGAGGTGTCCCAGCCTTGGACAGAATATCTGTGGATTCCCCGGTTCTCAAGGTTTGTGGGACCTTTGTGGTTGACAGAACTCTTGTGACCATTTGTGTAGTTCAACATTCATTGAAGACCACTTGTTTTCCACCAGTAGGATGCATAAAACTGTATGCCACATAGTGGGAAGCTCATCAGTAACTTGCCAGTGGTCGGTGGTTTATGCTTGACACTGGTTTCCTCTACTCTGACCTCTGTTGTTTAAGTGAAAAATTCTTGAGTGTAGTGCTAATGAACAATCAAATAAAAAAAGAAAACTGGCCTATTTAATTAATAGGCTGTATTGTTTCCTCATATCTCTGTACTGAAGCCTATCTCTGCTTTCTTTATAGCAGTCTAGGAAGTGAAAAAAAAGTGACTGAAGTTTTTTCTTGCACCTCCTGCTTAACCCTGGACTTTCCATTCATCTGTTCTCATCATTGCCAGAAGAAGGGAAATAGATCCTTGTGTATGCAAACATTTCATATCAAATGTTTAGATTTAAGTGAAAACTCTGAAATAATGAAAATGTTAATTCAAATTTGGCTTAATTTCAGAGAGAAGGATGGAATTTGGGCTGTTTTGGCATGGCTGTCTTTTCTAGCTAACAAAAAGCTTGGTGTGGAAGAAATTCTCATGGAACATTGGGAGCAATATGGCAGAAACTTTTTTACCAGGTATTTCATTCTAAGTGTATTTCTTTGACTGGTGCATCAGTTGTACCACATTTGAATCCCTTGGATAATATATGATAAAGCTAACAGAGATATTGTTTTCTCGTAACAAATAAAGCCAATTTATGAAATTCGATACACAGAGTGATTAAAGCTGTTAGCATCATATTCACACTGTCATGTTACTGGACAGGTACGATTATGAGAACTGTGAGGCGGCACCAGCCAATCAAATGATGAAGAACCTGGAAGATCTCATTGCTGACCCTGCACTGATTGGTGGAACTCATTGCCACTGTGACAAGACCTACAAAGTAGCAAAGGCAGACAACTTTGAGTACACTGACCCCATTGACAAAAGTGTCACAAAGAAACAGGTATTCTTGTATTTTACAACCCAAAAGGAATTCCCCACATCCGTTGCGGTTGTTTTTTAGCTGTGCTGATCGAAGACCAGAAGAGGTTATGTGCTAGCAAGTTGTCTGTTGTCCATCCAGCTATTTGTCTGTCTGTCTGTCTGGCATCTGTTAACTTGTCTTTCAAAACACTACTCTTCGTACAGTCTGATTTCAACGAAACTTGGTTCAGGTGTAGACTACATCAAGATGCATAATTCAAGGTATCGATTTTCCATTTCAATGATCAGTTGTGGGTCTGCCTCTCCGTTCATCCACCATGTTAATATTCTTTGAAAACACTGCTACTCCTACAGCGTTGGTATGATTTCAAGTCCGTTGCGGTTGTTTTTTAGCTGTGCTGATCGAAGACCAGAAGAGGTTATGTGCTAGCAAGTTGTCTGTTGTCCATCCAGCTATTTGTCTGTCTGTCTGTCTGGCATCTGTTAACTTGTCTTTCAAAACACTACTCTTCGTACAGTCTGATTTCAACGAAACTTGGTTCAGGTGTAGACTACATCAAGATGCATAATTCGTAGTATCGATTTTCCATTTAGATTATCAGTTGTTCATCCAATCATCCACCATGTTAACATGTCCTTCAAAATTTCCAGTTTTTGTCCATTTTCAACAAAATTTGTTGCAAGTGAATCAAATGCATAGTATTGATTTTCAATTTTGACTGTCCACTGTCCAGTGTACATGCATAATTTTGTAATCGACTCAGTGATAATTTTGGCTGAACCAGTAGATTCTCATCAGATATTCTTGTTTCTTTGTTTTTGCTGTATGTGTCAATAAGTATAATTTTTATCTTGTAGTCTTTAAAAGTGGAGAGAACCTAAATATGACATCAGGTTCAGATGAAGTTAGATGAAGTTAGTTGTATGTAAAATATTATTTTCAGTTTTTCTTTAATGAGAAAAAGTTTAAAATAACTTTAATATGGTGGGTGTTTGGACCACTTTTTGGTATTTATAGTCTTTGTGTAATAATGTCATGTATAAGGATGTAAGACATATGTAGTAAATATTTTTGCACTTGAATTTGTCATTTTCAGCCGACAAATGTGTTCAACCTGTATTTGGATTATATTTATAGTTTTAGTATGTTCAGAAATATTATCATAATTCAGGTTAAATGTGTATGTTTGGATATAAACAAATTTAGATTCAAATAAATGTATTAGACATGCATCACATCGTTATTTAGAACATTATCATCAAACAACAATAAATACCAAAAGTTAGTCCCAACTACCACCATTCAAAAATATTTTCAAATACCCTTTTCTCCTGACCCCCCCCCCAAATATTAAAGAGTATAATTGCAAAAAAGTTTAGGTGCTCTTTCATCTGATGTTGGCTTCATTTTTATGTTTTCTTCTCCTTTAACCTTTATTTGCATCTTTCCATTTACTTTATACACCATGGTACAGGTTGTCACAGTTAAAATTAACTCTGTCTCATAAGTGTGTTTGATTGATTTTATTTTCTCCAGTGATGCAGTAGCGATTTCGAAACTTAACTATGACATAACTTGAAACTTACATCACATAAAGCCTTAAATGGCCTAAAAATGTGCCAGTACCTTGTAGTGTTCCATACTGCTGTTTAATAGGCTCATGGTGTGAGTGATTCCTCAACTTTCCGCATGTCAGAGTCATTAAGAGGAACCAATCATTGAATCATGAAGAACTGTAAACCAACTACCCAGAATACATGACATTTGCATTTTCAAGAATCTGTCCTTTCGTGTATAAATTAAAGAGGTTGAGGGAATTCAAGATTGTCTTTGACAGGCTTGATTTTGATTATCCAGGGCATCCGGATAATATTTGAAGATGACTCGAGGATTATTTTCCGACTAAGTGGCACCGGAAGCAGTGGAGCAACAATCAGAATGTATGTGGAAGGGTACGAGTCTGATCCAAGCAAATACTCCCTGGATGCTCAGGTCAGTTAGCCAGTGAGCTGGCCTTGTCGTTAAAGAACAAACCTGCCCATACATGTTGGCCCAACTGTAAAGTAGGTAATATACAAGTTTGATGTCTGCCTACGTTCCAGACAAAACCAGTTGCAGCTTTCTAATCTCAATAGAACTGTCACAGTCAGAACCTTGGGTGTGCTAGTTATTTAAATGCAAGCACCTTAAACCACCATATCATAGCATGCTCTTTTGGTAGTACATGTAAAACACACCAATATGAAACAATGAGCTGAACCACTAATCATATAATTATTAAAGATGACTGATTTTGACATTTTTTTGTTGTGGTTGATAGATTGTGCTCAAACCTCTGGTGGAGATCGCATTGCAAGTGTCCCAGCTGCGAGAACTGACTGGAAGACAGGAGCCCACTGTCATCACCTAACTCCTCACAGTCATGGGATTAAAGGCATGGGTGAACAGTCGCAGACATGGCAATGATCACAGACACTGACAACTAGCACACACAATTTGACAGATATATTCCTTACGTGTACATCACATTTTCTTGTCACATTTTTTTTTTAGTTTTTCGATGATGCATCTATTTTTTTGTGGCTTTTACATTAGCTGCCCTTCAAATAAAATATTAACAGGCTACAACAAAAAAAAAATGACCAAAGACTGGTCATATGCTCATAAACATTGGCATTTCAAGAATGAGCCCCATGATCAAGAACAAGAAGAAATCTCCAACATCTACAACATTTTCTTCACTTGGAGTTGCTCATCGAAGCTGAAAAGAATTCTATCAAACAGACACATGTAATTTTTATTACTTTGTAATTGTACTTGTTGACCAGTTTCTAAACACCACAAATGGTTCGAGGTGGTACAGTATAGAAACAGCTACACTGATATGAAAATTAATGACCTCGTGCAGAGTGGAAGAAAATCATAAGTAAAATTTTGAAAGGTTTTTCTTTGTTTTGACAAGGAAAGAAATGGATATTAAGCTACAGATATAATTAAACAATTAAAAGTGTCAATAAAGAATCCAGCATGAAGTGACCTTTCATAATCATGTTCTGGCAGTTCAAAGCAAGCAAAATCGCGTACATTGATAAGTATCACCATGTTGTCAATTTTAACCAATTAAAAGAGAGTTATTTCTATAATCCAAAAGGCAGTTCTTTTTGCTGATGAATTCAATAACTTATATTATTTGTTGTCTTTTCTTTCAATAGAATTTGGCATAACTGCCATTGTGCACAACTATGGTTTTACCTAACTCCTACATTTGAATGGACAAACCCTTAATCAAAGTTATGTTTTCATCAGACAAAAGGTGTATACAAAGGACTTTTGATGTGGTACATATAATTAGACATCATCTAACCCAGTATTGACAACAAATTTGCTAGCACTGTTCATTTATGGTAAGTTAATATTTTCTGGGTTGTATCAAGATGTTACCTTGAAAGAAAGAAAAAAGCATAAATACCAATACATGTGACATATGTATAGGCACCACATTTTAAAAGTAGCACAGTTATCCGGGATCCAAAACCTTGAAAACACTGCAGCAGGAAAAAGACCTTTCAGAGTGCTTGTTCCCTGGCACCTGGATCAGTAAACTGTCTTCACTCAGGCTTACTCGTATCTTGTGGTATTATTCCAGAACTTGAATTTGAACTTAAATGCTTATTTTCAACTTCGTCATGAACGTTTGAGAGAACTCAAAATGATAATAAAAAAAAGTGCCAAAGGTAAGTGGCAAAATTGGCGCACTAAACTGTTTGGAAGTTAAATCGTGGGAAAGTCTTAAGACTGTTCTGTTAGGCTGGAACGTGGAGGTTTCACGTATCATTCGCATTATAATGCCAGGGTAACATACGACTGACGGATACAAAATGACAGGTAAGGTTTTCAATAAGGAAAACCTGCCAAAAATCATTCCTGTCTAAGACTTCCATTTTATAACTGTCATAGGTGAAAGTTCCCAAAAACAAAAAGTTGAATGAGGAATGCAAAACAACTTCATTTTTGTGTAGGAGTATGAATATATTTTTTTCTTTCCTGGAAATAACTTCATTTTGCATATTAAACATGCATTTCATGAAGAGGTGTAGAGGTGACTAGGCAAAGGTTGTGAAGTTAACACTGGTTTCCTTTTGTCTTTGGTGTTGCAAATCTATGCCATACGGATTTTATTGGGTCTAACACAGGTATGTGGACAGAATACTGTACGTAACACCATCAAAAAATTGTGCTTCGTCTGGTCAGTTTAATTTCTCATCAAACAATACAGATATTTTATAAATGTTTTCGTATAAATAATGAGGGTCTCTATAAACCAATTTATTCTGCTTGGATATTATCAATTACCCAGTCGTATCAAGGTAAAGTGATTAATCATTTATGTTGAAGAACTTTATCAAGATATCATTTTCATTGCCATTCTTTTCTGGTCCATTGCAGTGGATTTTATCCGAGAAGCAAAGTGGGGAAATTTATTACAAATATATGGACAGATTTGTGGGTGAGGAATGTGTGAGCTGAAATCAATGACATTTATGATCTACATCAGTGTTTTTAACATATAGTGTTTGTGATCTACATGTATGTGGAATCAAGAAGACGGGCTTGTTTAGAAAGGCTGTTTGTGTACGATATCAAATAAAAAATGTCACCTTCTATACAACATGGTTTAAGTGTTTTTTTGTTTCTGTACAAGAAAAAACGGATTTGACGTTGAAGTATATGTGTGTATATATGCACTATATAGAGAAGATTTTCATACCTGTGGTGGTATGATGTTCAGTGAATGCTTTGTATAGTTCTCGATAATAGCGTTTGTCCAGTAGCCTGCTCGAAAATTGTTCAATCCTTTCTTTTCACATCTAAAATAGAACTTGCAGGTTAATTAGCTAGTATTTTTGTTCGTCAACTGGTAACAAGGAGGTGCTGGTTCACTCCCGGTTTGGACATTGACTTTGTGCACCTCCACGCTGTTACTGTTTGTGGGGGGACTTGGCGGCAATATAGAGGAAATATGGAATCTGTAACCTGTTTTATTTCCATTGTGGCAGAAAGTGATCGACTGCGCATTTAGGGCTGTCTTAGGTAGATTCTTTGAGGGCCATATATCATAAACCTAAAGGCCCCGCCTGCGAATATCCTGACAGACGAAACTCCCGCCTGCCAATCCCCTTGGCGGACGAAAGCCCCACCTTCCAATATCCAGGCGGACGAAAAACCCCCCTCTCAATAACCCGCCTAACGAAAGCCCCGCAGTCTCATTTAAGCCATGCACAAACGTATCCAGACACGATCTGTACAACCTGATATCTATTAAATGTTGACGTGTTTATATTTCGCTTTGCTGCTATGTAAAAATTATCCTTTAAAACATACGCAACCCAAGAGGCAAAACTTTGGCAAAGCTACCTTCGTCTGATCTCGAACCATATTATAAAAATGCTTAGATTTCCTAACACCATAATGCTGGCCGCCTTCGTATGAGCAAAATATGATGGAGCACGGCATGAAATGTCTATTAAATAAACACTATAATCATAATCTGAAACGTCACTTCAGGATTTCCCCCAAAGGAAATATAAATTAATGCTCCGAAGCGTCTGATACATCTCAATCTATTTACCTTTCTTCATAATTTGATAATTTGATTATCTGAAATATTTGCAAGCATGGCGGTCAGGTAGCATCAACCATTTTCTCAAACTTTAGGTGTGTTATATGTAGGATGCAAACTGTGACGTTTTGGCGAAACAATAAACAATTTTTTAGAATTAGACCATGAAAAAGTATCAAAGTTTAAAACAAGCTGCGAAACCGCAGTCGATTGCCTTATTTGTACTTTAGTTTTTACGCACGGCTGCAAAGGAGATCGATCTTTTAAATATATACAAATATATATAAATACTGTAATTATAATCTGAAGCTTCATTTCAGGGGAAAATTTTAAGTTTTCTGGAAAAAGTAGACTAGTTACATGTATCATTGATCATACAGTAACACTAATTCCACGGGGCTTGTAACCGGGAGGGAGGGGGGGGCTGTCCTTGGGGTGTTAGTCCGAAGGGTTTTGTCTGGCGGGACATTTATCCGTCCCAAATATAGCTATGGGCTTACAGTTGAAAGATTCGACAGACTTAATAAGCGTTAACATTCTGCAGTTTTACACTGTTGAAAGCTTCGACCCAGATGAAAAGCATTAACGTTTTATACAGCTTCGACAGAGCTCAAAAGCATTAATAACACTAGAACCCCTCGGATGAAATTTGGTCAAATTTTTTTATTTCACAATCTTATTCTCTATTCTCATGTCTTTCCTCTAAGTTAGAGACGAAAACTTAATTCGAATTGTAAATACCTGAATGTCAAAAAGTATAACATGTTGTCAACCAAGACAGATGTGTTTTCTTAGTTCCCCCTTATTTGGGAGATTACCTCACTGAAAGCGGTTACCTGCTGATACAGGGTAAGGTTTATGTGGCTACTTGATCCGAGCGCAGAGTTTGTAGAGGAAGCGTTTTGAATGGAAGCATTTTAGGGAAACCGTCACGATGGAGCCTATATAATCTTTTCAGACACAACTACGTAACACAACGTGTAGAGTGGAAACTATGCGCCGAGGTTGCCACTAACTATACCCGTAACCTTTATAAAACTACATAGTTTTATAGATAAACCTGTGAACTATGTGACTACAACGACAAGGGGTTAAGTAACAAGAAAGGAGTTCTTTAATATATACTTACTACTTATACGTACTGTGTGCCGCTGTCCCGAGTTCAAAGTGGAGAGAGAGCGAACGCCAGCCAGAAAGTTGATCCAAGTTCAATTTAGTAAAGTCCGAAAGCAAAGGTGTATCCAAAGGAGAGAGGTTATAGCCCTAGACCGGGAGTATCAGGAAGTAACGTAGCCAAAAATTTGGAATTCGCTTATATAGCAGCGAACAAGTAAATCTTTTGTCTCTAAATCACCGGTCGTAAATTTTGAAGCTTGCGTTATCTCACTTTCATGTATCGTCTGGAGGTGCGCTCTTTCCGCTTTTGGGTAACATTAATGAGGACCAATGGCGAGAACCATCCTTGACACATCTGTGGGAATTTCAACTTGGGCCATGGTGTAGCAATGTTCCATCAGCCACGCAAAACGGGCTTCCACCCGACCGTGAATTTAACCACCATGTGTGGGCCTGAAACTCAGGCGGGTCCTAACCCGGACACATGTAATCATGACATATGCCTCGTAACACTGCTGTGAACAGAAATGCCTTTGGTAAAAGTGTATTCCCCCCTGCTATAAATTGTACATAGCTGCTTTTTTAGACTACTCAAACAGACCTATTTTAACCCAAACAATAGCCACATAAAGCCTACCGGGGTGACACGGGGGAGGGGATCTATAAACATTCTACGCGGTTTTGCCGAGAACTGGGAAGATAAAATAATAATTTACGCTTTCATGTAGCCTAATAAGTTTTAATTTTTTTTTTAGTTTCAATGGTAAACTATCCACTTAGGCAGTTCAACTGTTTTCCAATATTTCTCTTTATTTTTTATTAATAACAAAGTTAGGTAAATTTTAAAAGCTTTTTGGAAATCAGCAGTCGTTTAGCTTTCAGAATATCTATATATATGGCCATATTTGAACAAAAGTTTGGGCTGCACAAGGCAAAGTGTGAAATTTTGTTCACTTGGGGATTCTAATATCCTTAACATTGTGCGGAATTTTATGCAGCTGAAGCCAATGGGTATAACACGCCAGTACAGCATAAACAACCGAGGTGCCTCTCACCAACCGCTGTGAGTTCAAGTTTAGCTCATGCGGGCTTCCTCTACGATCGTACGTGCATAAGGAAGATCCGCCAGCAACCTGCGAATGGTCGTGGGTTTCTTCTGAAAGCTTCGACAGAGTTGAAAAGCATAACAAAATCCCTAACAGTGACAAAACACTGAAAATGGAATTTTCGTTCAGACTAATCTTAATATGCATGGGATTAAATACTTCACCCGTGATTACTATATCCTTAAACAACGAATACAAGTTCCAACTGTCGATTTTCTGTGGGGAGTTCATTGTGCGGATGCAAGTACATTTACATGTTAGATACCATGAATTCCCTCGATTTTGTTCTGTTCTTTTTGTTGTTGTTGTTTTCTTTTTTTTTCTTTTTGTTTTTGTTTTTAGCTCGGCTGGTTGAAAACCAAAAGAACTTATGTACTTAGCAAGTTGTGCATCGTCCGTCCGTCTGTCCGCCTGTCTGTCGAGCGTCTGTTAACTTTTCCTTTAAAACGCTACTCCTAGAGTTTTTGGCCCATTTCAACAAAACTTGGTCCAAGTGTAAACTACATCAAGATACATGATTCATAGAACCTATTTTCTGTTTTGGTGATCTGTTGCGTGCCTGTCTGTCTGTTCATTCATAATATGTAAGCATTTTCAAAACGATGCTCCTACTCTTTTTGTCCAATTTCAATTTGATTCCAGTGTAGACGCCACATCAAGATAGAAAATTCGTAGTATCGATTTTCCATTTCCATGATCGGTTGTCCGTCTTGTCTGTCCGTCCATCCACGTTGTTAACATTTCCTTCAAAACACTACTACTCCTATAGGTTTCGTATAATTTCAACGAAACTTGGTTCAACTGTAAACGACTTCAAGATACATAATGGGTAGTATCGATTTTCACATTCGATGATCGATTTTCCGTCTGTCCCTCTGTTTATCCAGTATATGTTAACATATCGCTGAAAACTCCACCCTCACAGTTCAGATTGATTTCAACGAAACTTGGTTGAAATGTAAGCTACATCAGGATACAAATTTCGTATAGTATCGATTGTAAGTTTTGATGATTGGATGTCCTTCTGTCTGTCCGTTCACCCACCATGTTAACATTTCTTTCAAAACGCTACTACTTCTATAGTTTTTATATAATTTCAGTGAAACTTGGTTGCAGACAACGTCAAGATATTTAATTCGTTGTATTGATTTTCCATTTCAAAAATCGGTTGTGTGTCTGTCTGTTCCTCCACCATATGTTAACATTTTTTCAAATTTCTATTGCTTACTCTTACTGTTTCTGTCCAATTTCAACAAATCTTTAAACAAGTGAATCAAGATACATGTCTTAGTACCGATTTTCAATTTAGATTGTTCATTCTCCGTTATACATACATAATTTAGTATTCGACTCTTGATAATTTTGTCCCAACCAGTAGAGATACTGCCGCATCTTTTCCTTCTCGCAGAAATGAATTGTTAATCAACAGGCGTATAAGGTTTAACACCTATATTGTGAATATTTAACACAAGTCAAAATAGTTAGCAAACAATATGAAGGTACTCCTGAAGAAATATATTAAAGGGGAGGCTACCCTGTCCGTGACCTTACTTGGTTACACAGGTATGCGGGTATTTATAGCAATAACAGAGGAAAAATGGCCTAGGTTGATCCTCGGACAACCTGCAACTAAGGCAGCTGTGTTATCAGTCCGTTATATATGTCAAGTGTTCACACTGCAAAATGGCGACGGCGTCTAAGGCAGAAAGCCTAGGCGGTCAGGCGAATCTAGACTTGGATTCCTGTACCCTGGGCGAGTTTGTGGACAGTTACAACATCCCCCAGACCGTGGCCGCCTCACAGCCGTTTCTTTACAAGTTGCCCTCGGGTACTACTGTGTCTATACGGACAGGTGACATTTTACTCCTGCGTACAGTGCTTACAGGTAGCGTAACCTTGTCCTATTTCGACCCCGACACGGCTTACATCAGAGATGTCCACATTCCCGTTAACTTCCCTGGCAAGTTTGTAGTTATGAACGACAAGGTTGATACGGGCCGCTTTCCTGGAGGTACACGTAGACCCCCATCACCCTCGGGGAATTCCGCTGACCCCGGAAGTCATGGAAAGTTACATACGGACTTGACGGAAAACCCTTACGAAAATTACATTGGTAAAATGTACGGGAGAGTACAAGACCTTATCACAGATTGCCCACCCTTCTTCAAATCCACGGAAAACTTTACTGACCCCATTGACCCCAGCGTTTGTTTCAAAGCTGGAGATCGTTTCCGGACTGTCAAACTGACGACAGACACAAGCGGAAGGAAGTACCTAGAATGCAAACACATGGGCGGCAAACTCATGAGGCTTCCTGTATATTGCAAAGGCCAATTCCAAGCTCTTCAAGACAAATGTTTCTACACTTTGTCAGAGTTGATATCCATGGGGCCTGTTGCCAGACGACTTCAGCTGGCGCGGGATTCTCTAAACGGGATGTATCTAATCCCTGGTATTAGAAAGGATTACATCGGGGACATATATATGCACAAACCGGTGAGTTATGTCCAGGTTTCACCATGGAAACAACTCGAGGTCACGTGGAATTTGCCAAGTGATTTGTCTCTAAGGATAAAGCATTGTACCGTAGAGGAATATGAAACCCCTGTTTCTCATTTCACTGCAAACCGTTACACCTTAACTCAGTTCCGCATCGCTTACGAAGACAACTTTCCAGTGACTGCTTGTATTCAGACTTATACTGACAAACCAAAAGTTTTTGCTAAGTATCTACAGCAAAGATCTCCCATTGTTTGCGTCCACAAATTTGACAAAGTTGAAAAGATTTTAGCTAAACGTGGAGAGGACCATTATGTGCTGTCACCATCTTTGCCGGCGCGATGCAGTGCTGTGTGTCGAAAGTTTTATTGTATAGGTGATCTACTGAAAACCCGACCGGGTACCAAAGTGACAGTGAGAGAAGACGTCGCATGCGATACTCCCTCACCATTCTGTTTACACTCGGGCGACGTGCTTAGTATTTCGTCCAGAACTTCGTACACAGTGGTAAACGTGAACTACAAGTGGAACAACAGTAATCATCAAGTCAGTGTCCTTAAATGTGACAGGATTCTGAGCGGTAAGAAAAGTTGTGAGAAAGTCAAAATTCCACTCGACTTAGAGGTTGAAATGGACGAGGTGTTGGAGGGCGGCAGAGACATAGCCATGCTGTTCGCGGAGTTCCTCCAATGCAAACCGGAATTTCCCGTCACGGTCGAGTTCTGCGTGGGGGAGCCCAAATGCCCACCGGAACTGCCCCGCAAACTCACCCTCTGCTGCTCGATAAGAGATCCGTGTCTTTATATGTCCCGTACACCCCAAAGAACGAGCCACAAGAAGAGTTCGTCCGATCAGGACGAAAATGCCATTCTAGAGGTTCCGGAGAGACACTTGGCGATGCTGTCTTTTGAACAATTCTTAAATATAGAGGAGGCGTGTATGGCCAAAGAACAAACTGTCCGCTGTGAGATAGAACCTATTTCTAGTTGTCTTTTTACCGAAATGGAAAGCGAAGACAGATCTTACGAAACAATAAGTGGACACGGCCTTGCTCTGCCGAAGAAAATACCATACAGGTAAGCGCTCTGAGTATACATGAAACTCACGCGATAAGGCCGCTATGAGGTCTCAACGTTAACCTGCCACGGAAGGCAACTGGTTATTTTCAAAACATGCATAAATAACGATAACGTCAATTATTCCATGACTTCAACACTTTCACATACACTTTATGTTGGGATACAGGACCTATCTGTCTGCCACCCAATTCGAGCTCTGTGGCCTATATTCCTGAAAGGGAAAGACCTCGTAAAAAACTTATGCTGAGTGAAAACACTATTTAAACTGTATCTGAAAAATAAAAACAGTGAATTGTTTGGATTGTATGGTGGGTTTTATAGGCCATATTGATGATGTGGTTCACCAGTGACGTCACGTCGACTTTTCTATGACCCTAAAGCAGAAATTTATTGTCATATTAGCGTCTTTATACATCGGCAAACATTACAGGAGCCCTCCTCAAAAGGCCTTCATTCACAGTTGATTGTAAAGAGGTACACAAAGTTGTGTGTCGTCACTGGTGAACCCCAATATCAATATGGTCCATAAAACCCACCATATTATCAAAACATCCGACTGCGTTTGTTTTGGTGAAAAAATCTTAGAAAGTCAGTGAAGGTATTTGCAGATACAGTTTGTAATGATCTTTACAGTCACCATAAGTTCATTTTTACGATTCCCTTTAATACATGGTGTTCACTATTGCGAATTAGCTTGCTCACAAAAGAAACACGCACTGAATTTGTGATTGCCTATACACGTCAATTGTTAATAACTGAGCAACTTTTTTACAGAGAGTTAGATTGTATACATCTGACTGAATAAAATCGTGTATACATGATCTTGTTTCAAAAGGTCATCCCTCGCAGAATAGTCAACGGGACGGGGGCGACCTATAGAGCTCCGCCGGACAGAAATATTGGGAAGATAGATAGTTGTGTTTAGATAGAGTAATTTTGCCGGAGAATTTGGTTTAAACATGCTTTATTTGGATACGGAACAAAGTTAAGCATTAAGCTTATATTTTTGCTCCGTTTCTACAGAAATAACATTATAAGATGGTAGTTTTACATATTTGTTGAGAGTAGTAAAATTGTTATATACAGGATTATGTACAGAGGAAGGGTAATAGATACATCTGAACAAAAATATGGGTTATAACGGAGAAGGATATCATTCGAAAGAATAATGGTACAAGTACAAATATAGGCACTAATTGAATGTACAATTGAATATATAATTGAAAATTTGTAATGATGTTCACTTTTCCCAATAATAAAGGTTACTGCACATTCAGTTTGCTTATTTTGTTAGCAGATCTTCAAAATCCAGTTTACCAATCGTGTTATTGCTTTGGAGCGTTTTTAAAGCAAGGCAGTTGAAATAGTGTGTTTGGGAGTGGGGTAGGCCTACAGAGAGAAAGCTACTAAAAATATTTTACTTTCTGAATATTCATAGGACATTATTGCAGAAAGTATTATTCTTCCTTTGATATCACAACCGGATTAGCCTCTATGGTAAAACCGTGACCCTATTTTGGAAACCACTTCTAGCTGTGTTTTCGGTAGTATGTTAAGTGCTACATATTCTCTATGTTTCACGTCATATGTCGCGCAGGAAACCCCGTCCGGGTTTGTCTGTAGCTTTGTGATTTGCTTGTGAGCTTATCAGTGAAACTCACACACATATGGTGGCGAAGTTGTAACCACTTAATGGCAAGTATTTTATCAGTTTCCTGTGTGTATATATTATGTACAGGTATAAAGGATAAAAAGTGCTCTAACTGTGCTTGATTATGCATATCAGAACTAAGCTAGCGTCATGGTAATTTGTCCCTGTTTTTGTTATATTTATGTGCTATTCAGAAGAAAACCTCCAAGATCTCGACCGAACAGTCTAGGGTCGTTAGCGGCTCTCAGTAAGTCTCTACCCAGTCTGACCTCGCTATTACAACATAAGAAAAACAAGCTGACCTCTGCCGGGACAGAGATCGATATCCAGGCCATGGACTCGAGCTCCGGCAGCCAGGGTAGGTTAAACACAATTAACCCTTCCGTCAAGTTATAATCTTAACAAGATAACATCTGTATGATCCTGTGTTTTACACTTATTAATTTGTTTGTTTGACTGAGGTACCGGAGAATCTTTCATGATATTCGTGATATGACAGCAGGTATACTATATAACTAGTATTTAAATGGGCTATTTGTTAGAAAGGAGGTGCACCTTGCCGTTTTTCTTAAGCATAGCCTTAACAGATAAGCAGTGGAAATTTCTACCCTGCCCTTCTTTGCCAGGCATGATGTTAATAGATAGACTTTTGAAACTGATACCTTGCCCTTTTCTGTCAGGCACAACGTTGACATACCCGGCTGAAATTGCCACCATGCCTTTTTTGTCACACATAAGGTTAATAGATATGTAGTGGAAATTGCCACTTGGCGCTTTTTTTCAGGCACAACGTTGATAGATAGCCAATGGAAATTGCCACCTTGCCTTTCTTGTAAGGTACATCGTAGATATCTATACAGTGGAAATTGCCACCTTGTCTTTTCTGTCAAGCATAACGTTAATAGGTAGGCAGTGGAAAAATTGCTTACCCTTTTTCGCCAGGCATAAAGTTAATAGATAAGCACTAGAAATTGCCTACTTTTTGTCAGGCACAACGTTGATAGAAGGCAGTGGAAATTGCCGCTTTGCCCTTTTTGTGAGGCACGAGATTAATGGATAGGTAGTGGAAATTGTCCCATTATCCCTTTTTTCTCCTGCACAACATTAATAGATCGGCAATGGAAATTGCCACCTTGCCCCTTTTTATCAGGTACAACTTTAGGAGACACGCAGTAGAAATTGTCACCTTGCTCTTTTTTATCAGGTACAACGTTAAGAGACTGGCAGTGGAAATGGCTACTTTGCCCTACTTCGTTTGGAACAACTTTAATAGATAGGCATGGTGGAAATTATCACCTTAATTGCTAGTTTTTAAAGGATTGTCCCTTTACCCATCCCCTCCTCACTTCTGACTTCTAGCGCTGTTGTCCTCGATGTTTCTGTTGGAGAAAAACGGAGGGAACCACCGCCTTTCGCCAGGTACCTGGCAGGTTTCCTGAATAAAAACCACTGATAGCCGACCCAACAATTGAAGAGGGATTTGAGTCTGGGACCTCATTTGTCTTCAAGAACTAGTCGACTGCGGGCGATAATAAGCAACTAGTGCCTGTAAAACCCTCATGTCGCGGTAGTTATTGTATTGTGTTACCAGCCTTGTGTGTGTGTGTTAATCTTATCCATGCTTTCTTTAACACCTTTTCACTAGATCCAGAGGAGAACCTGTACGAGGATGTGATCATTGGTGCCAGTCCTGGGGCGACCAAAATCAGTCGGACAGATCTGAGCAGGACAACGCTGCCCCAAAGCCAGAGTAGTGAGTATACATCCCACACCAGATGAATAAGTGAATGATTTTACTGTTGCTTGGTCGATGAAAGGTTATAATATCTTCATATTATTATAGCCTTGTAAAGCCCTTGGTTCAAGGTAAAAAAGATAATGCACAGTATAAACTATTTATATGATAAATATATCCGCATTATGTGAAGGCCTGTTGAGTATTCTGTGTGTAGGAGATAAATTTCTTTCTGACTGAAGGCGCAATATACACTAATAAATTGTATAGTAAGAGAATTGAACGCGCATTACAATATTCAAGTGTTCTGCTTGAGGATATATTGACACTTCGCCTCTTGTAAATCAGCAAAACCTATTGACACTTCGCCTCTTGTAAATCAGCAAAATCTACTGACACTTCGCCTCTTGTAAATCAGCAAAACCTATTCCATTTTCTTTTCAGAAGAAAAGAAATCCGCTCGGCTGTCTTTCTTCAAAAAGAAATCTACGGACATGTGAGATCTCACTAGAACACGAGAATCGATTGCCCGATTCCTCCAAGTAAAGTTGACGAAACAAAATGTACTTTTTGGTGATGAAATTTTGCAAACCGTTGCTATATACAGGTCAAAGTCCATATTGTGTTCATTTGTGCTGATGCATTTTATGTATGCTATCATTTCACATCAAAAACAGCTACATATAGTGGTAGTTTTTGTGTTGAGGGATAGGCCTAGAGAGGGATACTTTTACTGTACATTTCGGTTTTAAGAACAGCTATACTGAGCTCATAATCTCCTGGAATGATCTAAATGTCTTTTGCCATATTTAGACAGGGTGCTTTTGTATAAGGTGAACTAATCCCTGGAATATTTGTGTCATCCCTTTGCTACAAGCCCTCCTTAATATAACACTTTATGTCATAGCTCTTCTATAATTTGTCACATTCAGTATTTTCAGTGAGTTCTTTCCTACGTATTCAATTCAAGTCGCGCAAACTCAGCGGGAAAGTTTTCACAATGAAATTGCCAATGTCGTTGCTATAAAACATGGTACTTATTATATAGCTTAACATAACAGGTTTCATAATTTTGTAGCATGGACTAGCCCTGCCACAAGAAGACTCGGTATATATATAATATAAATTCGCCATATATGTGAAAAATTGTTGAGTAAGAGGGTAAAACCCAAGCATACACATACATTCATTTCATACAGATGTATCATGCAGTATTTATTTATTTATTTATTTGATTGTTTTTTTACGCCGTACCCAAGAATATTTCACTTATGCGACGGCGGTCAGCATTATGGTGGGAGAAAACAGGGCAGATCTCGGGGGAAACCCACGACCATCCGCAGGTTGCTGGCAGACCTTCCACGTAGGGCTGGAGAGGTAGCCAGCATGAGTTGGACTTGAACTCACAACGACCGCATTGGTGGGAGGCTTGTGGGTCATTTCGCTGCGCCAGCGCTCTAACCGACTGAGCCACGCAGGCCCTATCATGCAGTTAAAGGCAGTCATAGATATATACATTGGCAATAAATCATACAACTATTTCCATGCTGGTGAATCTTAAATCGCAGTCACATATTTGTGTAAGGGTTATATTTATACGACCGTATTATGGCATGGTATCACTTTCGTATAGTTTTGTACGTATTATTTAAAGAGTGAATATATATCGTTGATTTATTTTAATCAGTATTAACTATATTTTGGACTTATTATCCACTTCCATGTATTACAGTGTTCTTCAATATTCATTGTTCTTCTGCAACATGAAATTACAATATTATATGACAGCACTTTTGTCAGGTACAAGGTAATCAATGTAAACTGATCTGTACAACATTTTGAATTTCCCGTGCAACATTTTTCGTATTACTCCCGTTCATACTGGTTTGTGCAACATTTTCGATCATGGCCCCTACAGACTGATCGCACTGTCTGGTCAGCACATTTTCCACAAACTTTCCCGAACAATTTTTTGAGTCAGTGCTCTTCCACAAACCGTACCGTACAATATTTTTAGTCAGTACTCTTCCACAAACTGCCCCGTACAATATTTTGATCCTGTTCTCTTCTACACACTGTCCTGTACTATATTTTGTATAAGTGATCTGTTGCAACTGACCTGTACAAGGTTGTGAGTCAGTGCTTTTCTATAAACTGTCCCGTTCAATATTTTGAGTCATTGCTCGTCTACCATCTGTCCTGTATAATATTTTGAATCAGTACTCTCCTACAAAGTAACCTTTACAAAGTTGTGAGTCAGTGCTTGTGCATCACTTCAGAAAGATTCATGCTCTAATTGTCAGCGTGTTTCCACAATAGTTTTGTTTTGTTTTTTGTTCTTGCGTTGGCTAAATTGTTGTAACTTGGTGCTTAATAATTGTACACTTATATATTATCCAGTGAACAGTCATATTACACGTTGTCAATAAATTATACACCTATTTACATGGTGATGAATCGTAAATCTTGAACTTATTATGTAAAGAGTTCATTTGGGAACTTATTGTTAACGTCGATTTATTTGTATCATTACAGTCTTTACAGTTAACCTTGTAGTTTTTTTGCCTTACATTTATTTGGTATCTGAAAAAAAACGAAGCGAAGAAAAGTGGCCACACGGATCTATGAACTGAGAAAGAAGGCCGGAGTATGGCAAGCGGTTTAGGTATTGTATAATTATATATATGTACAAAACTTTTCACACACGAACAAGTCAGTTGAAATTTTTAGACGTATGTACACATATATGTACATCTATATACAGAAGAATTGGGCATAAGTGGAATTCTTTTGTACGGGTATGAAATTAAAGGAAAAATGCCGAAACGTCTGGCTTTCTCTCCGGCCGTACGTGGGCAGGTCTGCCAGCAAGCTGGGGATGGTCCTGGATTTCCCCCGGACTCTGTCCGCTTTAATTCCATCACAATGCTGGCCGCTGTCGTATGAGTCAAATAATCTTGATTGGCATAAAATACCAATCAAATAAATACATATATTCACCTGAAACAACTGGTTGTTCTATCTTGCGGAAATTGTACATAATAGGAAACAAGTGAGAGCATTATCAATAGCTACAAAGACCGGGTCATGCATATATTGTACCTATGAGATCAGACAACACGAGTTGCACGTGATATCCACGGCAGACAAAGCAATGTATTCTGTGTATATTTCATAACATAAATAAGATAAAAGTTTCTTAATCGGTATTTGTAAAGATTCAATACAAATCTCTCTTACCGACTCGGTGTCCTGGTGACTAGAGCGTCCTCGTTGAGGTCGGGAGATCCCGTATCAAAACCGGATCGGGTCATACTAAAGGCTTTAAAAATGGTACTTGTTTCTGTCTTGCTTGTGGCTGGGTGGGGTGTCATGTCTGGTGTCTTCGGCATGATGTTCCAGTGTCAGCAGCACTTTGGAAGCATGGACTCGCCCTAGAAGACACAGAATATCGTCATCATATATAATTAAAAAATTGTTAAGTAGGGCGGAAAACCCAAGCATACATACATACATACGTACAAATCTGTCTCAGTGGCGGTGTTTAAGATCACGGAAACAATCTCCATGTGCCAGTCAGAAATAGTACCAGGCTGGAGCTATTCTATGGGTCGTCATGATTCCAATCTTGTGGCGGCAGGTGAAAATTTCTGTTGGTTAATTTAGTCACAAGGGCCCCCCCCCCCCCCCAAGTGCGTTTAACATTCTGTGTGAGGTTAGGAAGCAACAAAGGAGTTGGACACGTTTCCAAACAAATTGCTGGGAAAATACCCTACATGTACAAATTTATTACAAGCCAATTTTAAAGTTGATGAATGGGCAGGTATCTTTAACATCATTCTTCACCGATGCAAACTTGGCACGTGACCTAGATTGTCTACCCAGTGAAATCATCTTGGTGGTAATGAGCTGGCATAGTCGAAAGTCCCATTTTCATAAAACACCATACCCACCAAGTTTATTGCGTGGATTTCGCGTACAGAAAAATGTACAAACACATCGCCATATATTCTCCTCACCAAAATTTATTTCCGAAATGGTTACCAATCAAACGTCAGGGAGCAGGATACTGGCGCCATTTTAGTGAGGTCAAATATCTATCCCCGACTTATCATAATGACATCTCATTAAAGGTAGAACGAGTTCACAGTAGAAAGTGATACACTGCAACATTGCAGACGTTGCGTAAAAAATAGTTTTTGACATAACAATGCTTCGCGTCCTACTTCACACTAGCGCCACCTCACGGGATGAAAAAGTATACCGCCTCCCCATTCGAGCCTCTTTGTGAAAGAGAAGGCCTAGACAACCCACAGCGGACATACGACGTCAAACGTTCATTCGGATCAACGATAACGTCACAAATGGACTGCCCCGCTCATATCAGAAGGCACAGACGTCACTGAGAAGGGAGGCGTTGCGTTGCGGCCTGTGCACTGGCGTCTCCCTTTATGTAGACTTGCCATGAGTAGGCTTGTTTGATCGTTACCATGGATTAATGATTTGGGTGAGTAGTTAACAGTGTATATATATATATATATGCACGCAATCTTTATTTCAAGTGTCTGTTATGTTGCGACATAATTTAAACAACAAAAGAAAGGTACATTTAGTGTGTTTATGTGTATAGCCTAAATGCATACATGTAGGTGTACATGTAGATATAAAGCCAGCCATTTTTCTAGATCACTTCTTTGAGACAAGATTTCACATCACTTGGCCATAGGCCTACACATTCTACACATTCTACACATTCTATATAGATGTATTGTCAAAGATAAATATACCGCCGTTTCTTTAAGAACACAGGATCAGATTAACAGGTATAATTTGTCTAGTCATTAGCCTTTTCTTTTAATATTCAAGACAATGCATTCCACTGGAGCGTGAATGGTCCTTTCAATTTGACTTCCAGACGATGGCCCCCTACAAAAAAACCAAAGTAGCGCAAATGAAAGTAAGTACATAAGCAGTAAATCTTATATTTGCAGGTGTGGATACAGAAATACAAGGACTCTCACCAAAAATCAAAAGGTCAAACAATTTGCTTTAAAAAATATCAGTGGAAACACCATTTTGATGGGTTTGAACACTGCAACTGATTAACTACTAAAACATTGACACAAATGGGATGTATACAATTTGCAGGCGTCAGCCACCTGACCTACTTGCTCTGATAATACCTAGTAAATCGTGAGTAGTTTTTGATTATTTTGCCTTAAAAGTGGAAAAAGGGATCTGCACACATTCCTGGATCCAATACTGATGTATGATCGGATGCGTATTCCCTCTGCTGTATTCGTGGTTGTGTTGGAGAAATAGTAATGTATACAACCTCATGACTCATTGAAAATAGTAATTAAATGCTAACAGTTTAATCACCACCAGTGAAATAAAAGATTAAATAATAAGGATTTAAGTTATCCCCAGTCTAATAAATAAATAATAATAATGTCAATGAAATTTCCAACCGGTGTTATTTTGTTATTGGTTTTGCCTGTTACACCAGGAGGACATAAATGACGAGTTGGAGGGGCCAGTGACGAACCGTGTGTGTCGGGATGTGCCCTGTTGTCTACTCTTTGTCCTCTTTATGTGTGGAATGGTAATATGAGTTAATGGACAATTCATATTCAAAGATGTGGAATTATTTCGCGTTGGATGTCTATGTTTTACTACTTGGGAATTTGCTATAATGGCAATGGGAAGATAACTCGTTTCGTATAAATTGGTATATACATCCAGTAAAAGAGCATTTCAAATACTTATTTCAATCTTATTAATTTTATTCCATTATTCAGGCTTAAATTAAAAATGCTTTTAAAAGAATTATTGATGATTGCTTACTATGGTCAAATCTTATTGTAGCGCCTATATTCTACTCATGTTTATTTTCACAGGTGATCGTGGCTGGGCTGGCATACCAGCAAGGTAATCCATACACTCTGTTTTATGGCGTAGACAGCTGGGGAAATGTGTGTAACATGAAAAACCCAACTGTCGATTTAACAGGCCTTAAGTAAGTATATAATTTTTCAACCAGCTAGGGAATTGTTAGTAACTTGAAAAACCCTAGATTTGATGGAACAAAAAAAAATAGATTACTGAGATTTTTCAGTACTTTGAGAAGGGTGTGTGGCACGAAAGAAAAATTAGATCTAACGTCCTGACGGAACCTGTGTAAATTTAGCTTTATAAAACAGAAGTATAGCTTTTGAAAAAAGTATAACTCTTCAAAATTCATGTGATATCATGGGTTCGTAGAATCAAATGTTTCCAATGCATTTTACTAGGTTGAAAAAAAAATAAACAAACAAACAAAACAACATCTACCTATTTATTTGGACCAGATTACCTAAATCTTCCATCTGACAGGTCCATCGTACTTCATATCATTTGGTTTTATTTCTTGACTATTCATCGGCCTGTGGTATGAGCTGCCATGTATCTCAGAGGCTTTTAGCGTTCTCATTTCAAGTGGCGATTGCTTGGATCAGTAGGTATATGAGGACTTGACTTCAGAGTGTACACACATAGCTGTAACAGGATGTAAAGTCATAAATATGTACCAAGCACAGAGCTCAACTGTTGGCTATACGATAGTATTGCCTATAAAGATGCCTTACTTTGTGGAACAGAATTTGGGAAAGTATGGCTGCTGGTCCCTCATGTAAATCATTGTTTCTGTCTTGTAGGCGATCGTTCCGATTCAATGCTGCCTACCACTTCTTGAAGCTGATACCCGGCATAAGTAATTCTACCCTGGGCCCTTACGTAAACTCTGAAGGTGACGACACAGTGGTTTGTGTGAGGGCTTGTCCTAACGACACGCTGACAACCTCGTCGGAGGCACAACACTTCCAAGACACCTTTGACAGCAACCTGTGCCTGTATAACGTCAGCAGTTACGTCAACGACACAGGGCAGTGTGCACAGCTGCCCATCTCACAACAGTAAGACTTCACTGGAGATCTGTCAGCCAGTTTTCTTTTCTTTTTAGCTTGTTTTTCTAATATGTGGAGTAATTCGATGTAATCAACGTCCCCTAAACAGCAAGGGGGCATACTTTCTCTAGCTCACAATGTTTGGTAGTACACACTGTGAAAATGTGCACAGAATTGTATGTACCGCAAGGCATATTTTGTCCAGCAACTTATACACTTTTCCTCTATGACAAAACATTGCCCTGTTGTCCTGAATACTCATGATGCCTGATCGATTAGCCTTGTTTGTCATTGTGTCTGGTTGTAGCAACTTCGGCGATTTATTATTTTTGTTTTTGCATCCAGAGTTTCTTACTATTATCATTTCGCTTACAGAAATTCTGTTCTAAATCGTTGCGTGCCTTCGCAGTACTTGGAGCTTATCACACAGGCGGTACAAGGATTTGTTTCGTCAATAGCAACAGCCACGGTTGGACCAGATTTCGCACAGGTGGGTTATGTACTCCTGAAAGTTAAGCCAGGTTTCACACCGAGGTGGACAGTTGCCTCTATAGCAACAGCCACGGTATGACAAGAATTCACACGGGTGGGTTAAGGTAGGCTTCACGCTGTATACAGTATAGTTTCCTCTATAGCAACATCCAGGGTAGGCCAAGAAGTTGCAGAGGTGGATTGTGTACTCTTCACGCCTACGGCAGGCTGCACATTTTTGATAGTAGCCTCGTCTTTAGCAACACCCAGGGTTGGGCCAGACGTGGCAGAAATGGGTTGTGTACTCATCACGGCTAAGGCAGGCATAGTTGATAGGAGTCTGTCATAGCCACGGTAGGATTAGACGTTGCAGAGGTGGGTTGTGTACTTTTAGCGGCTAATTCAAGGCGCATACACACTAGTTCGCCGACTTTCTCCTCAGGAGAAGCAGATCGCCGACAAAAATCTGAAATGATTTCAAGATATCTTTCAAAACTACCTTGTGGCTGAAAAGAATTGCCATAAACAGCGAGTTACTTGTTTAATGATATTATTGTGCAAAAAGGAAAACAAACACACAATGCAATGTACATCGGCGATGTTTTCCGACTAATGGCGTAAACGGGTTTAAGAATATGATAGTGTGCGATAAACCGCGACCTATAGTCGACGATAAATTCGGCGGACTGGTATGTGTGCGTCTAGCTTAGACGTCTGGCTTCACACTGTGAAAACGGTTTTGTTCTGGTAAATGCATTGAATGAGCAGACTGAAGATTGCCATGGCTTTTGCTTTGTCTCAAGTATACAATCAAACAGTACACAAACCTTACAGATTTGCATTGTACGTCTCTTTGTTGCAGAACATCATAGAGGACATCCAAGTATGCTACAAAGAAATTCTTATTTTATGTGCTGTTGCCTTTGGTAAGTCTTCAATTCTCGGTTTCCTTGTTCCATGGCGGTTGAAACAATTTCTTTGATGATATAATTAATCACAAATACTGGCGTGTTTGAATTTGATATGTTTTAAGATCTTTTGATTTCCCCATTAAAATTACGATTTCAGAAAAATGTTAGGCATTAACGTATCTAAGGTCATCGAATGTAAATGTTTTTTGTTAGAATGCATTTTGAGGCAGACAAGAGAAAATCAGTAAACCTCAAGCCTTCAGGCCGTTTCGGTGGTAAGAGATTGAGTCAGATTGTTAAGTTCATTCATTTGATTTATTTGATTTATTGGCTGAGGCAAGAATGACAGTTTTCTCCAGTGAGCTTTGCAAGGATCTCAATGAAATTCTTATGTAATTACTTATCCACATGAACAGGGGTAGTTAGGTGTCAAATATTGTAATAAATAATATTAATGCTTTAACACCTCTGTCTTCAGGGGTCCAAACTGAGCTTTGTTTATCTTTCAGGAAGCTCTTTGGTATTGGTAGTTCTTCTACAGTTTATCGCCGCCATATTGATTTGGACAGTCGTGATCCTTATTGTACTGGGCGGGTTTGTGGCCAGTGGTTATTGTTGGTAGGTCCTTTTGTTTACTAAATACTCTCGATAAGAATGAATGAATGAATGAATGATTATGGCTTAACGCCACATCGGCAATATCTCAGCCATATCGTGGCGACGATAAGAATGAAAACAGTGAAATAACAAAGAACTCTTCAACGCAGATGAATTCGGTGAGCAACTTTGTCGTTTACTTTTGTGCATGATATGCTCAGTTTTGCCCTCCCAACTCAGTGAGAACTATTCATTAATTTATTTGAATTTACACCGCACTCAAACTTATTTCGACGGCGGCCAGCATTATAGCAGGAAGAAACCGGGCAGAGCCCGGAGGAAAGAGTTCTATTTAAAAGTAACAGTATTGACTCATGCTGCAACTGAGTACTACAAGCCGGATTAAAGGGATCAACGCAACGCTTAACACTTTGGAATATATTGTACGGCATGTTTATTTGTTCACAGCGCATTCGAGTTCCATAGTGTGAATCGCTGGTCATTGTGTAGGGTCAATGGGAGGGTCAATGTTGTCCCAGCTTTGACATTGCAAGATTTGTTGCCCATACAAACGTGAAATGTCCTGATTTACCAGAGAGGGTCAGTGCTGTCCGAACTTTCACATTGGAAGTTTCCTTGTTCATAGAGCCGTGAAATTTATTATTTATACATCAGTGAAATCCAAGCATTTCCTTCACTGATGAAAGTGTTATTTTCACTACATTGAAATATCACATTTTGATGTTTCACACCTAGACGTCATGACGTCAAAAAAGAATCATTTTAGTTTGTAAAGTTCCAATCTGATCTCAGCGGAATGACGTCATAATGCGAGTTTACTCAATTGCTACCTTATCACGTCACTTGAGAAGATACGACGTCATATAACACGTCATGTACACGATGTCAAGCTCTAGGCATGTCTGTGACAGCCTACGACTGGAAAAAATGCCGAAAACTCTTAAAAGTACACAAAATCATGATACTGTTTAGGGTATAAATAATGAATAGAGTATTGCACATTGAAAGCTGAATACCATAAATATTGTTATGGTGAGAGGTGGAAATGATAACCCACTTGACGCTCCCCGTCTCGTTGGGTTGTCTCGGTCAATGCTGCCCGAACCTTCAAACTGGACGTTTCCTCCTTTATACAGACATGAAGTATCCTTATTTTCCAGGGATCGTCAATTTTCCCGAGCTTTGACATTGTAAGGTTGGTTGGCAGTACAGACATGAAATGTCCTTACTTGCCAAGGACGCTCAATGTTCCTTATTCAGATAGAAATGTGAAATGCTTCCTTTCTCCCAAAATATGTATGAATGTAAGTCGCCTTTTTATTGAACGTAGATCCAGCTTTCATGACTACGACTTGTGAAGGTCTGTCAGCTATATTTGAGGAGGTGTTTTTGGTTTTCCGTCATGGAAGTAAAATATTGTTAAATGTAGTCTGAAGTGTGATTAATGGTCTTCGTGTTTCTGCACAGGTATACATTTTATAAGCTTTCTACAGCCTACCAAACATTAGAGCAACTGTTGAAATCCCCGGTTATTACAGAAGAGGTACGGGCCTGGCTGATTTATGCCTCATGCTGTACTGTTGTCACGGTGAGCTGCCACTGCCAACGTCACAGATTATGGCCATATATATACATATATATATTCTTTGACGACGTTTTGAACAGTTTGTGTAAATCAGAAGTATTCATATATTACATGTAGTACTTAGTATTTGATAACATTTATTATTCTTTCTTTCTATTGGATAACTTTTTTGTAAACATAACATTCCTTATCGCTTTCCCAAGTGCATGCTTTTCCAAAACTGCGATGACACGGTGAGACTGTGACGTGAAAAAAGGGCATGCGCTTTTTCTTGCGATTGAAATCGCATCATCTGAGCGCGGCTCAGATAAACTTTTTTTCATTCCACTTTATGTGATGTCCAGATATGTTTGATGCGATGCCAAGATATACATGCCCATGCATGCTGTGACGACATGCCAGGAAGAGTGACGTCAAGCATGTAAGGTTAACCGGAGCTCAATCTGAGGAGAGATCAGATGGCAGAAGACTTATTTAGGTTTGATTTTGACCTCATTACTTCAATGATATGGTCATCATGTTAGCCTAATAAAGTCTTATATTACTTTTCCTGCATTAATTTCTTTGTCTTGCAGTTAATCCTTACCGTCATTTTAATATTTCTACGAAAAAGGATCGGTTTGGTACGTATATTTCTTTAATTTAATAATTCACATGAGCTTCATTTTACCTAATTTCAAAACACAGTGCGTCCTGGTATATCAACGTTTCACGGCTCAATTAAAAATCGGTTGATATCAATTTAGATATTAAAATTGGTATTTTTGGCCACTTTGTATGAATCAAATCATTTGGCTTTCGCTTGCTCAATGCCAGGTCAAGCCGGTGAGAGATCAAGCAAAAGTCATGTCATCAACACTAACGCTCAGTCAGTTGTCAGAGCAGTACAAGTAATGGTCGGCCACGTCAGTTTACTGAGATATCCCTGTTATGCTAATCAAAGATTGCCCAGACCTTTGAATTTGCATTGTTCTTGACAATGACGCGATCGCCATGTCGCCACTGTGCGACGATAAGCTCTATCAAACCGGCATTGTGTATATCCAAGAAACAATTAAGCATAACATGGGCCTGAAATTGTAATAAAACACTTCTGGAAACATTCGTGAATACACACCGTGTTATCTGGCAAGTCTAAATTGCCGAATCTCACACCAAATAACTCGAAAACGATTCTATTTCTCCGACTATGGTCGCTCAGAACACTGTGACCTCTTGAACACGTAACAACAATGGACACATTTTCCAGCCGTAACTGGTGGGATATCTTAGCTCAAGCTGAAACAAATCGAACAGGATTTATTTAAATTGGGCAACGTAATACGGTGTCTGATCACGAATGTTTCCAGGAATAGTTTTATCACAGTTTTGAGTTCAGTTTGAGCTTAATTTAGGCCCGTCTGTTGGACGCAGAGAGCCGGTCTAAAAGTCAGATCTCATCACCCTTGTGTTAGTATTGTGCAGAGCTCACACTCTGAATTTGAGCGTCGCTGGTGACCACCTTATTTCTGATCCAAATTTCAACGTCTGGGCAATCTCGGACTATACCTATGTCCCGGAAGGCTACAAGATGGCACTCGGTCATCTTGAAATAAGGAGACATCCTATTGTGATTTCACCAGTTTCTTGTCAAAAGTAAAACCCGAGGAACATGCATAAACCAAATACATGTACATTTATTTCAGTGTTCAGTGTCTATGTGGAGTGAAGAATATGTGTGACGCATTAGCTCTGGATATTTGTGTTGTCAGGTTGTCCAGCTGTTCCGGGAGGCCGGGTGCGCCATTCGGAGGATTCCTATGATTCTGGTTCAGCCATTATGGGTAAATTATTAGAACGAAAGGAAAATAGTCTGTTCAAACTTGACCGATGCCGCTACACCGATACACCTCTTGGTTTTGTTTTCCCAATTTTCTTCCAATCGAATCTGGACAATAGCAGTTTTGTCGTGCATCATCTTAAAAGGATGTCGTGAGGTAACTATGACGTCTGTCGGCCGACTACAATGGGGTCACTGGTTCGAACGCAACTCGTGCTGTTGAAATTAAGTGGTTTGTCAGGTATCTGTATGGAGCTGCGCTGGTTACCCCGAGTTCTGTGCCTTATCCTCCCCTAACCTGACAAGAAAATTGTTAACAGAATGCAGCGATGAAACACCATATTGTTAATAGAGTGCAGCGTAAAACCACTATATTGTTAATAGAGCGCAGCACTGAAACACCTTGTTGTTAATAGAGTGCAACGTTAAAACACTATATTGTTAATAGAGTGCAGCGTTAAAACACCAAATTGTTAACAGGCAGCATCATTATAACACCATATTGTTAATAGAATGCAACGTCAAAACACCATATTGCTAATACAGTGCATCGTTAAAACAGCACACAGCTATAAACTACAAATATAATTCTGTCGGATTTTGGAAATTTTCCTATACATATAGTTAGTAACCTTTGTTTCAATCACCTTGAAGTTAGTAATTTTGGTTGTAATCTTAAGGAGTAAAACATATAAATCTTTATGATTGAATGAATGAGTGATCAGCTCTCTACATTGATCAGCCTAGATGTCCTATAATTATTTGTGTGCAAAATGAATTGAGCTTAACATGTTAATGATCGACAGTGTTTGTGCCATATATAAATTTACATAGATTACTATTTATACCGGTACTTGTCAGTTTTATTATATTTGTATGCCTATTAATTATTTGTATATTTAGGCATTGTATTTTGTTACATACTGTTATGAAGGATGGTCACATGACCAGGAAGCCCCTCCCTTCAACATATCCAATTTCCCCGATTGTTCACGTTCATTATTAAAACAAATGTCGATGTGTTGTTGTGTATTTCAGACGTTAATAGTGTTAGCTGCCTCAGTGACAGCGTTAGTTGTTGTGGCGCTTTACATAGAAACAACGGGTAAGTCATGTTGTCATTTCACCATCGGCAAACTCAGCAAATCAGGTTTTCGATACCTTTCAAGCAGATTATGTTGACTTATATGTTGACATTACATTGTTATACCGGAGATTAGGTGTTACTACATCATGTAGTGATGTCCCTAGCATTGCTTAACGTCACAGCGGGGCAAATCAGTGCAATTTAACGTCCTACCTGTATTTACAACAAAATTTCTCCACGAAAACGTGAATTTAATTTCCTGATTTATACTTTTACAAAAATATTTCAGGAAATAAATTATCAACATTGTTTGTGTAAAACAGGTTTGAGCCAAGACGACGTTTCAACACAAGAGGTCGCCATGACTAGAAAAACCTGTCGTATTAGAACTTTTCTCTTGTAAGAGTAACCTATTTGGAATTTGTCAAAGTAAAACTACCTCTTCTGCAGTCGAGAATCTCGCTGTATTGTTCTAACCCCCAGTTATTTTTGTTTTGTACACAGGCACGCCTTCACTGGATTTAAATACCGGTTTTGGTGTCAATTATGACAAAGATCAAACTTGGCACGTAAGTTATAACATGGAAGTAAAATATTTTATCTCCATGATTAAACGAATGAAATTAGGCCCCTACATTTACCAACATTTCAGTGAGGCAGTATTTGGATGTATTTGGGGACAAAGACGGTTACACAAACTGATCTGTACATGTGTCCCCTCCGTGAGGAATCCAATACTTCAGCTCGCCAGTCGTCAGTGGCCGAAATCTGGAAATCCGTACTTCAGTTGAAATATTCTTATGCACAGGGGAAATACGCATTAAATAGTAAACAATCCAAAAAATCCGTTATTTCATTCGTTAGACTATGTGTCAGATGTTGGAATGATATCAAATATTGACCGGTAGTGCACCAGCTAACAGTATATTTCAGTCAGTCAGGCCTTTCTTTCGTTATGTGTCACTCAGGTTTTTCCGTTGTTATCAGTCAATTACTTTTTTCCGTCGCTATCAGTTAGGCATAAAAGTTAAGTTCCGTGTATGTAAATCCTCCGCTGATGCCAATATTTCACTTGTTCATTCGTCAGTCAGGCATAAAAGTTAAGTTCCGTGTATGTAAATCCTCCGCTGATACCAATACTCTATTCCTCATTCGTGCGTTAGTCATACACGTTAAATTCCGGGCATGTAGATCCACCGCTGATAACAATACTTCACCCGTCATTCGTCAGTCAGGCATACAAGTGAAGTTCCGTGTATGTAGATCCTCCACTGATACCAATACTTCATCCGTCATTCGTCAGTCAGGCATACAAGTGAAGTTCCGTGTATGTAGATCCTCCACTGATACCAATACTTCATCCGTCATTCGTCAGTCAGGCATACAAGTGAAGTTCCGTGTATGTAGATCCTCCACTGATACCAGCACTTCCACTCGTCATTCTTCAGTTAGCCATATACGTCAGTTTTTAAATGTGGTACAAGATACATTCTATCGGGACATAGGCCCTCCATGTTCCATCAGCTAGACATACATGTTAAGTTCTGTATAGATGTTGTGAGATGTTATTTCGCCTGTCTTTTTCTCCGCCGATCTGCTAATACCGTACTTGTCATCCGTCAGTAATGCATACATGCACATGTTATGTTCTATACGTAGTGTTCTATATTGGTTCGCCCGGCAGATCCTCCGCTGGTACCATTATTTCGGTGCACTTTGGATCACGGCCTTCATATTTGCGTGCCAGGAGGTCATCATCGCCGGAGCCGTAGCCACTTGGTACTTCAACAGGTAAAAAATATAAAAAAAAAATATAAAAAAAATATATATAACCATACACTCTTAAAACTCCATCTCCTGACTCATGCTGTGGACAATTCCACAATTGCGAACGGGTGCTAGAAAGCAACTAATAACAGGCACTGTGTCGACAAACTAATATACGCTCATGCCACTTCTAAGTATTGCTGTAACAAACTGACAAAAGAAAGTTGGCCGTTCATTCATTTCATAGGTACGTCCATGCCTCCGTTATGCAGATCTTTCAGTTTAACGCTATAAAGCTATTGTTGTAAGAAGCGATTGTATTGTGACAGAACTTTTCTAAGCTATGTAGTGTTGTTGTCTTGCAGAAACAAGCGGTCTCTGGGATGGCCGATATATGCATCCACGTGGCGACTGTTCAGGTGAGATATTTGTTTATTTATTTATTTGATTGATGCTTTATGCCTTAGTATTTCACTTATACGACGGCGGGCAGCATAATGGTTGGAGGAAACAGAGCAGAGCCCTTTGGGAAACCTATGACCATCCACAGGTTGCTGGCGGATCTGCCCACGTACGACTGGAGAGGAAACCATGCAGCATGAGCTGGATTTGAACTCACAGCAACCGCACTGGTGAGAGGCACTTTGATCATTATGCCGCGCTTGTGCGCTACCTCCCCCCCAGGTGAGATATATCGACCAAAACAAAAAGTGCCACACCCATGAATAATTTACCGTTAAGATTTAAATATTCTGCATCGTATGTCCCCGATGAGTGAACATTCAGAAATAATTGGTTATTTTATCTTGATTGGTCATTGACACAAAAAAATTTTTAAAACCGGCTGTAAACCGGCTGCTTAGGGTAAACCACCTGCCTGGGGTAAACCATCTGCCTGGAGTAAACCAACTAACTGGGGCAAACCGTTCGGTTGGAGTAAACCGCCTGCCTGGAGTAAACCGCCTGACTGGAGTGAAGCACCTACCTGCAGTAAACCGCTCGTCTGGAGTAAACCGTATGCCTCGAGTAATCCTCCTGTCTGAACTACACCCTCTGGATGGCGTAAACCTGCCTCGAGTAAACCGCCTACCCTGAGTAATCCACCTGCCTCGAGTAAACCACCTAACTCACCACGCCAGCTGGCAGCCCTCAAAGAAGCGAGTTACCCGGCCTCATTCGAATCAGCCCTTAAGTTACCAGACATATTTCTTCCGAAACGTTGCCCAAGAATCAACACTGATAAATATTTGGTTTTATTGCAACACGTGACATTTAATAGTCTATTCTACAGAAGGTACGAGGGTACAGTATGCGTATCAGTGAAAGTAGCTGTCTTTCCTTACTGACAGGTACCACCTGGGATCCGTGGCATTTGGGTCTCTTATCATCGCTATAATAAGGTTCATTCGCCTTATCCTTGCCTACATTCAGAGACAGTGAGTACATGTACATATATATAGGGTTATGTATACATGTACAACTAAACATCCTCTATGGATATAGGTGGATAGGCCTATTACAGCGAATTCAAAATAACTACTGTTGATCCTATTTTGCTCCGTGAGACAAAGCGCCATGTGAAAAATAACCGTCAAATGAAAATCCCTGCATTAAATCTTAAATTGATATGTAACGAAAGTGTCCATGCATTTGATCGCAGTTTCCATCACTAAATTAAACTATTTTGATATATACGTTCCCCATTTTACCTATTTTTCGAAACGATACTTTACAATGATAGTTTATGATCACACTTTCTTTACTTACAGATTAAAAGGCAGAACGGGAAAAGTGGCTCAGTTTCTCCTCAAGATGATGCACATCTGCCTCTTGTGTTTCGAGAAATTCATCGCTTATTTGAACAGGAATGCATACATTGAAGTGGGTATGCACATTGCATAGTAGTGGCAATTCAGCGGGTACTTTGCACGTTAAGTGACGTGAGTTCACCAGATAAGTATTTGCATTATAGGACGAGGGGTTAGTATGCTGACAGTGGTATAACACACACTTGGAGCAAATGAATGGATGAGTATGGCTTAATGCTACTTCCGAAATACTAAATCGTGACGACGGACTTTGATGTGATTTACAATAGTATACACCACGTAAGTATTGGGCTACCGGTATGGGATTTAAACGCTTGAGTTCCCATGGTTTGGCTACAATATTACCCTAAGTATCTACCATCTACCATCTTTTATTTGAACAGTTACATGAATACAGACACATACATGTAGATATGGGAAAGTTTTAGACAGAATTTAGACATTCCTCCTCTGGTACTCTGTTTGTCCTGGTGTAGAAAAAATCTCATCGAAACACAAAGCCGAAGGACATTCTCATTGTCATCTATCGTTCATCCCATTCTGTAAAAATAAACCTCCATACGTTACCAAATCATGGAAACGAATCCAGGTTCCGCTTCAAAATTTCTGCGTTCGTCAACTTCAACTTAGAAAGTCTGACGAAAAAAAATGTTGCCATTCATAAACTTGTTTCCTGGCGATTATTGTGGAATGGTTGCTGACGGTTTCCATGAGCTTTACAGGTCTGGTCTCGGTAACTATGTGTAACTTTATGTATTGTCTTTTACAGCTATATACGGGCACAATTTTTGCACGGCCGCCAGGAAAGCCTTTTTGTTGATTGTTAGCAATGTTCTTCGAGTGGCTGCCATTAACTCCATTGGCGATTTCATTCTTTTCCTCGGTAAACTCATCCCCGTTGGAGTAGTGATCGTTGCTGGAAGGGAATTACTGAAGGTGGGTGTATGCCAGGCATCATGTATTCTAACACATACTTGAGTTAAGTGTTCTTTTTTCACATGTTCCATTACAAAGCATAGTTTGACCTTTCACTCATGTAAGAAAGAATTTATTAAATGAAACAGTACTTGGTGTATGTTTGATTCACTATGTAATGACACGTCGATGCTGCATGCAAGTCCCATTTCCGGTGACAAAAGTGTAAAACCAAAATCCTTCAAATACCCATCTATTTCTATAATTATCACCTTCTTATGGACAAAAAGTGTAAATGCACAAAGGTGATAGGACTTAAATATGGCAAGTCAGATCGCAAATAATTACTGGACGTGTACTTTCACTTTGAAGTCTGTCAGATTCAAATAAATGCACCAATATCCATATGAAAATATCTGTATATGTATACATTTGTGAACCTTTGAAGAACATCGTATCCATGCAGTAAACTGATCGTTTGTACAACACATTTCCTTCTATGTTTCGCTTACATTGGCAAGAACATGGCAGAATCACATGCTACGTGCACACGCCAGCGTTGTAACTCATGTTCAGTGCTTTAAGTAGAGTTCAACAATGTTGCTCTCAAATCAAAAGAACTAAAGAGCCAGGTTTCCATTCAAAGTTTTAAATTGTCAGCAAGTTCGTTTGAATTCAAACAATCACATCTGTCCAGTTTTCAACACATTCAACACTCATCGTCTAAACTTTCTTAACAGGCATGCAGATTATTGCAAACTTATTTTCATGTGTTACCTTGGATAAAACACATCAGAAAAGTAATTTCAATATTGCCAGCATATGTATTCAGTGCATTCTGTTTGCTTTTATTTCAGGACCGCCCCGATGTTAGCATTATAGCCGTTCCTATTGCGTTGGTGGCCTGTTTTGCCTTTGCTATCGCGCATTGCTTTCTAGGAGTATACGAGGTAAAGATTGGCTTCTTTTTCCTACAAATTCCACCCATCTACGCTTTACACCAATCTTCGCGTAAGTCTGGCCACAATAAGGAAAGTAAGTTAGATATATATACCTGTACCCGCATTATAGAAGCCTTAGGTCAGGTGCCATGCAGGTCACAGTGAAACAGCAACCCCAGTTAAATTGGTCATGCCATGCACTATTCTTGAGGAATACCTGCATGTAACATTCCCGACAAGACAGGCAAATGCAAGCCAAGCTGGTTCAGTCAGAGAGGCATCTAATGTAAGGAATTGCATATTCCTTCTCATCCTGTTGGTCAATATGCACACAACAGCAGCTGCAGTAAGAGTTAGGCTCGCTCAAATTCTTTCCATCTCCGTGCGCAATATTTGTTGACTTGTTCTGCACGAGTGAAGTCTTCACATTCCTAGAAGTTCAATATGATTGTTGTCTTGATGAAGTCGCTCGTGGTTCTTTCCGGCTCAAGTCTCTTGCTTTGCTCCAAGTTAAGATGTAACAGGATACAATTTGTAGTGAGGACTTCGATACGGCTATATTCTGCATTCCATGTGTGTATGCGATGTGTTGCAGGAAACTAAGATCGCGTCCCCTGCATCAGGGTGTGTACGGCCCTAAGCCCCCGTCTGGCTCTGCATATCATAAGGTGTGAATGGGACTTCACAGTGAGTCTACTGGTATTATATGATTTGTCTCCTTTACACACAGATGGTGATTGACACAATATTCATTTGCTTCTGTGAAGATTGTGAACAGAATGACGGAGACACAAAGCCGTACTACATGAGTAAAGGTTTAATGGTGAGTATATTGCATGTATGTTTCTTTGAATAAGTAATATCGCTTATGGTTTATTTGCTGTGCCACGGTATTGTCTAACAGGGTTTACTAGTACTTGTTTAATGGTTCCCTGCAGTTCAGATACGCGATCATAAACTTTTTTTTTATGGATAAAGGCAACGTGACATAGCCCGAGGGATACGTGGGCCTTGTTTCATAACACTAGAAGTGCTGGTGAGTAGTTAAGCAGGGAGTTTTCAAGCAAACTGCTACTACTCAGTGACCACCTGATGATTTTAGCTATCATCATCCTTCTTTGGCCATGTCCCCAGAAGCAGACAGACCACATCCTTTGGCCATGTTCCCGGAAGCAGATAGAATATATCCTTTCCCATGTTCCCAGGAGCAGATAGAACATATCCTTTGGTCATATCCCCAGAAGCAGATAGAACATATCATTTGGCCATGTTCCCAGAAGCAGACAGAACATATTCTGTGGCCATGTCCTCAGAGGCAGACAGAACATTTCATTTTCTACTCCACAGCCTGGCTTTGTTATCCAAAATCACATGTATAGAATCTGTAACGAAAGCCTTTCTCTTTCGTTATTTTTCACAGAAGTACATGAACGCATCTGAGAAAACGGAACTCCGCAGAAAGAAGACAAGCAAAATACAAGTCAGTCCTAAGTCATCCGGCAAAAAGGAAGACAGAAGATAACAAAAGAGAACTAAAGTCTTCCATATGTTTTGTTACAAACTGAATTATATTTTTAATGTACATATTCTTATACATGTAAACAGCAGTAACCATTTATATTATGATAAAAATCATCACTGCAGTCTTTCAAAATCTCTCTAGAATTTGAAATAAATTCATCATATCCTTGTACAACCATATAAAGATATGCTTGTTTTCTTTTCATGTCTTTTTCCCCAGATCACATCATTTTACAATCATACATCAACCATATATCATTGTGAGATACAGCTGTATCATTACACACAAATAATGGCTCTGACTATATTTAATTACTGAAAAAATAATGCATGTAGCAGTTTTGACATGTTTCATCCTACTTCCCTAACCTCCATGGCTTGTCAAAGAACAGGAAGCTCAAAAGATTTTGGTCCTTTGGTGAAGTTGAAGCCACTAGTATTTATTTTCCTTATATAGACTGTTTTACATGTACATATATTAATATGACACCACTGCACATGGCTGAGAATTTCAGACAAACTCTTTTAAGCATTCAGTTGGCAGCCACTTTCAACATCTATACATGAACTGTACTGGTAGAATGCCTCCCTACAACTTCATCACTTCACTGTTTGTTTCCTGAAAATAGGGACAGAGATAAAAGGCAATCATCTCTGTAATACATCTCTGTTGTGTATGTTGAATGTGACATATAAGCACCACTCATACTCATGTCCTGTTCATTTTCCACCCAGCTGAGTCTTAAATAAGGTCCTTTACATTATATATTTAATAGGGAGCTAGTACATAGGGAACAGGCGCCCATCTCACAAAGCACACGCCTTAAATGTAAGTACCATGCGGACATAATACATGTAGTACTGGTCACCATGGAATTTACCTGTATGTAACGCCAGGTGCTTTGTGAAATGGCCCCTTTTCTGTAGTACCTTCACTTTAAATGAATGTATCTTCTTTGAGGACAAATGCTTGAAATAAGTCTATCTATCTTCTTTAGACGACAAGTAGTCTCATACAGTCATACACACTGAACTGCCTAAAACATTTCTGTTCAAGGCTGTCGCAGTCATTTTCCTTTGTTTCCTTTTTATCCAATACATACCAGGAGAAAACATTAGAGAAAAAGTAAACTTCATGTTAGAAGAAAAGACAACAAAATGTATAACCATAGTTATTTCAGAAGAGGAGTCCATACAGACCTAAGTGGGAATAGGCATTTTTTTATCACTTTCTTGGTAACTCTATAAATCACCTCTTAATCTGAAATTCTTATGAGCCCTTAGGATATGCCATTTTAGAGAAACTGGAAACAGATGCCTTCTTGGGTGGTAGAAATATCTCATCTGTGATTGGCTAAAACTGAGAACATGGTGGCCCATTAAATCTTCCCCATGTGGACATTTTTGCTCACTTTGAACTGCAATATCTCTGTTATCCTCCTTGACAAAATAACATTTTTTTTTGACATTTTTTGAACCATGAATGGAATTCTTTATCGATACATACATACATTTAGTCCAGTGTTGTCTTTTCTTTTAAGCTTATTCTTCCTAAAGCACAAAAGCACTGTCCTACTCAGTTCATCTCTAAACATGATAGCTAGCCAACCAGTTTGAGCCATCTAGGTCCCACTGCACTATTTTGATTCATTTGTTGGTACATATTTGACTTGTGTTTCATACTGCACTCAACAACATTTCGCTGTCACAACTGTGGTCCGTTATGCATTTTATACACATGGGGAAAGCCAGTAAAGGCTGGAGGAGATCATCACATCTCACCAGACAGCAGAGAAACCTTCCGACTCAAAGCTGCCGCTGAACCTATGGGAGTTGGATTCTTGTGATTATCAGCCAGTTCACCAATCAATGGCCACACCTCCATAGCTATCATGTACATGTAGCATAGCTGTTGACAGTTTAGAATTCAATAAAAGTGAAGTGTTGATGCTGGGGATCCTGTATCACTGATACTGCCAATGGTTGGTTTTCCAGAAGCTTGACTGGTGAGGTTTCTATACATAATATTCTCAAAACCCGATACAAGTTTGGATGAGTATGACTGTGTCACTAGCAATCACATTAATATTGTGAAGGAGCAGATTGGGGCAAGTCACCATTTCTTTGTACTATTATAAAGGCATACATGGAATCATTCTGTTGTACATTCAACATTAAAATATGAGGAGGAACTAAATTTGTGTCAGTGTGTCTGTATGAGAGCTTGGCATAAACTTGTGTCAAATGCCTGCAGATAAGACTAACAACATTTATCAAACAAATCTGATGTAATAAGAATGCTTTGTTTCTTGCCACGTGTAAAGAAGCAGGTAAGGAAGTCCTGTTATTTGTTATAAGCTGTGACAGATCTTTTCAAAGGTATGTTGCATTCAAATCTATGTGACTCTACATTACACACAGCTGAAGACAGACAAGCCGATTCAACACAACCAAATGTCATTTGTTACAATTTCAGATTTAAATGCTTATTTAGGAATCTAAGTCATAACAAACATACCTCACAATCTGAAATTCTGGGTCATCAACAATTCATATATTTGAATTGAATTTCTAAATTTGTAGTGAATGATTGATTTTGGTTTTACATCATATTGGCAATAACTCTGCTAGTACAGAAATATAGCATGCATTTGTAAAGTTTGGTATGAAGCACGAATTAAGGAAGCAAAAAAATGAGCCAGTTTTTACCTGAAACCTCTGGAGAGGTTGATTCCCCACACTGATACTCCATAGTTTTCCAGTGATTAGTGATCTTCTTCAGCCACATCTTCTGCACTATAAAGGTCTTCTGACTCATACTTCAACTCCTCCATCAGTTCATTAATGCTCTCCACTGATTCTGCAATCCTGAAACCACCAACAAACAATTCAAATTAGGGTGAAGTACATAGAGGGATTTTTTATATATGTACCAATCATTTTAAAACTTGGAGACAACTTTCTCTCGATTGTTTTCTTTGAAGTGTTCCAAACATGTTTCTACCATCACCAGATGAAGGACGCAACAAAATTTATACTGCTAAGGCTATTTGTTCAGCACTGTTAGTACCCAAGGGCCCATGTTACACAGAGGGTGTAAGGTTACGTCAAATGTAACTACCATGGCAATGTGTCTCTACAGTATGTGTTGTCATGACAGTTACATTTGATATAAATTACACCCTGTTTGTAAAATAGACCCCAGAGGATAAATTCTCACAAGACGATGTCAGGTGGCAGCAAATCACTCTGTTAGAAAGGGATTTTCTGCTCCTTGTGTACAGTACCCTCAGACAAACTTCAGGGCTCATCTGGCATTTAGGCTCGCAATTGCGCAAGAACAACCTTGGAGTACATGTACTGATATGAACATAAGAATACTGGAACCTCAACAGCATCACTACCATCAAGCTCGGTGGTAATGGTCGAAATATACAGGATCATCATATTTCAAATTCTTAAGTGACAGCAGTGCTACCAAAACAATGTTTGGTTTGCCAGCAACCTGGGGATGATTATGGGTTTCCCCTGGGCTCTGCTCTCTTTCCTCCCACCATAATGCTAGCTGCCGTCACATAAGTGAAACATTTTTGAGTATTGAGTAAAACTTTAATCAAATAAATAAATCAATCAAATTCAGTGTTGACAATAAAAAGCAACAGATTTCCAAATGGTGCATGACTATCAATCTAAAACAAATGTGGTTTGTTACCATGGCTTCTACTCAGGTAGTAAATAGTCGTATTAAACACCAAAAATGTAAGGATGGATGTGGAAGGATGAGCAGGCAGAGGAACAATGGCATACCATACCATAATCTGCCATACAACAGGCAAATAAAATGGGAGTCACTGACACCCAATGTTGGGTCAAGTCGAAATTTAAAACATGATTTACAGAAAAAGGAAATGATTTCTGTTTGGTTATTAAACTGCTGGCCCAGTAAGCCATACCCAAAGTGTTCTGCAAAAGAGTTCAAACTCTGATTCTGAATAAACCTCAATGAACTTTGGGTTCTCCTCAACTCATCAAATAAAAATAAAACTTGTTCATTGCATTAGCTGTGTTCACAGACAAATTTGTTGCATGGTACAAATTGTATGCAATAGCGTCAGTCCTATTTTTAGTTGACTAGCACTGTCTGACAGCAGATTTACCGTAACAGTGTTTTATGAGAAAAAATGCTTTGGCTCTTGTCAAACGAAAAATGATTACACACACACCAACAAGTTCAAAACGAACTACATATATGGAGATACCACATCAAGCTAATGCTATCAAAAATGTTTTGTTAAAAATGGCTAGTAAAGCTACTAATGACTTTCCCACTTTCAATCTGACCAATTAAAGCTTAATTGCCAAACTGCATGACTAGAACACAGTTATATACATGTATGTACATTAACCTGTACATAGTATGTGTCTTTCTATGCGCTAGAGCATGATTCCATCCTAAATATAGCTGAAACTGGTGGAAATTTGGATCCACTGTTTTTTATTGTACACAATTTTTTGTAATCTGAACCTACTTCAGCTTCAGTTCTTGAACTTCTTCAGTGTAGTCTGAGGTTGGCTGATCTATCTCATTCTGTCGAGCGATCTGTAACTGTGCTGTCTGCAAACATTAAATACTGTACAGTACCAGTACTTGGTTAAATTGTCAAGCCAAAGAAACCAGACAGACATGTAGCAAGCAACATTAAGTACTTTTATTTATTATTTAAGTGGTAGAAAGATAACATGATACAATCGACCTCAACCATAATATTGCAGATCGTATGGCAATATAATCACAGGTTTTTGCGAGATTTCAAGTTTGATTATCCAGTGTGTTTCAGAATGTAAAAGAGACATTTTATTACACATTAAACATATTACCATCTAATGTACTGGTCAGTACTTACTAGTTCCAGCTTTATCTTTTCCTTGTCTTGAATCTTGCTGATTACTGATGACAACATGGACAACTGGTATGACTCTGTGAGTTTCTTCTCAATGCTGATGATTTCTTGGGACACACCTTGAAAAGCTTTGGTGATCTCATTCACCAGATTTCTATACATAGGGAAGTTGTAATTAGGTGCACCTTTGAGGTAAGCCACAAAGCCACTGAAAAAGTTAACAATACAGGTAAGATTTTAAATAAGATAGTCAAATCTGCAAATATAAGAAATGCGCCCAAGACAGCAAACACGTCATGTCACATATGTACCTGACACTGGTGACATACTGGTGTCAGTTAGAGTTTGATAGGAACACATCATCCTCATCATTAAGGCTAAAGCTCTTGTTGGTTCATGAAATGAAGCTGGATAAGCCTGGCATGTGTGATTTTCAATGGCGTTTGCGCTATTAAAAAATGGCCAAAAATTTCCTGTATGCCTATGTTGCATACGTGGCCAGAGCATACATGTACATCTTATTGATTTAGAAAAGAGTTTGGAGGTTCATGTAGAAGGTAGAATGATATCTTACAGGAAAAATCCAAATTAGTACCAAGAAAACATGTACAAAAAGTATTTTATGACATTTATCTGCTTCTGAGAATGAACTACATGAACCTTCAAAGTGCAGCCGTCACTGAAGCATCATATCAAAGACACTAGACTTGACAACCCAGCAAGTCGCGTTATACTGACACCGGGCTGACCTGTCATGTTTCCTTATTCTAACCTCTCAGCGCCGAGCACCAGTCTAAAGTCTTTGATATGACCTGACCCGGGATTGACCCCGGACTTCCCCACCTCGAGGCGGATGCTCTAACAACCAGGCCCCCAAGGCGGTCAACGAAATGTTAGGTCATTTAGGATAGTTGTATAAAGCTGGATCATGTCAGTACAGTACCTTACATTTTGCCTTTGATGCAGTTGCTCACTTTAGCTGATTCTGACAGTTCTCACAAGGTTTGATGGAACATAGGATTAAAATATTACAATATTCAAATTTTGGAAAAATCATTTTTTCTTCCAAAAAAACAGTTTCAGGGTAAAATTATAGATCATTACATAAGACTTTTGGAAAAAAACATCCACACCTCTAATCAATTCAAACTTTCTAAACCAAGAATACCTCAAATTATTGCCTTTCCGCAAATATCAGCTTCGGGAATGTTTTATTTAGAGTGTTATTTTAATATGATTCTAAAATTTGAAAAAGTTATAAAGCCACTCATATAATAATTTTTATTAACTTTATTACCGACTTTGAATGGTAACACATGCACTGACAATGTATTTAGCCGATATTTTGTAAAATGTAATAAAATGTGTGTATTTAAAGTTTTAAACAGAGGGACTTACCCTTCAAACAAGTTATAAGTTTGGACACGCTCTTCTTGCAACGCATAAAACTTCTTTACCAAGGCCTTTGGGCTGGTTTCCACTTCAGACATCTGAAAATTGATCATCTGAGGTAATAACTCACCCTGTGTTTGCTAATGTGCAACCATAATCAGGTTATTTAAACAATTGGACATAATTTGTGAGAATATGTCCAAATGTATAATTAGCTGTTTATAACTGCATAATGGGTACATGGTGTATACTAGTACACCATGTCACATGTTTGTACATGCTCACTGCCAATTTGATGTTATCCTCTGTACCCTTAAACATGTATTTCATTAGCTCTTGTGCATAACAGGATAAGTCTGATTGTTGCCATGGTTGCCAACAACAAGAATTTTGAGAGTTCCTTCCTGAATATGACAAGTTGTGCTGATGGACATAAGTTTCAATGCCAATTTTGATTTGCAAGGTACCATGCAGGACAATCCAATTGGATTTTTCAGCTCAGGGATTAAATGTTGAGTACAGTAAGGTAAATATACAAAAATGCTGAAACCCATCTCAATATTCAATTTGAATGAACTACTATCTGGACAGAGAAGAAGAGCCTGACAAAGGTGACATTCTTTGCTTACTTCTCTGTTTTGGGTTTTTGGACAAGCTCAAACTGGGCTGACATGATGCGCTAAGTTGGATAATGCAACATTATGTAACAGGAGCAGCACTCCAGCGCTTATACTAGCATCAGCTAGTGGGAATTTCCCTTTAGGTCATTTGGTAGAGATATGGTCGGATATAGGTTCAGAGATCAAATCCCACAGAGAAAATTCTTCCATCCTTTACATTTGGTGCCATGACCAGTACAGGTTCCAAAAAGAAAATGTGGATAGAATGACAGTGAGGATGTGGACATAATGGTGATGTGGGGTTTTGGATCTGTGAACCTGTGTGTCTTGAGTGGGGGGAAGGATTTAAGTGGGGAGGAATGTAATGGGAGCAGCATTCAAGTGCTTATACTAGCATTAGTTAGCGAGAAATAGCCCAGTTGGTAAAGCACTAGACTTTGGCTGCAGAGATCCCATGTTGAAATCCTACAGAGTGACAAGTGGATGACAAGTACTATCATCATAACTAATGGACACTGAAAGAGAGAGTGGAGACTTCAAAGACAAGAGTAATGATACGAAACTGACAACAGATTAACAATAAACAAACTATAATGGGCTAATAGGTGAATCAAGTGGGAGATGCATTGAGAAGTGGTGATAACTCATTTGAAAACTGTGTTTCCTGACCTCAATAAATATCCTACTGATGCTACAAAACAAAATAATTTCCCAGATCATTAAACCACCCTGTATACAGTACCTATCATCCAAATACACAATATCACCTATTAAAGATACATTTCTTTTTATTGGCAAAACCAGCTGCCCAAGACAAGGCTAATGTCTCTTCAACACTGCAGGCTACCACTGACACTGTTTTCACCAGCATCACACTTAATTCCTTCTAAATGTTTCAGGAAAATGACCCAAGGGCTGTGTTTATGAGATTTGGTACTAATGCAACCAGAATTATACTGCAGAGGCCTCTCACCTACGTGTACAGCTGAACCAAGGAACAATAGAACTTGGTTAACTTCCAAAATCAAAAACTGACATCCGTAATCATGCAATATTAAATCTCTGCTTAACTCTGCAGGGGCCATACACTAGACTGGTCACCTGTTATCCCATCAGAAATAAGTTAACATCCACCAGCACAAAGAAGCTAATGGAAGCTGCAGATATAGGAACTGAAGACCAAACCCTGAGAGATCAACCAGGAAAATGTATGGGTATGGGTATGGTATGGTGGCTTATTAGTGCCATGCAATTTCATTTGAATTTTCTGGCACTTTTCTATACATACTTGCTAGCCAGGCAACTTATCAAGCTGTTTATCAGTAAAGTTAGGTGATCAGTTAACACAGTTTTTGACATAGGAAATCAAATTTAACTAGGAAATCATATATTTTTTCATTAGTAAATCACCGTGGATAAAATTATTTTCACTTCAGTGGAAATATTTTAACGGCAGTGCAAATATTTTTCATGTGAATTCCTATGTAAAAAAATCCTTTTCGTGTAAAAATGATTTCCTATCTGAAAAACTTGGCTACTCCTGTGAAAAACAATTTTCTTCATTAAAAAGTAAATTTCTTTGTAAACCGATCAACTGACTTCACTGATAAACAACTAACTGATAAGCCACCTAAATGGCAAGTACATAGCCGTGTATGTATTTAATTATTTATTTCATTGGTGGTTTACGCCAAGAGTATTTCACTTACACGACGACGGCCTGCGTTATGGTGGCTGGAAACCGGGCAGAGCCAGGGTGAAACCCACAACCATCTGCAGGTTGCTGGCATTTACAAAACTGCCAAAAAATTCAAATGAATCTGCATGGGCACTAATAAGGCCACCTTGGTACAATACTGAGAAATCCCCATTGTTTGTGGAGATCTCATTTCTGCAGATAGACGCCCTAGCTATCTCACCTATTGCTATTTTTGTCACACCTCAGCCCATTGTTTATTTGTTGTTACTTTTCAGCCTGTACTCTCATGCAGGCTGACTGTTGCATGTTTTGCCTCACTCACTCATGTCTCACTCCATTGTTGATTGTGGTTGAAATCATCAATTCCAGTGTTAGAAAAACTAATAATAAATCCTAAAACCTCAAAGTTGTCGACATTCTTTCTTGCAAATGGGTGGCATGTCTATATCCATGGGTGTCACTCATTGATCATCATGTTTGATCGTAACAATTGATACTAGTCATGTTAGTAGCTATCTCAGAGCCTAAATGTCTAATTTGGAGTTTTGCAGTGATGTCATAGTAGTTGCAATAATGTAACTGTTGCTTTTTCGAGTGGTGTGTAAGCGGTGTGAGAGTCACAATGTGTTTCTTAATGTAAAATGTCACCCTTCTGATTGAGGACTTTTATCGCTAACTATCTTCAAAAAACTAGCCGCGCAGCCATACAAGTTGCTCAGAAAATCACTAGCGTGTCATGGACTTATACTTTAAGGTCCCACTGATGAACTCGTTTTTTCCCATTGTCGCCTTTTATACCATATTTCACATCGGCAGCAGCACAGACCAGGTCACGTGACTGAAACTCTGTGGTTCTTGTCATGAGAGGTCAACAGCGCACACATGCACGCCAACAAGAGCTGTCAAACTGTATCTATTGTGGACCACTTTCCCCTAACAGACCAGGCAGATTGAAGAGATTTTCCCTATACACAATTGTTTTAACGGCAAATGAGTGAAAGAGCTCATAACAGACCATAAAATTATCGCCCAAATATTAAGCAAACAAGGTGGCTACGGTCCTGACCTTGATCGAGGCCAACTTCAACTCTCACATACTCTCACCCATTTTGGGCGTTGTGGTGTGAAAAATGGTAAAAAAAAAAAAAAAGCAAAAACGATAGAAAAAAAGAGCTGGTCAGTGGGATTTTTTGATGTGAGTAATTCTGTACATACGCTAGGGATATTCTGGGATGACTGCATGGATTAGTTTTGAAGATATTTCCCCACAAAAATCCTCAATCAGAAGGGCAACATTTCAGAACACGAAACACATTATACCTCTCGCGGCGCATGTGCGCGACTCGAAAAAGTGAGAGGTACATTATTGCAACTGATGTCATAGCAGTTCTGAGCCAATGAACAGCACTGTCTTTCGTCACATTACTAGACCACTGAAGGTGAATACAAAGTACATTTAAACCAGGCGATACAGGTCTTGAATAAGATTTTGCCACACAATTTAAAAATAAAGCTTGCAGACAAGATTTTTTTCTGGGAAAAGTAATCAGAATTTGTCCAGCTTTCAAACGTAACAGTTTCAGTGACCAGTAAACTTTAGAAAGCGGCAAAATCAGCATTTCGTCCTTATGTTATTTATCACCTCCGGCCCCTTGTGAAGCACCCACATGCTCGAAACTACGAATTCGACGTTTAGGTACAGAATATGTCAGATAGGCTATCTGTACCGAACATCGAAGTAGACGATTAGGATATTGTACATTGAATATAATGCTTTGAAAGAAAATTACGGCTCATGTCACCACTTGCCCTTGTTATAGTTTCATCCTATTTCTACGTAGCCCAATGTATCATTTTCGTTCACGTCCACAGATTGGCAATGACAACAAATGTTATTTAGTTCATAAGCGCAGAAGTTTCACTTGGATATTTTCTACTTACAACAACAACAAAGCAGACGACTAATGTTTTGGTTGTTCTGATTGGTGAATTCAATGCCGGAAAAAGCCGAACGCCGACGGGTCTTGCGGAAGTTCGGATAGCAGACAAGAAAACAGTTCGCTAAGAAGAAGTCGGAGATGATGTAGACTTGTCAGGATATCTTGCCATCGTCACTCACTGTCTTCAAAGTGGCATGATGGAAAGCACAAGCGATGAGCTCAACAGACAGGTTGGTGCCTTGAGGATGTCTGCTTGGCATCAGACGGATGCAGTGAAATGTGATGTAACTCCCTCCGTGTAGCTTTATGCCTTTAGTTGGGCAGTTCGCCTGCACTGTGCTTTGCTGAGCAGCTAAGTGAAGTGTGATGACGGGGTGACACACGCGTGACACATATGTAACTTTCAGTCGGACACTACATGCTCTTCTACCCACCGGTACAACTAGTCACTCAGCTGTTTGCCGATGTTTAACTCTTTACATAGCTCACATTTTAAGACTATGATTTACAGTGTGTAGACCCCCTGTTTCCAGTATAAATAGATACACGTACATTTGCAAGCAACCTGTGTAAAGTTTGACAGCTCATGCTGGCTTCTTCTCCGACTGTACGTCAGAAGGTCTGCCAGCAGCCTCTTGGTATGGTCGTGGGTTTCCCCAGAGCTCTGTCTGGTTTCCTCGTACCAATCCATCATGCCACCTGCTCTCATATAAGCGAAATTTTCTTGAGTATAGAGTAAAACAGCAATCAAATAAATAAATAAATAAATAGAAAGCTTGAACTTCGACATTCGTTGAAGGGACAATAGTCAAACTAGGCTGGTCAAAAGTCCAACTGACCCTTCATGAACAGTTATATAAGCTCTTGGTGTAACATGTCTCTTAATTAGATACCCAGTAGTACATTATTTTGACCTATCCTAGTAATGGGTGATGGAGACTTACAGAAACAGAGCTGCTAAACTTGGGCACCTCCAGTCCAATTGGAGAAGGGGTACATCACGTGGACAAGAAATATTACCTGCACATGTAAGCTGTGTTCAGGCTAGATAACTATACTTTGAAAATATAAAGTAGACGTTTACTTTATTGTAATGTTTGACCTGTGATCCGTAGTTGAAAACAGCAAAGTTGCCTGCCCAGTTTCTGTAGTTATCAGCGTATCAAGCCATCATTAAAAGTACATTCAGCAGATGTGACCTGACCGATCTTCCAAAAGTTTTTTGGTAGGATTTTGGCTGATCTTTTTTATTTCTCTCTCAATGTTAGTTTCTCTAAAATCAATATCTTTATCATTACCCAGAAGAAAAAAAATTGGACTGACCGACCCTATTTTTTTCTTATAGAGCTAGATTACGCCTAAGAAAGAATTATTTAAGGCTAGATTTAGTGAATTACAGCGCTCACCTGTATTGAGACTATATGGTTTATTGTATCCACATGTACATATCCACCCTCACCCCATGCCTCACCTTGTAACCACCAATGAGTCGGCATGTTCTATTAATCTCCAGTATAATATGAAAGAGTACATTAAACCTTTATTTGAATAATTTATACTTTACAGACTTAAAGTTAAAATTGGGTAGTTTGTGATTTCTCTAAGATTTGTAGCATCTAACAACATGTATTATCACCATTTAGTTCATTTCATTGCATAGTCTTTTTGCATTGCTGTCATGAATCTGCAATTGTTGCATATGTCATTCTTCATGCCACTTTGGGTGTTTTGTGGTCTAATCAGAAACATGAAAGTATAAAACTTTGCTGACTCATCTAATACCAAGTGAAAGTTTCCTGGATTTATTGAAAATTCTGGATTTTTTTTAGTAAATAACAGAAGTTTACTGAATTTTTTGAATCTCTGAGTGGGTTTCCCTGAGCCGAGTTTCCTGATTCTGTAATGCTAACCGTCATGAAATATTCTTGAGTACGGCATAAAATGCCAATCAGACAGGTAAATAAATATCTCTGGGCCATTTTCTTATTTTTAACAACACTGTAACACTGCCAATATTCTTACCAAGGCCTAAGAAATTTGCCTATACATAATTATATTGTCCTGATGTATTTTCAGGTTCATACTGCCAAACATGTGTATCTGCTGATGAAGCAGGAATACCGCATCAGCAGGAACATTCGTGCACTATGGTTTCTGCAGCATTTGAACAACGTCCTCAAATACAGACCTCACAAGGAGTTGGTTAGTGGTTCAACTACAGTATACTGGATGTTACCTCTTCTTTGCAACCTCAATGGACTTAATTCACTGTCATTACTGATCTTTTTAACTGGTCTTTGTGGTTAGCTCTGACTAGCATAAAGTTACAATGTGCATGTTTGTGCAGAGCTCTTTATCATTAGTAAAATGAGATAAGCTGACAAAAACTCTTACAACAGAAATATTTTGTAATTTATTAGGCAATACACTTATCAAGCAATATCACCAAAACTGCCTGACCCAATCTAATCCGGTTTGAAGCTTAATGACAAGGGTGGTACTTGCCTTTCAAACTCTTCGATGCACAATGTACAGGTTCCTGAGACAGGATATTTGTAGATGCCCCAGCTGGTACTCTCTGTATTTTACAAGAACTGTTTTGAAAACTCTGCAAGGTCTAAGCCATCTTTTTAATTGCCATTTTGCCATAAGGGTGATGAGACAGAAGAGCTGATGGTGTTATCCGTGGTGCCTTGTGATGAAAGCCTACATGTGGAGCTGGACAAAGAATACTTGTTCAGGATAACACCAGACACCATCATTACCTTTATATCTCGTCGGTATCGACTGGTGTTTGCCCTGGACCTCAGCCCATCCTCTGCTTCCGTGGTAAGTCTGCACTCTGACAGACAAGCTGACAGACAGACAGTCATCCAGAACAAATAGAAAGACCTATAAACAGACAAAGAAACAGATACAGACAACACACAGACGGACATATAGGCTCACAGGCCAGACAACCATATAAACACACCTACATACAGACAGACACACAGACACGCAGACATACTTGCAAGCCAGTCACTCAGGTAAACACACCTACAGACAGACATGTTGGCAGCCAGGTAAACACACCTACAAACAGACGCATGCTGGAAGGCTGGCAGGCCAGGCAGCCAGGTAAACACACCTATATACAGACAGACATGCTAGCAGGCCAGGTAGTCAGGTAAACACATTCATATATAAACAGACTGCCAAGCAGCCAGGTAACATATACCAATATACAGACAGACATGCTGGTAGGTCAGGTAGCCAGGTAAACACACCTACATGCAGACAGACATGACAGCCAGGAGAACACTACCTGTATGTGTTCATGATCATAGTTGCCAGTTCATTGTATGGATTGTTTGATATCCGCAGGACATGTGTTCCGGGGAGGTGTTGTATGATGAGGTACTCTCTACCCTTCACAACTGTCTCACTGGCCTCGTTCAACCAGTAAGTACATATGTTAACATCTTTTCTGTTTCCACATTTTAATGTAACCATTCATGGTGAGGTTTTGGTATGAACTAAGTGTGTTATGGACAGGAATACATGGCTGACCTTTGTATGCATATTGTGTCATTCTGTGCTGTTTACAAAGGTAAATAGCATTGCACATGTATGAACTGATTTTTTTCTTGTGGTAATTTTCAAACTCCTACTCAACTTTACAGTCAATATTAATATTAATTGATATTATGCTAGAAGATGTTTGCACATGTATTTAATTTTTAGATTTTGACCATTAAACAATATGCCAAAAGTATTACCAAAAGTATTGTGGAGAAATGAAATATCAAGCTTTAGTTCTAATTCTTTCGGCAGTGTTTTTTTTTGAAAGTATGGTAGGTGTAGGCACTGTGGAATGTTTGATTCACCTACGCTTCCACATACACAGTACTCATTTGAAGGCTGAATCAGATTCTTTTTCATCTTTGACAGTCTCATTTTTGTTATCTATTCCTAGATGACTCTTCCTGGCAGTTTTCTTGTGCTGTCCCCTCAGATATATGTCACTGTGATTGCCTTAACACCATTGTTAAACTGCTCCACAAACAGGGTACGTTTATCTGTGTGTACAAGAACTGTTTGTTTGGTTTGTTCAGTATTAATCTGTTGATATTAATATAGACACATGATTGCTGAACTCCTGATGCAATAATTGTCAGACAATCACATACTGAATTAGTTGTGAAATACATAAATTCTGCACTACTTCACACATATTGTGTTGTGAGTGAATATTGGTTCTTTCTTTGGCAAAAAGATGGAGGTTGTCTCATCTAAGACATACCATTATTTTCAAATCTCTTGCTGCGTCAAGAGAGGCTTTAGGTCCTGGCGAAGGTGGTTAGTTTGCACTGGACCGGTTTCCTCCTCTTGCAGACCTGATCACCATTGCATAAGTGAAAAATCCTTCAGTATGATGTAATACAGTGATTCAAAGTCAAATTGAGCCCGTGATAGCATGGCTTTGACCTTTTATTGCGTCACCTGCAGATGGTCATGGGTTTCCCCCAGGCCCTGTCCAGTTTCCTTCCACCAGCATGCTGGCTGTCATCGTATAAGAGAAATATTCATGAGTATGGCCTAAGACAGCAATCAAAGAAAAAAAGAAATTTTATTGTGTCAGGATGTTTGTAATCAACTTGCCTATGTGACATTCTCCAAGCTTTGTCTGATTTATGGTTTTATAATACTATATTTCCATAGTTCCATACTGTAAAAGTGTATGTACTGTAATTTATTATTGCAAAACTGTTATATTTTAATAGGTACATATCAAAAATATGCAATGCACTGGCATGAAAGTAAAATACAGCTGGTTAAATAGGTATAATATGTGTTTCCACAGTTCTTTAAGGATATTCTTAAACTTCCAGGTGCTGGCCCAGGGAATGCTTATAACCAAAGAAAATGTGGAGGAATTTCTCAAAGAAGCCAGACAGAAATTAATAAACTTTGAAGCAAGCTTGGTTCAAAACTTCAGTAAAGTTCTCCAAAGTGATGACTTCATGGTAAAGAACATTTCCATTTTTTGTGTCCTTTTTTGTTTTGTTCTGGACACCATCACAGACACATGAAGAGCGTTCTGATGTCTGTCCTGACATGGGACATGCGAATGTTCTTTGTGTGTCTGTGAATCTGTGTGTCCATCCATCCAGTGTGCTCTCATGGTCATTATGCTGTTTGTCTACAAGATGATGTCAGTCTCTCTGGAGGACTGTTCACTGATATACGTGCCTATCATTCTTGTGATCATGCTGTTTGTCTACAGGATGATGATGGTGTTAGACTCCCTGGGGGACTGTTCACTGATATACATGCCTATCATTATGGTGATCATGTTTGTCTACAGGATGATGATGATGTCAGTCTCTCAGGGGGACTGTTCACTGATATACATGCCTATCATTATGGTGATCATGTTTGTCTATAGGATGATGATGATGTCAGTCTCTCAGGGGGACTGTTCACTGATATACATGCCTATCATTATGGTGACCATGTTTGTCTATAGGATGATGATGGTGTTAGACTCTCTGGGGGACTGTTCACTAATATACGTGCCTATCATTCTTGTGACCATGTTTGTCTATAGGATGATGATGATGTCAGTCTCTCAGGGGGACTGTTCACTGATATACATGCCTATCATTATGGTGATCATGTTTGTCTATAGGATGATGATGATGTCAGTCTCTCAGGGGGACTGTTCACTGATATACATGCCTATCATTATGGTGATCATGTTTGTCTATAGGATGATGATGATGTCAGTCTCTCAGGGGGACTGTTCACTGATGTACATGCCTATCATTATGGTGATCATGCTGTTTGTCTACAGGATGATGATGGTGTTAGACTCTCAGGGGGACTGTTCACTGATATACATGCCTATCATTATGGTGATCATGTTTGTCTATAGGATGATGATGATGTCAGTCTCTCAGGGGGACTGTTCACTGATATACATGCCTATCATTATGGTGATCATGTTTGTCTATAGGATGATGATGATGTCAGTCTCTCAGGGGGACTGTTCTCTGATATACATGCCTATCATTATGGTGACCATGCTGTTTGTCTACAGGATGATTGTGGTGTTAGACTCTCTGGGGGACTGTTCATTGATATAGAAGACTGTCATTATGGTGATCATGTTGTTTGTCTGCAGGATGATGATGGTGTTAGACTCTCTGGGGGACTGTTCACTGATACACAAACCTATCATTATGGTGATCATGTTGCTTGTCTACAGGATAATTGTGGTGTCAGACTCTCTGGGGGACTGTTCACTGATATACATGCCTATCATTATGGTGACCATGCTGTTTGTCTACAGGATAATTGTGGTTTTAGACTCTCTGGGGGACTGTTCATTGATTTAGAAGCCTGTCATTATGGTGATCATGTTGTTTGTCTGCAGAATGATGATGGTGTTAGACTCTCTGGGGGACTGTTCACTGATACACAAACCTATCATTATGGTGATCATGTTGCTTGTCTACAGGATAATTGTGGTGTCAGACCCTCTGGGGGACTGTTCATTGATACACAAACCTATCATTATGGTGATCATGTTGCTTGTCTACAGGATAATTGTGGTGTCAGACTCTCTGGGGAACTGTTCATTGATACACAAACCTATCATTATGGTGATCATGTTGCTTGTCTACAGGATAATTGTGGTGTCAGACTCTCTGGGGGACTGTTCACTGATATTGTGGAGCAGCCTATCTGTCCAGTACCACCTGACATAATGACCAGCCCTGAGCCTTACTTTGTCAACATGCTGAGGTATGGAATCCTGGCACTGCAGCTCTTACCAGAGGACACAAGTGCAGGTGAGTAGTACATGGGTTTAATTTTATCAGTGATCCATTTTTCTGCCTTAAAAACATGACACTGTTGAATTTGGGATTTAATCCAGTGTGTTAATACAGCATTGTTCACAAACTGGTCTATGGCCAGTGAGATCAAATCCTATTTTGTTAGTTCTTCAGCCTTTAGGTAGGATGTTTAGATAAAAGAAAGCACTTTACTGAAGGTTTCTTTATGCATGTAGCTCTTGCAATACTTTCTAGTGAAACAAATAAATATTTCAGTCTGTTACTAATGGCGATAAGTTAATGTTCTCTCCAGGTGTAATTGTGATCACTGATGGGATGGTGGGGCTGCCTGATGCCACAGTTTTTGAATCTCTCATGGTTCAGCTGAGGAATGGGACAATAGCTTGTTCCTTCCTGCGTCTGGGGAACAGTCGCAGTGACAGCTGTCAGCTTGGACACATCCCACATGTCGAGCTCTTACAGTTCATAGCCACGGCCACGTTTGGAGCCTATTTTTCTACCTGCCCAGATGTGGTGAGGATGCGTGCTGCCATTTTATACTTCCCTATTTATTTTATCCACAGAACTCTCAGGAATGTACTGTGCGACTCAAACTCGTGCTTTCTTAATTTCTGTGACAGTTCAGTGTTTACAAATTTATATCCTCCAGTTGAAAAACATAAATGTTAGTATTTACTTAGGAACAAAAAAGAAGTTAACTAATGTACATGTAACATGCCATGAGAAATATCATTATACAATTCAAAGCCTTTTGAATTGAAACTTTATTATATGTGAATTGTCTTAATTGGTGGGTTTGAAGTGTGAAAGGAGGAAGGAGGTACAGTGAAACCCGTGGAAACCGACCATGAACGGGTCCAGTAAAAAATGTCAATTTTATGGTTGGTTGGTTGGGAATCGGGCAGTATTTATAGCTTGAAAGCAAATGTGTAGTCAACAAAACTCTACAGAAAATATACAAAAGCTTTCATGTAAAAGATGGAATGTGTGTTACCGGCACTTGTTGTAGCGAATAATTGTTTAGGTTTTGGATTTAATCAAAAACTCAGTGAAGGGAGTAAGGATGGTGTTCAATGATAATGTGTTTAGTGTGCAGATGCCTGACAGGTAGGCGCCCTTTGTCCCAGTGAAATTGTTTCATTAACCATCATCATAGTCACTAAAACTTAAGCAAACCCTTACCAACAGGAGTATTGTTGGTATTTTAAAATAAAAGAGAGCTCATGACTGAGGTGCTGCTCATTAAAAAGGTTATAAAATCCTCTCTTGAATGTGAAAACCTGTTCAGATTGTATGAATTTGTTGCTGAATTATCTTTGTTTGAAGTGTGGAGTATTGTGCTGCTGACCGGGAATCTGGAGGTGGCCACGCTTTTAAGCTTATGAGAGATTGACCAGTCAGAGAGCTAGGAGATATTAGCTGTTGAAAACCTTTGATGTAAATCTCCTGAGTTATCTGTCATTGTGACAGCACACTGTTTTAATCCTAAATGTTTTACTTGTAACAAGTACATGTGTGAACAACACTGCAAAGTATTTCCAGACCATTGTGTTGCAGTGGTAGTAAGTTTCTTGATCATTTCATGTTATAAATTTACATATATATTTAAGTTACAAGCACAACCGTAGCAGCGTAATACAGTCTCAGGTGATGAGAGTGTTTCACATTTGGAAGAAATGCGTTACAGCCCACAGAGAATGGCTGCATATCATTTCAGTGGACAGTGCACAGTCAAACATCAGTTTCTGCTGTTGTAGTAGCTGTTAGAAAAAAATACTTTACTGAAATAAACATAATTTTGTCCAACCCTTTTGGCAGACTACCGCCGTGATATAAGTGAAATATTCTTGAGTACGGTGTAAAACACCAATCAAATAAATAAATAAACCAAATTTTGGCAGATTTAACTGAGAACATGCATAGTCTTTCACTTTAAGCCAATGCTTGGAATTAGTGTTAGGTTTTAATTGTTGGCTGAATTAGTGGAATGCTTGAAACAGCTAGTGTGCACAGGATTCTGGTATATAGCAACAATCGGAGTTGTTTTAGATCCTAGTGGTCATTTTCGGACAGCTGGAGTAAACAACGTGCCCAAGTATGAATCTAGAGGTTTTATTATAAAAATATACAGACATAATAAAAGTGTGCGGCCCAGATTTTAGCAGCTCATCAATGTTTCAGTCTGGAAGTGAGCCATCCATGAATGTGTACCACCAAGCATTTTTTTGCTGGAACTTCCAAAAGGGTTTGGACGGTTTCAAGATAGAAGATCAGTCCAATAAAAATGTGGATGAATTAACAGAAGACCTTGCTTGGAGGATAAGGTTAGTATGATTTTGGTTAGTCTTTTTGTTTTACATCTATTTACACACCTCAGCTTCACAATATATACCTTGAGCACTATTTACTGTTTACTCACTGCCTCATATGTCTGCTGTCCCTTGCTCTCTGCTCTGCCTTTCTGCCCTCAGCTCATGTATGGGTGCCTGTTGTTTGTTGTCTGCTCACCACCTCATTTGTCTGCTCACTGTCTGTGTGCTATCCTTTGCTCTCTGCTCTACCTTTCTGCTGCCAGCTCCTGTATATGTGCCTGTTGTTTGTTGTCTGCTCACCACCTCATTTGTCTGCTCACTATCTCAATGTGCTGCCCTTTGCTCTCTGCTCTGCCTTTTTGCTACAAGCACCTGTATATGTGCCTGTTGGGCTGTCTGCTCACTGCCTCATTTGTCTGCTCACCACCTCATATATCTGCTCAATGTCTCAGTTGTCTATTCACTGCATTAATTGTCTACTCCTCATCTCGTTTGTCTGCTCGTATCGTTTGTCAACTCACTGTCTTATTTTTCTGCTCACTGCCTCATTTGTTTGCTGTTCCTTGCTCCTCCCTTCTGCTGCCTGCTTGTGTGTGTGTCCTTTCTGGTCTGTGTCTGTAAACTGCCTCATTTATCATGTTTGTCTTCTCTCTCTCTCTCTCTCCACAGGCCCTGTGTGCCCAGTTTGCAAGGCCCCAAGTGGCAGAACCTCTCCCCTGTGGTGAGGAAGAAGCATGTGGAGACACCATTGCACACCTCCATCTCAAGTGTCATGTCATTGAGGCTTCGTGAGGGATACACTATCAAGGAAATCTTTGTCACTAAAGGTACATGTCTACCTCAACCTCTGCATAATGTTGTCATGTTTTAAGGTTTTTTTTTTACCATGGTCCCAAGTTTTGTATACATAATTGTCTCATGAAATATTTTATTCATTTTATATATTAGATGCTGACTGTTGTGAACATCCTGAATATGTATGTGACATTTGACTTAAGAGTTCTATAGTCATCGGTAAAAACATGGATAGTTACAGATAATGGAATTTGTCCTGTGTATTGGCTTTGTTTAATGGCATTTTCCATTATGATATTGCTATAGGGTTATGGTAGTATTTCTGGGACACAGTCCAATGAAAGAGTGTTCTTCTCTTCCCGTTGTTAACCAAGGAGTTTTCCACTGCACATTTGCCCCTAATGGGGCTCAAGGAACCTGGCTGGTGTTAAGACTTTTTGGCAGAGTACACTAACCTCCCAGCCATTACATGGTTGTATCTCACTCTTTTAGAGACGTTTATCAAGTTCTTGGCATGCTACAGTAGTCAGTATAAGTAAATCTTGTTCATTTCCCAGTTACAGCATGCAAACAGACTTTTCACTTCTTAACGGAAGAATTCATTTGTTTATTTATTTTATTGGTGTTTTATGCCATAGTTAAGAATATTTAACTTATATGATGGTAAGCATTATGATGGGAAAAAAACAGACAGAGCCCGGGGGAAACACACAACCATCTGCAGGTTGCTGGCAAGCCTTTGCCGAAGAGGAAGCCATCATAAACTGGGCTTGAACTCACTGTAACTGCATTGGTGAGATACCCCTGGGTTCTTGCAAACAAGAAGAATGAGTTGTAATCGAGTTCTGTAGCAAAGTAAAAATTGGACTAAATATTGTTATCACTTATATTATTACTCGTATAGGGCTGTGCTGTTGTAGGAGTTGCAAGAATTGTTTCCCTTTGTAGTGAGCAGGAGAACATCATTTATTCCTTCACTGAAGTCATATCTCTTAATTGTTATTTGCAGGTGGCACAGAGTTGCGAGTGACACTAGTGCTGCCATGGAGAGATTTTGTCAGGATAGAATATGTGGCCTCTTCCAGCTGGCCCTTGGACAGTTCCAAGTCAGTTTGTTTTGTTTACTTGTTTGGTTGCTGTTTGAATCCATAATTCAAAACTTTTTCATTCCATTGATAATTCTCAGTTGATATAAATTACTGTGAATGATAAAATTCAATCTTTTGTGTATTAGAATTAATGTTAAGGCAAATGTTGGGGGTGGTCTCTCCAGAAAAACTGCTTGTATTGAGGTCGACTTTTGAAGACATTAACTTGAGGAAGATGTTTTGTTGTTGGTACTCTGCATGGGTTTTAATTACTGTAAATCACAAAATTCTTGAGTTCACTTCTCTTTCCTATACCAGAATCCATGTTGAGGTAAACAGATGATGAAAAATCCCAGGGAACACCAAGTGACTTACTGTAGGTGTAGTACATCAGTCATGCAAATAGGTGCTCAACATTTTTGAAAATACCATTGTGTTGGAAATAGTGTGACCCAAGTGAACTTTAGCTCAGTACTAAATAACACTGAAAACAAGGTCATACCACTTTGTCTTTGTACAAGATACCAACTGAGTTTGTTGATGTCTGTCCACAGCCTGGTCACCCATACAGAAATCATTTTAGAGGGCAGTTACGAGTTCTTACATGATGTCACATGTCCACTGAAGAAGCCTTTCAGAAGTTTGTACAGAACTGCTGTTGTCAAGAAGTTCTGGCAAACTCTACAAGGGTAAGATGCTGGTAGTGTGAAGCCCTGCTAATGTGTGTCCAACAGAGGTGGTTATGATTATCCAGGTAGCTTGTTTAAGTGTTTTTCCAGATTTCATTAAGATTTAAAACAAGGAGCTTATCATTAAAAATCCAAACAGAAATGGAGGATACATTTATGTAAAATGAGAAGTCTGTTATAATTTAATTATTCAAGATAAACAGTATTTGCAAGCAGCAAACACTGGTGATGTCATCTATCAGCTCCAACTCCAGATTCCCTATTGCGAATTAGTGGGGAATATCAGTACATTGAATTTATGATCAAGTGTATTAAAATATAGACACATGATATTCGTGGGAAACTACACATGGTACCAGAAAATTTCCTGTTTTATATTAACTTTTCTGCTGTTTTTTTTTTTTTTTTGTAATATTGTATAATATTACTTCATAGCATGTTTCATAAGAGGGTTTTTGGTTCATGAAGCTGCTAAGCTAGTCTAGTCCATGGATTCCTGATAAAATGTATATAGTATAACTACTAACTTCCCTTAATCTAGTGTACATTTCTAAAAAAAGCTTTACACATTTGTATTACAGGTGATATTATAGCCTGGCATTGTCTACCATTCTGTTAATCTATCCGAAAACTTCTTGGCGTTACTACTATAAGTAAAGAATCACTTCTTTTAGAGTTCTATAACTTGTTAAACTTTGACTCTACCACCAAGTGGGTAAGCATGTGGAAGATGTGTCACATGCCCCTTTGGTTATTTTTTTTTTCATGTCAGCACTGTTTGATAAACTGCTTCACTTCAGAGTTTCTGTTAAGGTGTTCCTGTGTATTCTGATAATCACCAACAAGCCTGACATCAAGCTGACAATAAGCTTCTTCCTCATTTGTTTCAAGGGGGATTTTTGCCATTCAAACAACTTTTTTTAAATTGGGCAGCATACACAGTGCCCTTACCTTATTTTAGGCGGTCAGTTGTGCAGTTAAAATAACAGGTCCTCAGTGATGAAACAGGGATTATGTCTGCTGTTATCTCATGAAGCAAACATCCCACTGACCATGTGAAATTTTAGGCAAAGTTCCCGTAAACATCTCCGATCTAAGTCCATGAACTGAATGACAATGTTGTTACTTATTCTGAGCCCCAAAATGCAAATTTCAGGCCACTCCTGAAAATTATTTTGTGATTAAATTTTTTGTTTGTTCGCCAAAGGTCGCAAAAAACTAAAAATTTACTCAACTCAACTCATAACTTTCATATGCGTTGACCACTCATGTGAGGCCCTCTACCTCTTTCTCTTTGAAGGATATCCCAGACTGACCAGCTGTTGGTTCATTTGCAATCCTTTGCATCTAACCCAGTGTACTACCAGATCCCAGACAGTATCAAGAATGGAGTTCCCTTGTTTTATGTTAATCCCAGTTCTGTCACACCCTACCTCTCTTTACAGCATAGCTCAAAGTAAGTGTGGTCAGGTCAAATGGGGACAGTTCAAAGCTTTGAGATGTTATTTGCTCTCTTATTTAGTTCACACTCGTTTGACACCTTTTACCTCCAGAACTTTTCACGTATGCAACCCTCATTAGGTTTTTTGGAGGAAACCAAAACGCCTGGAAGAAACCACAAAAGCTTGCAAAACTATAGTCGCCAATGCCCAGCAAACACTGAGATCCCCAGGTGTCTCTCACCAATGTGATCGTTGTGAATTCAAGCTCAGCTCATGCTGGCTTCCTCTCCTGTTGTGTGTGGGAAGGTCTGCCAGCAACCTGCGGATGGTCATGGGTTTTCCCTGGGATCTGCCTGGTTTCCTCCCACCATAATGCTGTCCACCATCATATAAGTGAAATATTTTTAAGTACAGCATAAAACACCAATCAAATAAATGGATAAATAAATAAACAATTAAATTCCATTTTAAGAGCCGGATCAGCAAGCACAAGTCATATCTTTTTATCACTCTTCAAGCAGTGTTCGGCTCCCAAGGTTTTAGTCATGTATGATTGGTGTACCCTAATTCCTCAAACTTTTCGCACATGAAAGAGCAACTTTCAGTTCAATTTATGCACATTTTAATTTGATTTTGGAGACAAAACTACATTGTTTGGATTGGTCAGTTTCAGGGCTTCACAAAAAGTATAATTTTATCAGTCAACAGAATATTGCCTTCAGATTATACTTGAATTTACACCTTTTACACATGCAAAAAGATTGAAGAATGACACTAAATGCATGGTAAAGTAATGCTCTAATACCATATTACATGATCATGTATAAGTACTCAGCACAAGGTCAAGCTGATGTGTACTTACACAAACATTTATCTCCATTGGATGAGGTTAATGTAGAAGATATTCTGACTAGAATTGTTTTGTAATATTCATATATTAAGAGTTGCATTATGCATATTTGCTTGTTTCAGAGACAATGCCTTATCTCAGTTTGCGGCCTTTTGGAAACCAGTGTTCATGTTGGACACTAACATCTGGTAAGTGCTGTCCTGCCATGCTAAAAGGCTATATGAATACATGGCTAACCTGTTAGCTATGTAGAATACACTTGTCAGGTTTTTTTATATGGCACCAGATGACATGGCTTAATGTTTAAAAGCTGTTTTATAATTACCCATTTATATTTATAAATGTTGATTGAAAAGTTTTCAAATGTATGTTCTATAAATTTTATTTCTTTCCAAAATCCTTTTATATTTACACGTGGGTCAACATGTACATGTTCAGAAAGCTTGTCTGGCAGCTGTAACAGGGCAAAGCGTTTTGTTGGGTATAAACCATGCTGATTCTTATTGTAATCTCTGTGAAACTTTTATGACAGACAATCAAATGCGGTAAATAGAAAACTATAGTTTCCAGGATTATGATCTTTCCCATATGCCCAAGATTCAGATTGAAAGCAGTGTTTTGCACTGTACTACAGGCAGAAGTGGATGCACACTCACAGGATAGGAATCATCCTGGAACATGACCGGCCGCTGCCCAAATACCTGCACATCCCCAACTCTAGTCGCCGCTTCAACTCTATCCAGTGTCGCCAGGCCGTCAGCTCACTGAACGTCATGCTCAGGGACTGGAGCAGCTTTGTGCTCGTGGAAAACTATTCCTACATCAAGCTACTGGAAAGGTGAGTATGAGAGATTGCTGGTGATGAAAATTACTGCAGTGGAGGGCTTGTAAAATTTACTGCAGTGGAGAGCTTGTAAAAATTACTGCAGTGTAGAGCTTGTAAAAATTACTGCAGTGGTGAGTTTGTAAAAATGACTGCAGTGTTGAGCGTGTAAAAATTACTGCAATAGGGAGCTTGTAAAAATGACTGCAATAGGGAGCTTGTAAAAATGACTGCAGTGAGGGGTTGTAAAAATTACTGTAGTGGTGAACTTGTGAAATTTACTGCAATGGAGAGTTTGTAAAAATTACTGCAGTGAGAGTTGTAAAAATTACTGCAGTGGTGAACTTGTAAAAATTACTGCAATGGAGAGTTTGTAAAAATTACTGCAGTGAGGGGTTACTGACTGTAACTCAGCTTCTTTATTACAAGACACTTGTTTGGGGATGACTCTGGATACCATATTAAAATTGGTGTGTATTGGCTGCTGATAACCAGTGATGTATTGTATGAGGGAGAGGGTTGTAGATAAATGCATTAGTACGAAATTAACACAAAACTGAACTGATCAAGTTGTTATAGATATGAGCGTTTCTCTAACTGAAAAGGAAGTATACTTCCTGTTGGTTATCAAATTACTTCAGAGAGTGGGGGTTGAGCACATATTGTGGCATCACGTAGGCAATTCGTTGTATTGTATTTTTATAGTGAATGTGACAAGCCCCCCACCTCCTTTTGCCTGCTTCGTGTCTCCTCCAAACCTCCCTGCATGGTCCTAAGGCTTGCATTCATTGGTGGGACACCGGGTAATGAGAGGAACCAGTTCACCAAAGAGCTCAGAGAGAAGGTGCTGTCTTTGAAGTTCCCACAACGAGGCACGCAGAAGCTGGAGAAGTCCCAACGGACAGAGCATCCCCCAGAGGAGCTAGAAAAAGCTGAGGCGAGGGTCAGGAAACCCCCGCTGATGAGGGAGTGGGCAGAGATACAGTGTTGTGTGCTTGTTAGCAAACCTGTGGAGAAAGTACTCATCAGGTGAGGTTACCTGGACTTTTGTTCCCTGTGGAATGCCAGACTTGGATCAGGAATCACTGATATTCTCGTATATCTAGCAATAATAATAACGTCATTTATTTTTTAAGGATAATACAACTCAGTCGATATATTGTTGATCTTCCCTGAGGCCTTCCACAAACATACATTTATAAACATGGACACAATATACTAGTTGAACTAATATGAAAACTGAATGAAATATGAAAGATGTCATATTTAAAGCGATGTATGGTAAAATGGGCTATAGCTGAATTGTAGGAAAGTTAGTCAGGTACAAAAGGCTAGTGGAAAAGTGTGGCTATAAACTACACTACATGTATTTCTTCTGCATTGCAAAACTTTTATCTAATGGTGGGAACAAACAGATGTGAAGGTAAGAATTGGTAGAGGGATAGAAAAGTAATATCATATCGCTCAGCATTCCTCGTCTTGCATCCACACAACTCAGGAAAACTTAAAGGGAAAGACCATACAAAGATAAAGCCATGGTGAGTGAAAAGACCATTAAAAACAAAATCTAAAAATGTCTTTCACTGAATTTTTTTAGATTTTTTTCTAGTCAATTAAATGCAGTCAAATGTTTTCATTATACGGTGGCCCTAAAGTAGAAATTTAATGACATATTACCTTTTTGACACATAGGCAAATATTACAGGAGTACATTTACACAGAACTAAACATAATAGGTGTACAACGTTTTGTGATGTCACTGGTGAACCATATCCTCAATATGGTCCGTAAAACCTACCATACAATCAAAACATCTGGCTGCATTTAATTTGGTAAAAAAAAACTCTAAAGAATTCAGTGAAGATATTTTCAGATACAGTTTATAATGGTCTATTTGCTCACGATAACTTCATTTCTGAGAGATCACTTTAAGTGGTACTGTGATGAAACTGGAAGGAGGTTTCAGGTTTGTTTGAAAGGTAGAATATCTACGCTGCTAATATCAGCGGATAGTCATCACTACGCTTTTCAATAGTATACCTGCTGGTAAAGGTAGCCACGATCCTCATTAAAACAGCCTGATAACCTAGTTATCAGAGAACCAATCACAGAGCTGAAATGCCTCAGAGACAAGGGAAAATCATACACAAAATATTATTGGATGGTTTGTGTTGTGTGATCTAATTTAAAGCTTTAGCAGCATGGCCGACTCCATATGTGAGCATGTGAGCTGAACAAGGGAACTGAAAAGGATATTAAAAAAAAATTAACGTTAGTAAAGGCGTACTATTAATCTATTCAGAAAGCTGATCTGACAAATGAACATAGGCTTGGCATGCAGTACTAACGAGCCGAGGAAAGTCACCATGCTTCAGTGCAGTTGGGTTGAATCACAGTTAAAACAACAATAACACCCAATTATCCTGTTTGTCAGAATGCATGTTTGAAGGCTAAACTGTTGTTGTAGTATTCTTAATATTCAGCCTTTTATACATACAAGACAACAAACTTGCTGCTAGTGGGTTTCTAGCACTAAATGTGATACGGAATATACTAGTAATCAGAGATGTTATTGCTACTGTCAAGGTAAACATTCCTCATTCAACAGCCGGTATGTTTGTAGCCATGTTTCATTGGCTGATGGAGTTTATAAATATTCATGTCATGGGGACTCCAGAGGGTGACCTATAATGAAGATTGCGGCTACCTTTATCAGCGAGTAAAAGAGAAAATCATGGTGAGGCATACCCACTGATATTATGAATGTAGAGAATATCCTGCTCCTAAAACTTGAGTTCCAGTAAGAAAAGTACTAAAACCTTCATGACCTGAATTTTTTCCTGCAAGTATGTAACTCAAATACAGCAAGTGTTAATATGTGAACAATGCATGGTGTGTTGCAGATACGAGAGAATTCCCAGAGACATGATGAGTTTAGAGGACCCCCGACAGGAGATAAGTGCTATTGGGTCACAGATAGCCAGTCCCAACAAGACTGTGGCCAACATGTTCATGATGCTGGCTCGGTACCTTCATCACCAGAGATGGGTGTGGTCAGTCCAGCAGAGCAGCACCTCTTCTGTAAGCATGCAGGCCATCAGCAAGATCCTCTCCACACTGGCCAAGTGAGTCCCTCAACAATATCTTTCAGTGTAGTGAAAGCAGAACATTTGGAATTTTAAGGGACCATTCCCATATATCCTTCATTTTGGTTCCACTTTTCTTGATTGGAAATCATGAATACAAAAACGAAAGGTGTAAGCATGATTCGTTTTTGCCATCAGAGAAAATGAACGAAAGCCGATAATTTGAAATGCCCTATTCAAGATTCCTTTAAAAGTAGTCCGTGTCGGCTAAAACAGGACTGACGATCGGCACAGGTGGGGTACACTTGTAACAGGTGTGACCTTGGCGAAATTGTGAGAAGGGGTTGGGCGAGGGGGCAACCCTGGTGCTTTGGTCCACTTTCATGCCAATTACAACAACATGTAGGCCTACACGCAAAACGTTATTGGCAGTTTTCAGAGAACTGTAACAAAGACTAAATGAGACTGGGTGACGGACAGCTGTGCATAGCAATCCCAAGAATCCACCCATGCATGTCCAGCAGATCTGAAGTTACAGGATTCCTCTTCCAAAGGTTTATTCCTGTTTTTCCTACTTTCACACCTCCCCTAAATTACATCACCATGTGAATGATGCCGGGCACAGCATGCATCAAAGGGTGCGTGATAAAATCTCAGATTATCAGTGAACATATCTCATTACTGCCTAAATTTGTATTTTTGAAGTCTGTGCTGTTTCAAGATATATCACCTGTCTCTCATATCCATAAAAGAGTACTGTTCATTTAAGATGCATAGAAGAGAAAAGTTGAAACATAGCAACCAGTATTACATCAGTCTGGTTTCCTACCACCATAATGCTGGCCCGTGTAGGAAAAGTGAAATATTCTTCAGTACGGCGTGAAATATCAGTCAAATATATAAATAATATTACACCGAGGTGCAACCCTGCATCTGTCACCCGAACTCGAAGCTGATGGAAGTGCTTTTGCAAGGTCTGTTTCGTGTTGCGATGAATGTCAGAATTTTAAAATAATACACAGAGTCTATCTAGATGACTAGATTACTGACTATTTCAGTAATACATTTCACCTTATTATATTCCGTCTTACAGCTGAAGTCTGTTCAGGGTTATAATAGTTCCTTTTTGCATTATGCCATTGATCTCCATCTAGTCTGGTCGGGCGGTCGCCTTTCTGGATATGTGCTGATGTGTGCCGTAATGTAACTCTACAAATTTTGCTCAAATCTTGACATAGTATGCACTGCTAAATAGAGGAAATAAAAAGAAGGGTAGTAGTAACCTAATGAAAATGTCAGCTATTTAATTCCTTTCTTAATAAGGGTAATACATCATATGGTACGAGATAATTAAGGGACGAGACATAAAGTAAACTCTGCATGGAGCTATCTGCATGTATTTTCACTCTTGAACATTTTTACAAAGTCAAGAGTGACATACTTTGTTCATGCTGGTGTAAGCAGAGTTAAAACAACAATATAAGCAGTTATCATATAATAAGATGTAATAGTTTCCCAGGCTCCGTCCAGCTTCCTCCCACCATAATGCAGGCCACAGCCAAGTAAGTGAAATATTCATGATTGCTTTGTAGAACACAGTTTAAATAAATCGGTTCACACATCAGACTGGCACAATTTCCAAGCTTCTTCGCTGTATTGTCACAAGTTCTATCACACAGATTTTACACAGGTATGCAATTGCATCTGACAGTTTCTCTTTGTGACACAAAAGCTGTGCCTGTGGTTGGCCTAGCGCCCATTGATGCCTCACCCCACCCTATCCCACCCTACCAACCTCCTCTCTCCTTTCCCATCCTACCAACCTCCCCCTCTCCTGTCTGAATCACCTGGTGTCTTCTTTGACCCAAGTAATCAAGCCATGTGAGTGTAGGCTTGCTGGTTACTTTGGTTACTTTATACACTGAAAAGCTATGTGGCTTTTGTGACAACAGCATATTATAACTTCCTCATACCACATGATGAGCTGATAACTGTAAAGTCATAATTCAGATAATTTAAAATTTACCCTAGCAAGGGGAATTATCATTGAGAATAGCCCAATGTGGAAAAGAAAACACTCCAAGAAAATTTCAGAATCAGTTTCCTGAAAAATGAAGAACAAAGCCAAGGAAAACAAAAAGAAACAAAAAGATGGTTTGGAGCAGCTAACCCCAGATTCTGAGCCTTAAAATGCCATGAGCATAATGGCAATCTGTCTCCGCTTATTCATGCTGCAGGTGTAAATCATTGTTTATTGATGGCCAGCGCACCTATATACATGTACTTGGTCAGCAGAACGGCCAGTGGAGCTATACTTTTCCATGTAAATCTGAAAGGAAGATGTGGATAAAACAAAACATCAGTGTCCATTTGTGAAGTATAGTATTAATGTCTCTAATCTTGCAAAAAGGTAAGGGGAGAGAATATGTAACTTCTGCATGTGCCAGTTGAACAAACATGTTGTTGCTGTCTCAACAAACATGTGGTAAAGGGAGCTGCCGCGGATGTCTTTCTGGCACACCGTATTACGGATTAACACCTGTCATGAGCGGATTTGAGGGCTGCCCACTCTGGTTATGTATTTGTGTGCTTAGAGTTTAAACAGATCACCGTTTACTCGTTTTTCCTTCACCTTTCTCCAGTGACAGGCTGTTTCAAATTATCTGTTAAATGAGTGGAAAAACTATAGGTGTAGATCTGTTTCGGCTTTTTTGTTCATTTTTTGTGAATGAACAGAAATGGATATATGGGAATGGTCCCTAAATGTTACCTTCAAAATCAGTTTGCTCACTGTGTGGACTTGATTATATGCAAGAGACTGTTGATTTGGTTATGCAGTCAAAATGACTCATTTGTAATAAGAATTCTCCACGGATGGCCTTATAGACAGATGAGTCGACAGTTGTACATAATTCTAAATTATATATCGACATGATTCGTGATAATTTTCTCCACAAATTTTGTTTAACCCATCTGAGAACTGAGAAGCTTCTAAAAAATGATGGTGAGACTGCCAAACTTTTAGTACGTATGTTTGCGAATGTCTGTACATTGGGAGGAGACATAAAATAAGTGGCTGAGTTGCAAGGTGGCAGAACTCTGGCACTACCCATAGGAAATTAAATGGAAGGCTGTATGATTTCAGTGGTATAGTGGCATCCAAATCTCGAAGCGGCAATGGAGTCCATGTAGGACAGTGTGATGCCATAGCGGTGGAAGGCAATTCCTTCTGAGAGCTGCCACCAAGGCCCTGAGAGCAGCAGAGGCTGTACAGTCTCAGGGATTCCTTTGAAAGGCACAGATTAAACTCCTGACCGTGTGTGTAATTTTTGTCAATTTCTAGAATCCGTCTTCAGGAGGGCTTCCATTTTGCAATGTCAAACATGGGTATCGTTACAATGGTGCTAGAGGTGGACATGAAGGTAAGTTTGTCGTATTAACCATTAGTTTTAAAGGTATAAATTAGCCTAGTTTTTAAACAACTGTATTCCAGTATGGCTTCCTTGGGATTTGTCCTTTCAGGTAAATGATTTTATTTAGTTGTGGAAAGGTCATGTTTTGTTGAATCATGTGCTTTAATATGCCTACACTTTCTATACTTTGCGGAAATGCCAGTCAAGTTAGCCGTCATAAGACTGAAACTTGAGCTGTGGCCACTTCATGTTCAAGACTAAAGCAACTGAAGTGTGTGTAACCACAATGACTCTCTCACTTCCAAGCGAACTTTACAACTGGACAGAACATAACACACTGTCCAAAGTATATGTATTAATTATTTGGTTTTGTAAAAGATTTGGTGGTGGGATTGGCGGTTAGTAGGAGATGATTAGTTTGTACTGATTGGCAATGTGAAAACATTGCCACCCTAAAAAAGGATTCTTTTGTTTATGGTAAAGCACTATTTGGTGGGAAAACATTTCTCTTTGCCTTGCACTGCTTGCTGAAATATTGTTTTTTGTCCCTATTTTAATTTAATATTTCCAGTAATTAGTTATCTCCCTGTGTGAGTTCACCAACTGCCTTAACTTGGATGAATAATATGAACTTGTATAAAATAAATAGATCACTGTTATGCATAATAATAGCACATTGCAAATTTCTTGAAGTTATGCTGTAATAGTTCGGAAATGGAACGACAGTTGCATTATAGAATACTTGTGACCACATATATTAAGGGGTTAGTGAGCACTAGGTCAACCTTAGACATCTGTGAACAAATCACAGGAAGCATGTATGTCCTGAAACTGCAAGGCTTGGAGGGGGAAATGGGGAGCAGCTGACACAGATGTTGTGATGTCAACAGAAACACAACAATAAACGTGAAAAAAAAGTCAGTGTAATATGTACATTTCATTTCTTTGATATTCCTTGCAACGTGATACCTCATATTCTAAATGTATGTCTGGAAAACTGCTTAAATCCCGAATCATTTCTACATTTGTACATTGAATTGCCTATGACAGAGAGGTGGTGAAGCAGCAGACTCTGCCGAGCTGGGGTCCTGTATAATACAGTATGTGATATTCCCTCCATACACCAAGACAAGCAGAGGAAGGTTTGTTATCAATTTTTGTCATCATACTTCGAATGACACCCAATTCTTTGATTTAACCTTCAGAATATTTTAAAATATTTTCATGTTTCATTACTTTATAAAAAAGTAACCTTCCATGATAATATCTGGCAAAAAATGAATCTATGAATTCCGATGAAGGTGACCGGCCTTAAGTGTAAATTATCGCAGAATGTTGCTCATCAGATCTATTCCTCTGATAAATGTGCTTTCCATACTCATGGATGTTAAAGAATTTGAGGCAAATGCTTTGATCAAAGCTTGGGATCTCTTGATGAAAATTTAATGGTATGAGTGTAGCATACTAATAGTGTACCTTTCCCTATCTAAACTGGGTTTAGATAACTGAGTTAGTACTTGTATGTCATGTGGAGTGTACCTGGATTACACGGTGGCAAAGAGAAGTGCATCAGGGGAGGTCATTTGTGTCCCCTGATGGGCAGAAAGAACAGTTTGAGATGTTGGTAGCACTTTCACCACAGCACATAAACTGCAATTGCCAGCGCTTAAAGCAGAGGGTTTAAAAGGGGATAAAATATATGTTCAATCAAAAGGAGAATGTTCAGACATTCTTAAATTTATCTGTGTTTTTCTTTCCAATGTGACCTAATTGAATAAGATCACCTCACCTTGTAACTTTACTGTGACCATCAGGACAACGGGTAATGTAGAGACATCAAATCCTCTTTTATGAAGAGAGTGTAACACGACATGAAATGTAACAATTCTACCAGGACAATGTATCTCTACAGTTATGTGGACAGTTATATTTGATGTAAGTTACACCCTGTTTGCAAAATATACCCTAGAAGAACACAAAGTGCTTCTCACCAAGTCCAGCTCATGCTGGCTTCCTCTCCGACGTCTTTGTATTAATTGTAATTTTTTAAATGCACAGCCATCAATACATCCGTGTTTGGCTCTGCTCAACCAAAATGCAGTTGCCTTTCCCCTGATGCAGGCTGTGATGTTGAGTCTGTAACACCATGTTATGTAATAACGTGCAAGCAATGTAATAGCAATTGCATAATGTAATAATAATTTTCGTGTTATGTAATGTCACCACATAAGGCATAGTCTGGCAGACAAATAAACGGCAGAGGTAATTTGTAACCAAGAGACTGGCTTCCTCTCCGACCATATGTGCTACGGTCTGCCAGCAACCTGCGGATGGTTCTTCCCACCATATTGCTGGCTGCTGTTGTATAAGTGAAATATTCTTGAGAATGGCGTAAAACACCAATCAAATAAATTAATCCAACCTAGAAAAACAAGTGAAAGTAATTGATTCCTATGTGTTTGGTGTTGTAGTGTGTCAGAAGACGACCTGGAGGAGATTGAGACAACAGAGGCTGACGGAGAGCTTCAGATTGTCACAGAGTGCTGGGTAGAGCCGCAGAGTGGCACCGTGGTCAACAGTACTTCCGAGAGGCTCTACATGGAGGGGCTACAGTTCCAGGAAATCAGTGCTCAGGTAAGGCCAACAGTATTACATGAATTATTTTAGTCAACATATTTGATTTATTTGTTTGATTGGTATTTTACCCCGTACTCTGGAATATTTCACTTATACAATGGCGGCCAGAGTCATGGTGGAAGGAAACAGGGCACAGCCCAGGGGAAAGCCACGACCATCTGCATATTTGAAGAAAGGGCCTGATGGAATAGTGTACAGTGTTAGGGACTTTTCCTATATTTATACTTTGTCAGTATGTCAACATTTGGACATTGTACCAATAACCTTGTCCATGCAGTGTCAGCAGAACTATTGTTTGAACTCAACAAGGGCAGTGAAAGATGTAGGTATGTCCAGATTTAGTTACTTACTTACTTGCAAGCTTAGTAAATCTTCAGGGAACATAAAGTCAACCACTAAATCTGAATTAATTTCTAAAAGAATTTTCCAGAGGTGTTATAAAAATATTTAAAAAATTACGCAACACTTACCAGTTTAATAAGTTACATGTTATCGTCATTACTAGCTTTTCATTTGTTGGCGCTATTTTGCCATGTTAACCATCTGAAGTGACGTCACATTGCCCAGGAGCTCCCTTGCACCATCGATGATAAAAAAATAATAAAAACTGTTCCAAAATTACATGCAAGTGGATGTGACAAAAAACTTGAAACAAAGATCATTTTAATATTTCAGTGTGACAGTACATTTGATCTAATTATGAATAAATAGTCAATCTGGACGCCACCTCTGTTAACGGGGTGATTGACTTTTGTGGTAAGGCATGTATGTTATGTGTCCCTGTACACATAGATCACTCGGTAATTTGATGTTGTAGTAAACAATAACCATATCTGTTCTCTGGAACTGCAGGGTTGAATTGAGTCAAATTTAGTTTGCTTTCATGTATTTACATAGGACTTAAGGGTAGATCATGTTTTGGGGAATATCTGTATTTGACTTCTTTATCTGTTCAGTTGTCTGATAATCTTTTGAGGTACACAGGTACAAAAACATACCTTCCTGTGTCTAATATTATCATCCTTTTTGAAGTAATGTATGTTAAATTCAGTCGGCATTTGTGTTTGAATATGAAAAAACCAATACACCCAATAGCGAGGCATCTGCAAGACCTCTGACCATGCACTGTCCTCTTCTGCAGATGTATTATGCTTCATTGGGACCTAGCAGCTGTCTTTAGAAAAGACAATTTGCTTTGTGCTGTGCAGGGCAAATTCGTACTCATCATCTTACGGGCTGATCTGCACCAAACTTCGGTGTTTTGAACTGGAAAACTTTCAGAGCATATCTGTATACTCATTTATTTGGTTTTTAGGATTTTGATGCCTCAGACTATAAACATGTTCATGCAGTATGTCATGAACTAATAATCCAAAAAACTTTGGCTTGAAATTTTAAAATAACATGGATAGCTTGTTTTGGCTCTAAAACCTTGCAAATACTGTATGTCACCCAGAATTTGGCCTGTGAACATTAATTGTCAGATGCAGAAATAGACCATAAAATAACACATCTGATGCCTACAATTAACTTTTGTTTCAGTAAGAAATTAATCACAAATAACTCTTCAGTGGCCATAAAATTTGGATCAGTGAGCCAGGATCAAACAAAATGTGTCACTTTAAAAAAAACCTAAACTTCATGAAATACATATATAAATACATGTAGTGTCCGAGCCAAAATGAGTGAAGAGGAGGCTTTGTATTAATTGTAATTTTGTAAATGCGCAGCCATCAATACATCCGTGTTTGGCTCTGCTCAACCAAAATGCAGTTGCCTTTCCCCTGATGCAGGCTGTGATGTTGAGCCTGTAACACCATATTATGTAATAACGCGCAAGCAATGTAATAGCCACTGCATAATGTAATAATAATTTTCGTGTTATGTAATGTCACCACATGCGGCATAGTCTGGGAGACGAATAAATGGCAGAGGTAAATTGTAACCAAGAGACTGTCGGGGAGAAGACTAAGGTAATGTTGAAAACGACTGCTTTTGATGCTTACACACGTATGTTTCAATGTGAGAGAGTGAAATAGTGAAGATTTGAGGACTACATTGGGCACTACTACATTGGGCACTACTACTATTCAGTTTGAAATAACTTTATGAGACACACAGAGCCTTTCAGACACTTATTAAGCAAAGAATACTGCATGTATTGGTTGTTGTATGTGTTACTACATTGCACCAAAAATTTTATTACAATACACAGTGTTATGTGTTATTACATAAATGGCAAATTTTATTACATTATGCAGTGATATTACACAAAGCTTAAATTTTTATTACATTACAGGATGGGTGTTACAGCACTTGTGTATTATTACCTAACATGGTGTAACAGAGCACCATAGATGGGAAGCTGCAATGTGCTCTCACAAGTAACCTGTGTGAACAAAGATGTAGATGGTTGTGATCCTTGTCATGCATTCTCCTGGCATTCAGTGCAACCGTGGAAACTTATATGGCTTTCATTTTCTTCGGAGCCTTGATAGAGATTTTTCTGAGACATGTTCCTACAGGATTCCCTGTAATAAATGTGGCCATTCAGATAAAATCTGTCCATTTAAAAGTTATATCCCAGAGCCAAGGAGTTTGCCTAGGGCCCAAGTTTAAGGGATATATACTCTACTCCACCTTGATGAAGTTTATGATTAATAATCAAATAAAGGAGGAATTCTCTCTGTACACATATGTGAAATAAAAAAGATTATTTTGATCCTTTGATTTATTGATGAACAGTGACCATTAAGTGTGAGAATTTTATAAAGCTAGCATTGAGCTTTTTGTGAATAACACATCTTGTCTTGATTGCACTACCTGTTTTGTGTGACTGATGAAGGCTTGGTCCAGTATAAATACTGGTGTATGATTTATCTCTGTCCCTCGTGACGCTCATGTGATGAAGAGAGCTGTCCCCAGAGTCCTGACGTGTGATAACCAGATATCCCCCCCAACTCTCCCCTCCCCAGCAAACCAGTGGGTACTTGTAGCAGCCTGTGGGTGACCGTAGTAATCTAAGCCTATCTTCAGACTTTACGCCCAGCAATTCAAAAGGTCTTGTGATGTGTGCAGATCACCAATTCATAGTGTGATTTTCTCTCAAAGTACAACAACTGACCTCCCCGAGAGGTCTGTACAAAATCCAATAGATCAGTCAGGGTCGTCATCTGATAGCAGATTTAGCTACATGTACAATCAAAAAGTGCTGTCTAGAGCTTCATATAGGTACGCTATATATATCAATGAAAAAAAAAAGGAGAAAAGATAATACATTTCTCTGCTTAAAGTTGTGGATTCAGTCTTCCAGAGCTTCCAAGCAGGATCTATTATTAAGAGGAAAAGTTTGCATGAAATGCTGTGTTCCAAATTTGTAGATCTGTAGGTGCATCATACATCTTACAGCAGTCCTTCTCATAGCTTTGATGCTGCTGGCATGTGTATCAGAATTAGCTTGCTGTAGACATCAGGGAGTACCTGAGCACAGCAGGGTATTTGGAACAGATTCTTTTCTGTCGATATTAGAAGAACATTTCCATTATACATCTGGCTTTTCTAAGGAGAAACTGTGCCATAAAATCTTCTCATTCTCATGCAGTGGCTGCTGAGAGGTTGTTTTCTTGCCAATTCGCCCAGACAATTAAATTAGTGCAGCCTTCTGCCCAATACGTAAGCATTGCAGTACAGGTGTCCATTGTCAGTTCCACATAAATCTGTGACTGTCCATTTAGACCAGTATACTTTACTTTGACACTTATACAACTTCAGATTTATTGCACTGATATCGGCCCATTACCCATAAGAACACCACTGACAATTAAGAGCTAGGGCAATGTGATGTCACAGCCAAAGTATCTTGTGACGTTTTCAGGGATGGTGATTGGCCAAGTTATTCACGGCTTCTGTAACATCTCTACTCGGAATGAAGTGTCTGATAATGCCCTTTTACCAGAGTTGAATTCTGTCTGCTCGGCTTTTAAAATGCAGCTGATTGGTTCGTGCGCTAGCACAACACAACGACCCAGAAGACTCCCACCAATGCGATCGCTGTGAGTTCAAGTCCAAGTCATGCTGGCCATACGTAGGAAGGTCTGCCAGTAACCTGCGGATGGTCTTGGGACTCCCTCGGGCGCTGCCCGGTTTCCTCCCACAATAATGCTGGCCAATGTTGTATAAGTGAAATATTCTTAAGTACAGCTTAAAACACAAATGAAATAAATAAATAAATAAATAAAATACAGCCTAATTTTTAATTCAAATATTGCTCTGTGAATTAGCCTGAAGAGTCTAGAAACATTGTGTTGGGTAGCTTTTAGTATATTGTATGGAGGAATAGAATAACTCTCAGTGAAAAAGAGGCAGGACTTATCCTGAAGGGTCAAGGTGCAGGTTCAATCCTGGCCCTGGACAGAACATTTGTGTGTTGTCACGCCCTTGCCTTTTGTGGCGGTTTTGGTGACAGTAAGCTGTTGATGCCCTTATGACCAATTTGTACAGTCTACTGCTCACTTGAGACCACTGGTCTTGTGCAGATATGGCGTGTACACGTAAGTCTGTACATCTCGCTTGGGAAAGTCTGTAAATAGCTTGTCAAAGTGAGTGGTTTGAAATCAGCAGTTTACACACAGCATTTGTTGATGTTTCAGCATCAAATTATACAGTAATGCTAAAAAAATGTTAACACACAGTACATGTTTCCAGGTTAATGATGTGGTGTTCTCTCTAACACATTCTGTGTTTTGGAGTGTTTTTGCAAGTTGCATTGCTTAATAGTGAATCTTGCAGAATGAAAGTGTTGTGTTGTCTCACAGACTGTGACCATGGACCTTCCTAGTCACCGACAAGCTCTGTACACTTCATTACCTTGCATTTCTAACCGTCCCACTGTACGTGAGCACAAGGTGTATTTATTACTTGTCTCGTATTGGTGACCTTGCTTGACCTGTCTAAGGACAAAGTCAGACTGGATTGTAGAACAACCAGTACCACAGCTTGTCTTGTTGCCATGCATCGCTCACCTCTCCCAGGCCCGTGTTTGCAGTTTGGGTCATTTCTGATCAATTTACCTGTTCAGCATGCCAATCAGTGCCTGTCATAAACCACAGGAACTTGTCGTGGCCTATTTTCACCTCTGATCTTACACCTTACTTCCCTCCCTTACCTGAATATTGTATCCACTGAAACTCAAGCTGTACAAAGATTGTAACAAGACCTTAATCCCAGCCCTATGTCTATGCTTTGAAATCACTCTTCATTTTAAGAAGTGGAATGGCAGAATAATTTAATAAATTACATGCAATGTCGTTGGGATAGTGAGTAAAGAAAATTAAAAATAAAAACTGACAGCATTCATGTGAATAACCTGGCAGAAATGTTGTAGTAGTATGAAAACAAAAAGGTTGGTTAGCAAGGGAGGGGCAATTTTGGAGGAATTTATTGTGCAGCATTGCAAATATTTTCAGATATGTAAACAAACTGTCTTTGAGTGTACATTATGTGGCTATTTACAGTCAGATGTGCTGATTAGGTGACACAATCACAAATGTGCAAAGGTAAATATCCTGTATCAATTGGTGATGTAACAACACAGTTATGTGTACATAGTTCATAGAATTGCCAACTACCTCTGTGTGACTTTTCAGTATATTTGGAATGTCCAGGTTTTTTTTTAAATGATAATGTGACTATTGTTTGCATTGCATAAACTGGTAATGGTTTTACTGGGAACCAAAAGATAATTAAAACACATAGACATGGTTATGACTTCCCTTTTAGTGGATATGATTTTCTTACACGAGAAAGCATTCATGTTTACATGTTAAACTGTTCTGCAAAACTTGTATGCCGTGCTGCAGTGGCTTAATAAAATCCTGAACAGAAATTTCAAGTTTCAATCATAATTGGGTAAGTTATGTTTTCTTGAGGCAAATGAGTGGCCATATCAAGGTAACTGGCCTGTTAGGCTTACATTTGAATTTTGAACACTGTAATTTTTAATATCAGTTTGATCTGAAGTTTTGTTTGCCAACTAGTGTACACATTGTACAGGTGTCTGAGGATGAAGGTTGGAGTCTGTACACTACACTACTGTTTTACTGATCTCTAATCTTCACTCAGAACTTTGAATCTTGGAACTTGACTCGCAGATACACTTTGAGATCAGTTTATGTTAAGGGTCCTTGGGTGTTGTTATTTTTTTGTTGTTGTCATGTTTGTTATCCTAAAATGGGCATACTGATAAAGACTGTTGGATGTAAGTCAGTAATGAGTTTGAATTTAAATTTGATATATGTAAGTATGAGGTGTTGCTTTGATCTTAGGTATTAAATTGATGAATGGAATTACTGAATGAAAATTAATGGTGGACTAAGATTGTGTGTGGAAGTTCCACTGTGATGTCTTACTACATGCAGGTCATATGTATTTATAAGTTCAGTACTTCGTGCTGATTTTATTATCCTCTAATTGTATTAGGGTGCACATTGTAGTATTTCATGAATTAATCTGACTCCTTTGGGAGCAGAGATAAAAATAAGAACTGATGTAGGGACATATGGTTTGACAAATTCACATAATTGTTTCTCAGCTTCATACAGCAGTAGTAGTGTAACGAAGTCCAGTGGAAACTGTTGATACTTTTGTAACATTGTGTCATGGTAAATTCAGTGCCAAAAATTTTATCAAAGCAGGCAATTTTTGATGGATTAATTACCTCTAAGGGGTTGGTTTCACAGGTGGATGTGAAGTAATTCAGACTGGTTGATTTACTTCTATCTTAAGATTGACTTGTTTGCTAGGGAGTTAAACATCAGATATTTAACATATTTAGACTGGATAGACTCAGGGAATGATTAACTAACTTGGCCTTGGTCAGGAGTTTGACTGGTTTAATCATTGATTTTTTATGGATACATATATGTAGCTGGTTAGGTCAGGGAGCTGTGATTGACTAGTGTATAAACAGTTGTTAGATTGACTGCAGTTGGGTTTGGACATGTTTGTGACTGGTTTTATCATACATCGTACATAGCAGTAGTATGAATCTAAAGATGTTACGGTTACTCCTTTTTTAGATGACCTGTTCCATCACTGGTCATGGGTTTGTTTGAGTACATGTACCTATGGATCAACAGTTGTTGGTTTGATCACTTTTCTTTGATATAGTTCATACTGGTTGGCTGGTGGATGACTGGTTGATCGCTAATGGTAGAAGTACTTGTGATGAATTTCTGGTTTGGTTGTGGTGGTGTTAGCAGTATCTTGTGACTGGTTTAATCTCTCGCCATAGTTTCATGAAGCATTGGTTTCATCACTGGTGTTTTACATCACTTTATTTTACCGGTTTAATCGCTAGCCTTAGACTGATTAATGACTGGTTTGTCCTCAGGTGTTAGCTGTATTTGACTGGTTTAATCACTAACCCTGGACTGATGAATAGCTGGTTTGTCCTAAAGTGTTAGCTGTATTTGACTGGTTTAATCACTAGCCTTAAACTGATGAATGACTGGTTTGGTCTCAGGTGTTAGCTGTATTTGTGACTGGTTTAGTCACTGTCTTTAGACTGATGAATTCCTGGTTGGGTCGCTGGTGTTACAGAGATTCTCATACATCTAAAACTAGAAAACTAGGGCAAGGGTGTTGGGGGGTGGCCGTGAATGGTCAGGTCTGGACTGGCAGTAGTGTGTGTTGGGCTAAAGTGGAAGCCTTGTGACAAGGGCCATATACCTTGTACACTCTCATACTTATCCCATGTTTACTTAAGCCCCAATTTATTTCTTTATGATAACTGATATGACTATCTCTTATCGTGGTTGAAAGGTTCAAACTTTGACTGGGCAGGATACATTGAGAACAAGGGGTGGACAGCTGCAAAGAAAAAATCACTTACCCGTATGTTGCAGTTTGGCCTCTTATTCTTCTGATGAAATGGAAAACTCCTCTTTTTTGATATAAAGTCCAATGGTGAATAGGTTTAAGGACATAACCAGCCATAAGTTTTCACCTGAATGAAATACTGATGTGAAATTTGTCCAAGTGTTACCTACACCCCCCTTTCCTTAAGTAGTGGGAGTGCCTACCTGATGTCAAAGTACAGCCCAAGGTGTAAATTGTCATAGGACCTGATGTCCCATAAAAGTGGCCTCACTAGAAGTCTTTAGATCAGCACTGTACCTGGCCACTGCCTTGTTACATGTGGAAAGAGGTATGAGACAAGGGACACTCCCCCTTATACTTTGCTGGTAGCAGCTAACCATGGCTGTGTATGTATGAGAACTCAGCTTTGATGCAGGCCACAACTGCTGAAGAACAATTATGTGGACACCAACATGTATGTATCATGGGGCCTGAAATCTCCCAGGAATTCCAGTGAAGCTTGCACCCTTCTGATCAGAGAAACTTTGAAAATTTTGTGTCAACATGGAATTCAGCAGCCTGTTGGGATCAGGACTTTTTATGCACCACTATATTAATCATCCTGAAAGGGATAAAAACTAGGTAGAGCAAATACTAGCGTGGAAAATTAAGTTCAGCTTGATCCCAAGAAGCGGCTGAATTCTCGCTAGGAACCAGAAAGTAGGGAATTCAGCTTAAGATGTGGAAATCAGATTTTTCAATTGAAGTTCCACATAGAGACCATTCGCCGGTTGCTCCAAGCAATTGTTCAGAGACCATGCTTCGTCTGTGCCTAAAGATGACTTCCTGTCCACTCACCCGTTTGATGGTCTCCCAGACAGGTGGGTCTCTGTGAGTTGGAAGATTGGGTCTCGACAGATTCTTACCAATTCTCCTGCCAGATCTAACTCTTCCAGCTCATGGTGCTCACCTGAGCAGATCATAATCAGTGTTGCCTGTCCAAGCTCTGAAGTGTCCAAACCATTATTCACTCTCGCAGCTCCAGTATCCAAACCAGCATTGCTCTAAGATCATACTGTCACCCAAAGCTACCTGTGCTGAATCATCAAGTGGCAAGTATCCAGTGAAATCGTTGCTGAGACATTTTGCTGTGTAAAAACCTTACAAATTAGGTTGTCAGGTTTGGAAGGTTTTAATGTTTCATAATATTTTAAGTCTTGATAGATGAAGTAAGTAGTACTAGGTATTTTATAAATGATAATTTTTAGCCATAGGTATTTATTGTCTTGTGCGTAAAATTTTACCCAGAACTGTCAGACTTAGTTAGACGTCGAAAAAAAATGTGTACCCATATTTTTGCTGTTTTTTGAAAAAGTTTATTGGGAGATGGTGATCAAAATGATACAAGCACACCATAGGCTTAAGGCTTAGAAAAGAGGGTAAGCTGAATGCCACCTCTAAACCTGAATGATTGTGTTGCCAAGAAGGGATTTCATTTAACATATTGACACTGTATAAATGTAGGTAAACAGGTATTGTAGAGATGTTTGAATGTGAACAGGTCAGAATGTAAGAGGAAAGCCTGGTCAAATTTGGAAGCTTTTGAATCAATCTAAGTTGTGTTTCTGCCAGAAAGGGTGGATAAGGGTGCAGGAGCTAGGCTCTTATGTTTTTGTTAATGCTCTCCTAAGTTATTTGCCTTTGATGATGGGAGTAGTTTATGTTCTTCAGAATGGAAGAGGCTCTCCTGTTCAAAACTGCTGGCATGGTCTTAAGTATTACAGAGTGTTAGATAAAAGTTTGTAGTTATTAGCCTAGTATTTGTCTGTATGGATTGAGGCAGTGGTGTATTGTAGGTAAACCTATATGGCTAGAGCAGGATCAGGAAATTTTAATGGTAAGTTTGGTATTCGGTGTAATTGCCTCAGTTGGAAGCTGTGTGGCTTGTTTTAAAGAAGTGTCTTATGAATATTCCAGTGACAGTCTCAGGCTGTGGGAAACACTTAGGAAGAACCTGTTGGACATGCTTTAGGGTAAAGTTTGAGTCGTGATGCTAGGCCATGCAAGGGGACAACCATGTGCCTGGGAATATTCAACCAGTGGCCGGCAGGTGGTCAAAGCGTCACCAGAGATAGGTGTAGAGAATCGCACAGGTGACCCAAGCAACAGTTCCTCCGGTTTGAATACACTACAGACTAGCCAGATGTGAGCCTGCATGTGAATACTCACAGATATAAGATATGGGATTTGTGGAGAGGGCCGCCCTACCAATATCAGTTTCAGGATTAAGGGTTTACCTGTTAGGCTGATCTGGGAGGTAGATGCAGGCCTGGTGCTAGGGAAGAGTAGGGGGACAGCAGGACATTTGTGGATGGCCAGGGGACAGGGTTGACTGTCATCAGTATGATCAGGTCAACATATTTGTCTATTGGTATGCAGGCCTTCGTACAGATGCCAGCTTTGTGTGTTTAGGGACAGGATAGAGTCATGTAGACTGAGGGTTGAGAGATAAGCTCCTTAAAGAGGATCACCCTACAGATAGTAGCGTGGCAGGGAAGAATAATCAGTGTTGAGACTCCACGCTTTTCAACCCTTCCACCTGTTTCCAGGCTTGTAGAGTTTACATTTTATTACCCTTGCTTGAAAGAGGAGGCGTAAAGGGATAAAACAGTGAAGATATGGGGAGGATTCTTCTCCAGTGGGTATTTTTCAGGAAATGGTAGGCATGAATCCATTAACGCTCTTCTGAATTTTATGTACACTTTACCTATAGGACCAAGAATGTTGCTTAGCAAATGATTTCCATGGATTGGGAGTATAGGTATGATCACTCTAAAGTGGTGACATACATTTTGTTATTAATTGGTCTGAATTGTTCATATTTGGTTTCTGGATATAGATATTTAAGCTGAAAGAGAGATTCTCATTAAGCTGTCTTCTCAGTTAAATGAGTGAGCACTTAAGTACTATACAATGTGTTTAAGTAAAATTTGGGATGTATTTGGTTTCACCACTTATTTAGTGTCTGGTAATGTTTTGACTGTCATGTTTTGGGCTATAAAGAGTATATCAGTTGTGATGTGTTTTGTAGAGATGTCGATTGACAGATTTTACTCAGGGTGTGCAAGAGATGTCACATAACAATGTTAGGTTTAATTTTATTTTTAAGTTGTGGACGAGACTAGGGGATAGGTTTCTAATCTGGCCTGTGTTGAGTAAAGGTGTTCCATAGATAGTGCTGGCATTGAGTCCCAATTTGTTCAACACTGTACAGGTTGCCATGGTTCAAGGGGAAGCAGTAAGGTGGTGTGATTTTTAGTCCCAGCTGATCTTTACTTGAAAGGGAAATCTTTGGAAAGAGAATTGCCTTTCAGCAGGCAGAGTTTGTCCAGTGTAAGTTAAGTATGATTCAAGAGTTGTGTTAAATCGGGTATATGCTTCATTTAACCTGTAAAATGTCCTTAGTGCAGGGTTAACCCCCGTCCCCCTACCCCCAAGCAGTATGCCCTACCTCCACGTGAGCAGTGTGCTGTAATAAATGACCTGGTGCTGTTATGGAAATATTATGCACCTTTCACTCTTGATAATGTGGATTGTTAATGCTAGTTATTTGTCATTTGAGGCGGCCTAGGAACTTCCCTGGCATGTGTGTGTGTGTGTGCGTGCATGTGTAGTACTGCCGGCTCTATGTACTATGCTTTTAGTTATATTCTCTCTGCCCCTTCAGGATATGTAGATATGTATGCAGAGAACTATATGATCTTGACTTGTACATAGTGTTACAATTTACAGATTCACAGAAACGTATTCATTTTTCTCCTGGGGTGGCAGAACTATTACTGTGACTTCACTTAGTCTTTGAAGTTGGTAACGGTGACGGAATAAGATGAATTTTTTCTCCTCTGCATGGAGTATATACCTGCATCATTTTCTAGGACATGACTTGTTGTGGACATGTAGATAACTTAAGATTTATATTTTACCAGAAGTGAACTCTGAACACAAACACATTTGTACCCTGACAGGACCACATGTTTTGCCATTGACTCTTGTTATGTTTTGAAACAGCCTTGCTTGGTCACACATGGTACCTTCCTGTGAGAAATGCTCTCCTTGAGAAACGAGTGACAGTCTGTTCTCAACATAATGATAACCGCGTTAGCTGGGAATTTTGCATCTGTGAATTTTTTTTATTAAGATAATGTTACCCTCTAATCTCTCAAGACAAAGCTGATAAAGCCTACAGTGAAAGAAGACATGTTGCTTGCGAAAAGAGAAGGCTTTTGGACAAAGTTTAAGGTGTGGTGTATGGAAGGGTTCAAAGTTTCAACGGCTGAGTGGTTTAGGGGAGTCTTTAAGTATTTGGGTAAGAGTTTCCAAGTCCTGGTTGGGTATAGGAAAGCCCATGCTCCAAAGTCCTAGTTGGATAAGTAAGAGGTTCTGATGTGCTGGGTGGCTATAGGAGAGTCCAATCTCCTATGGGTAAGACTTTCAAAATCCTGGTTGGGTATGGGTAAGAAGTTTCGAAGTGCTGGGTGGGTGGTTATGTGATTCCAAGTGCTAGGTGGATATAGGACAGTCCAAGCTCCTGAGTTCTTAGTGGGTGGTTATGAGTTTCCTAGTTCTGGGTGGGTATAGGAGAGTAAAAGATCCAAAATCTTGGGTGAATAGGTAAGAGGTTTTAGCCCTATGCCGTAGGATGTTGTCTGGTACTGGACTCACCTGTATTTATATCAAGTTGGGCCTTTCCAGCAGTGGAGAGAGTTTTATCTCATCCTTCTCAGATCTCCGGTGAGATTCAACTCCTCCAACTGCCCGGTTGGCCCAAATGCTGCATGATATGGGCTGGCAGGATTAATGGATACAACTGTTGGCTGACAGGATTGAGTCTTAAGCATACAGCATGTATAGCTTGCAGGATTAGTTGATGTGGAAATCAACCTCTAGACATTCAGTTTTATTATTTTCAATTTGTTTGTATTGCTACACATTTCATTTCACATGTGTTTTTTATCGTTCATGCATTCTGTGAATTATGTCCACTGGTATAACCTGCATGTTTATTTTGCTGACATTGATTAGATTTGTTATTAAATATTTCATATCTTTATCTGACTTGTCTTTTCCGTTTTGTTTATCATTTTCTTGTGTTGTTCATATAATAAATCAACATGTTTGTAGCCATGGTTGCAGATGTGCATAAGAAATTGCTACCGAACATATACCAGGTCGGTAGCATATGTTACGATTTTTGTACTTCAAAGAGACATATATGCAGTAACCTAGAAATTGGCAAAGATTATGTGTTAATGAATGATATTAAAAGTGAAATATATTTCTGGCATTATCGTTTGCTCTAATATGTCCTTTAGTTGATGAACTTTCAAGACGATGTACAACATTTCTAATGTTGTAAGCATATTTCATGTAGGTGGTAGAACTAGGCTTAACATAAATTTGCACTAATTGGGGAAGACATGAAAACTAATCACACCTTAATTCGGGTGTGTGATTAGCACAGTTGATCGTTGTCCAAAACGACATACCGCCACTATTACGTCATGAACTAGGGTGATAAGTAACATAAGTGTGTTTAGAGTTCCAAGCTTCACAAAACTCAGCTTATTAGTCTTGAAACAAATATATTTTTTACAAAATGTAGCAAGTTTTATTCTTCAAATTTTTTCTACTTTGTGTTTAAGACACCTTTAAGATATACTGTACCAATTTTACACAGAAAAATGGATCAACTGGGACAGTGCACATTTAACCCAACACACCTCGGTGAATTGCATAGACACGTCTCCATTCACTGTTATACATGTGCTGAAGGTTCACCTCATAACTTACACACGCTGGATCAAACTTACATTGTTTAAACATGATTCTCCATATAATATGTGTGAGGCCATTATCCTTTACACAACAGACAGTTTTACAAGCAGTCGTGGGCCAATGTAGGACAGACTCGGAAACAAGCACTCCTAAAGTGGGGTGTGTCAGAAGTAGAGGCATACGGAGCACTCCCAGCCAGGGATTACTTGTCACCAAAACCAGTTCATTCCTCTCCGGCCTTATGTGGGAAGGTCTGCCAGCAACCTGCGGATGATCGTGGGTTTCCCCTGTTTTCTTCCCGGTTTCCTCCCACCGTAATGCCCACCGTTGTATAAGCGAAATATTCTCGAGTATGGCATAAAATACCAATCAAATAAATAATTGAATAAATAAAAGCAAGTTCAATTTAAACATGTGACATTTGCCAATGATTTGGACAGTGATGCCACTGTTTTGAGTGTTTTGTCCACAATTATGGCCCTTGTGTTTTGACAGACAGTAACTTGCAAACATATACTAGCTGTGAAAAGTGGACATTTTTGTTTTACAGTATGTACATATACAGTAACTAATCCTACCTCTGCAGGACATCATCAATTCATCAACTTGATCATGGGAGTAATTACATGTCCAGTGTATACAGTCAGTGTTTGCGAATCATGGTGACAATCAACATACTAATTCTGATATGTATTTATATTATGCCAGACAGAGCCTTAGAAAAGATACCTTAAATGACTAAAATTTCATCCATAGCAAGGTTCCTCGTTTTCACGATTCTGAAAATACCATTGGTTGTGGAATTTGGGGTTTGTTTGGAAGGCGGGAATATATTCCACTGGAAAAGTGGAAATTTTAGCTCCAAAAGTAAGATTTTGTGGCATTTATTTACCTACAACTTTGGACAAAATTTTAGGTCATTTACAGTACTTCACAGTAAATTTGCTCCATCCAGGCATGAAATTTACAGATCAGCATGAATTTTTAGTGAACAAAGTTGTAGTTTGAAAAAATATTATTGTTTGAAAAAAGCCCTCGGGATGAAATAGGGACCAGAGTTGTGTGAAAATCAGTAAAATTGTAACATTGCTTCAGCTGCTATTGATGAACGTTATGTAACCTGAGCTATGTGTAAATGGGTGATGAACATATATCAGCCATGTCATTTATCAACCACAAGCTGCATGAAGCTGCGCTGATGGCTTGTTCAAAGACTTCTTATGTAAGCATTAAGACTCTTGTCAACTGTTTTAGTCTGAATCTTCATAAAAACAATCCTAATTCCAGAAAAGGAATACATTTTATATTGGTTAACAAAAAATGTTTCTCATTTTGAGCTATGGAAATCCGCCACATATTGCTGCACCACAGTCTGCATGACTACCATTGGTATTGCAGCCAAATGATATCATTATTATGTCTCTATCAACTTAGGTTCAAAATGAGAGAAAGCTGTGAAAACATTAATCTGTATTGGACATAACTATTGATACTATATCACATATTTTTAATTTATATGTTGCATATGTTGTATGGAAATGACACTTGACTAGAATTTACTTCATTTGATTGTTGTTTAACAGATTTCTTCAGAAGTTTTTACTCATGCAATGTGAGTCAGTTATATGAGTGCCAGAGTAAACCACTGATATTTGGTAATTTAAACTATCAATTTCTGGATTTCCTTGTCATTTACAGCTTTATCCGCAAGTGGTCTTTAAAGAATGTTAGTCTGCGCAAATGCCACCCAAACACTGCTGTCTGTCTGCCAATGTCCCAGAAGCAGTGAGAGCTGAGGAATCTACAAATTCTCTGTCCGAGTGTTTTATCGCTTTGATTCACAATACACTGTACAAGTATCTATTTATTATGCCTGTGATTTGATTCGGGTATTATATTACTTTTTAATTTTATTTATTTATTTATTTGATTGGTTATTTATACCATACTCAAGCATACTTCACTAAATTCGACTGCGGCCAGTATTATGGTGGAAGCCAGTGTGAGCTGAGCTCACTTGAAAATGAATATTGCCGTCAATATTTTTCTGCGAATTGCAATTTTTTGATGTAATATTTCTCACTGCTCTGATAAAAGCAATGTCTCCACAATGATGGGGCCAGTTCAGTAAGATTCACTACATGCGTAGCCACACACTGATGTATCTTAACGGTCACGATTAGACTGCGCAACTGACTGATGACCTAGTTTCTGAGTTCAGAGTTCATATTTGGCTCATTAAATATTGTCAGTATTATATTTCCAAAACTACAGTGACACAGCCAATTTTTCCAATACAGTGTCCTTAAGTTACACTAGTCTTGCCAATCAGCTCTTGTGACGAAACTCTCATTATGTCTCAGCCAAGCAGCCAAGACTGGGACAACAAACTGTTAATGTATGTGAATATATACATTTTATGCAGTGAAATAAATGAAATAAAAAAACATGCATACTTTGTGTCTAGAGTGTCTCCTTGTGGTGAGCCTTGTGGAATATGGCACTTTCAAGATCTGCTGTACCATGTGAGCTGTCAGAAATGTTTTGTAGCTATATCTAATCAGACGTGGACTTCCGAAAAAAGGTTCACAAAAAGTCAATTAGAGTAGAAGAATAATGGAGAAAATTAAGCATCTGGGCATTTGTGAACTTTCAGAAGAAAAGAGGTGTCATTCGTGCTTCTGGAACATTGCAAGACAGGTGAAGATAGGTAAATTAATGTCAATAAAAGTTGCCTACATTAACATTTGTGACAAGTCACAACCTAGAGTAGCACTTTTTGTACCTTTTCCATTAACAATTAGAACCCTACTATGGCTGATGCATTTTGGTTAGTGTTTGGAGCTTGGAAGGCAATGTTGTCACTCTTATAACGCATTTTTAGTGAAAATTCAAATGTTGAAAATGACTGAAGAACATATTTTCCCACAGGGGCATTAGCAGGGCAAAAATTAGACAAAAAGAGAATGCTAATTTTTAATAGTTCTGCTGAATTACATACACCTGTATTTTGCCATGCAGTAGAATGTCTGAATTCTTTGTTTGGTCAACCTGGTATTTGTGAAAGGGTATTCAATGTTGTTGATAATAAAAACATATGAGAGGCCTCCATGGCCGAAGGGTTAGCATGCTAGCACAGCGTCATGACCCAGGTGCCTCTCACCAGTGCAGTGGCTGTCAGTTCAAGTCCATCTTATGCTGGCTTCCTCTCTGGCTGTAGGTGGGAAGGTCTGTGAGCTTCCTCCAACCATAATTCTGGCTGGCGTTGTATAAGTGAAATATTCTTGAGTGCAGCATAAAATGCCAATGAAATAAATTAATAAAGAGATCTCTTATGTAGCTTGCTTAAAATTGAAGAATCAACCAAATACATAAATAAATAAATAAATAAAATTTAAGACTACATGTGCACTTTGCTTTGCTGTATTTCAGTTTTACCCTATCGATCTGGAGTGTATTGCCTGTTTGATCACATTCCAGCACTTGGTCACAGTATGTCAGTGTTTTAACCTTACATCCCCTGATGCTCAGCTTCCCATCTATGCCAGGTGAGCCCAAGCTATCTCCCTTTTAACAAAATCTCTAGACTGAGAGCAGCATGCTTTGTATAATTGGAGGGGGGAAAAATGTGAATTGTGAATGTTTGGACAAGCTCATAATGCAAAGTTTTGTGGATTTTATTCTTACGTATCTCTATATATATCCTGTTAAATAGTGAACATGGTGAATTTCCCTTACAGATTGTCCAATTTGCATTTAGTAATTACTGGCATCATAAAACCAAGCAAAAATCTCCATGTTGCCTTTTTGTGACAGAAAGAGTGTAAAAACATCCAATCAAGCCATATGAGTTAACATTGAGTGTTGGAGTGTTGTTAACTATTAAATGTTAATCACTGGTGAAATTGATGAATACATATGTTATTACTAGCACTATACCCAGGGACTTGCCCACAGAACACCTTAGGAGAGCATGTGACCCCCAGGGCCTTGATGGGATAGAACCCTCCATGCACCACACACCATTCCCATTTGACCTGCTCTCCTTACTACCTCGATGTCAGCAGGCTGAACTGCTCTTCTCAACCTACTGGTGTGGTAAGTCTGTACATCTCACTGGCTGATTGGAGCACAAGGATCCTATTCGTACGCTCAAGCTTGGAGGACTTTTTCTGTAGAATACATTGTCTAATTATTGTATTTAAATTTCACCTAAAATTTTGACCATGACTTAATTATTTATTTGGCTGGGTTCCAAGAGTTTGTTTCATCAGTATGGTTGATGTGGAAGGCAAACAGTATCCTATTGGAAAATTGTGGGTTACAGCGATTCAAGTATTGGTTTAGAACATGCTTTTTTCCCATTAGAAGGCATATTTTCAGGTCAATTTTTCGAGGAAATACGATATATAGTATTTTGCTGAGATAAATTGCGAAGGGAGCTTATAAATTAATGAGGAGCACTATGAAAACTGCAGTATTGTGTGCTTTGAACTTTTTCTTCCAGCTGACAACTCGGATAGCTTTCTGAACCGTAGAACTGTGAATAACCTTCTCTTCAACTTGTTGTTCGAGAAGTTCAAACTTCACCATGACAAAGAAGTCATTATGTCCAATAATGATCGCTTCAACTTCATCAAACTGATAACTGAACGAAACCGAGACCCAGTTGCTCAACCATACCCATTCAAGTTTGCTGAAGTGTTTGCTGTTGTTCCGAGTGAAGTCATCATTGTTGAATCTGCAGAGGTCCAAGAACATGATCTGCTGGGCCCTGGAGCTGATGGTATACAGTCAGAGGTGTCATCCACATCAGAGACTGTGAAAGATGGAGAGAAGGAGTCTCTGCGGGGAGAGTCTGAGAACTCCAGCAAAGACACGAGTACCCCGGGACCAGACAAGTCTGATCCTGGGAGTGATGTACGAAAACTTGATGCTCCCAATTGGAAGTGCCTTGTTAAAGTGGACTCAACAAACCACCTGATTCTGACTTTTTTTCCTGCCAGCTATGATGACCTGGCCCTGTTAAACCTGGCTCAGCTGGGGCCTGAGGCAGAAAGACATGGGGATGAGGGTGACATGGAGCCTGGGGAGGAACCTGGGCTGGCCGAGGCCCAATGCCACGATGACAAACCCCCGGACGGACTCTCTCCACTGCCCAATGACCCAACATCTGACGAGCACCCAGAGGGGTCAACTGGGGATGACCTTCACTCTGACTACTCGTTATCCTCACGCAAGCAGAAGAACAGCTCTTCGGTGGAGGGGGACCTCAAGACTGCCAGCAGTACACAAATCCACCTGGAGGGCTCCCCAGGTCCCTGTCTCCAGGTCCCGAAATTCACCATCCCTATTTACGTCTACGACTGCTACCTCAGTAACCTGACCAACTCACTGGTCAACCGCTGGAGCTTTGAGACCTCTGAGGACATCTATGAAGACTTGACATTTCCGTCAGATCTGGATGTGAGTGGAGCCGTGCCACTGAGCCCACGTGTGCGAATGGCGTCTCATGAGATGGAGGCAGTGCCTGACTTTGACCGTGAGGAATCACAAGACACGGTCAAGGAGCGCTGGACAATGTCCTTGGATAGGCGGTCCACAGACAGTGCCTCTGACTTCCATGGTGCCCTCTGGCAGCACTGCACGGTACTAGGGGAAGACTACTTCACTAGCTATGTCACAGGTAAGGTATTCAAGGTCTCTATCCATTGTCCATTATGTTTGTAACTCGCTAGGAAGCTGGATTTCTCACCAGCATAGCATCTTGCCCAGCATTTGATACTGTCCTCTTTTTCACCTGGTCAGAGTTCCAATTTGGCTAGTTTGCTGGATTGGCTACAACACCATGTTAGGAGCTTTCTCATTGGTAAATATAATTAAATATTGCCAGAGTCATTTGGACTAGCACATCAGTAATCTCTAAAAATAGTCGTACATTTAGTTCTGTATAAATATTTTTATGAAGCATTTGAAACAGTGACCAAGTAAAATAAGGTAAGTACTTGAATTATTGGTTGAATTAAATCTCCTGAAACTGTATATGTATTTGGTAAAATGCAATGGTTTTACCTGCAGTTTGTGTGCCATCCTCACCACTCTTACATGACTGATTATCATCCAAGTTATGTAGCAAGATTTCAGTGCACCCTAGCACAATATAATGACCCAGGTACCTCTCACCAATGTGGTCGATGACCAAGAGTTCAGGTCTATCTTATGCTGGCTTCTTCTCCTGCCATACGTGGGAAGGTCAGCCAGCAGCCATCCTCCCACCATAATGTTGACGGCTGTGGCTGAAATATTCTTCAGTATGATGTGAAACACCTATCAAATAAATTTATAAATCAACAGGAATAAGCATATGAGCATGTGAATGTCCTGCCTACGTCTGACACTGAGCCTGGGCTGTGCTGTACTTCTGACTGTAGTCTGATTGTTTTGCTGCAGGTATCTTCAAGAACCTTCAGCTGGGCCACCATGTGAGCCGTGAAGATGTGGAATCAGCCATCAGTAACATCTGTGAGGAGGCACTGCCCCTAGAGTCAGACATGACCTGCTTCCTGGAGACCTGCTGTGGTCACCTGCTCAAGCAGATAGAGGCAGGCAAGCAGGAGGGGATTCCCCCAGCGGACACGCTGGAGGGACATCCCGGTAAAGCCAGTGTGCGCTTTGCAGACATCCCCGGAGACACAGACAGGTTGGTACATAGAACATCAGTCTTGTGATTTAATATTGCATCAAATGGTATTATTCTAATGTCAGCTCATTGCTGATTGTGAGTATTTTGGGATATACCTATAGGTGAGTAGATACAAGCGTAGATACTATGAAAAACTGAGAAGTCACATGTTTTAGGTTTCAATATTTCAACAAAATTTTACTCTTCAGGAATACGTACAGGGTAACTGACAAATAAAATTTTGTCAAAATATTGAAACATCAAATGTTAGTTTTTTGGGAGAATGTAAGCTTTGCATTATGTTAATGTGATATGGGAGAGATGAATGGCAAACACTATTTCTGGTGGCAAGATTGTTCACATCTATGTATTCACTGGCCCCGAAAGAAACCCTATGAACATAAACAGAGAATGTGACATTAGTATTGCTACACAAACATCTGTTCAGTTTACATCACTTCAAACATATGCAGTAAACAATTCTTGTTGAATAAAGAATATTGTGAACTGAACATTATACACTCAGCTTCAGGCGCTGGTTGTTAGTTTACTCCATACAGGTACACAGTTATACACACATATGCATAGTACACACGCAATGAAGTTTATCAACAAATGCAAATTAAATGAACGTATCAACTCTTCATTAACACCAAAGTAACAGGATTAAACCCGACACTTAGCAGTTTGCCAACAATGATAAAGATCAGGTAAATTGGGACAAAATTAATAACCTCTGTTGATCCCAAACACATCAACTGGTGTATGGCATATCCTTCTCAGCACACATCACATAGGATGGATATCTTTGTGTACCACAATACACAGACCTCAATTGTGTAAACAAAGAAAATGACTATCAAATAAGGTGTAATATTATCAGGTCTGTATGTACATTAGTGAAAGTTCAACATCATAGAACATGATTGTGTATGTAATATGGCTTCTACTGACAAAGATTCACTAAGAAAATTGGCTATATAGATGAGTATATATGTGTTGCATTCTGATAGCGGCAGATAAAATGGCGGAAAATGACACACAAGAGACAGCATCATAACATGATGTATCTGCTGCGAGTCATAGCTGACATGTAATGAGCCGTGCAGGCACACGTTACTACCCGTTACATGAATGGGCTGATCTGTAGCCCGGGCATAAACAAATGAGCAGGTCACACTGAGCTTATTGGAGGATCAGCAAGATTTTAAGTAGATTCTTATACATGTATTAGTGAGAGCTCACATACATGTTCATGAAGAACAACAGAGGGATGGGCAAACTAGTTATAAATACTGCATTCTCCTGTTTTGCAAATATTATCGTGAATGATGTCTATATATATCACTGAAATAAATTTTATATGAAGTCAATTTGAATTTTAGGTGGGAATGTCTGCCAGCAACCTGCAGATGATCGTGGGTTTCCTCCAGGCTCTTCCTGATTTCTCCTCACCATAATGATGGCCGCAGTTGTATAAGTGAAATACTCATGAGTGCAGCATGAAACATCCATAAAATAAATAAAGAAATTTAATCATGTGTGCTTGTATTTATATGGGGCATGGTCATATGTTTTCTTATTGTGTGGAATGCATCCATCTTTCTAGAAGGTGTCTGTATTCTGTGAAATAAAAGTTGTCAGTGTTAGACAGTGGGCTGTTGTTGTTGCAGTGCTAGCATCATGGTGGAGAGTGGGGACACCTTCAAGAGTACAGCTCCTGAGGTGCTACTCTTCCCCTCTGGCTCATCCATCAAGGTGAATCTGCCTGACCCTCAGCACAAGAGCCCTTGTGAGATGACCAAGGGGCTTCATCAGTACATCAAGCATAAGTTCCTGGACATCATCAAGCTGTGGTTTAAGCCTATCCCGGCTTACCCGGACTACTACTACTACCATCCAGAACAGGATATGGTAAACATCGATGTAGCAATTCTTCTGTTGTAATATAATCTCTCGGTTAATCATATATCTAAACTTGTCAGTGCTCTACTGCAGTATTCTTTTAAACATGAATGTCTTGCTTCAGAGATTTACCAAAAGCATTATTTTATCACTTTTTTGTGCAATATGTTGTCAAAACATGTGAAAAGTGTTGCCTTAAATTTTAAATATCTAGTTTTATGTGTGGAAAATGATTTTGCACCACTTTGCTGTCTCAGACCTAACTTAGTTTATTACAGGTTAAAACAATGTTTGAATTTACATAGGAACCAATTTTAGCTGATTAATAATTTTAAATCCTTGTTGATTACATAGGATGCAAGCCTCCAAGCTGATGCTACGGAAGCTCCAGAAGTGGAGTCTGATTTTGGAGCAGGTAGTCTCTTTGTTCCTGAAATTGTTGTGGAACATGTACTCGTAATGACTGTGTTCCGGAAACTGTAGTGTAACATGTACTTATATTCATTCTCTGTGTTTCTGAAACTGTTATGGAACATGCTTGGATATTCTTTGTGTTCCTCAAACTGTTCCTGGTATAGCCTTTGTGTTCCTGAAACTTTTGTGAAACATACACATACAATCACTTTGTTCCTGAAAATGTTGGGGAACATGTGCATTTTGTCTTCGTATTCCTGACAGTGTGAGGAGAACATTTACTTGTAATACTAAAACTGCTAATAAACCCATTCCATGCATCAGTCCATGCTACAAAGTCTCCATTTTCAAACTTGTACACTGTATATGTAGATGGCGACTTACATCTAAACCACTTGTCCTTAGGCCTCATCATATGATTCAGTTTTTGGAACAATAACTTCGAGAGAGAGTAATCTCCATTGGCTGTGTGTTTTCAGAAATGAACGTTGCTGAGATTCCAGAAGAGTACAGTGACTTTTTCCAATCTGACTACGAGGAAGCTGGGCCAATGGACAAGCCGAGCCCAGTCCACTCTGACGGAGAGTTCTCCACGATGTCAAACAAAGGCTCGCTGTCGTCGGGCTCTGCACCGTCTGAGGATGACCTGGACAGCATGAATGAGGTGGAGAATGCCCGCAACATGCCGCTTTTTCTCCACTTCACCTGTACTCTGAAGAGCAAGCGAACTCATCACAATGTCTCCCTGCAACTGCTGCCAACATGTATAGGTACAAACATGCACTGTTTTGTGACTTAGACAGGTGCACAAGATATGAAACATGCAAGCTTATAACTGATTCCCATATGTCAGCTTTGGAGACAAGTGTTGTCATATGACCAGTTTTCAGAAACTGATGTTCATACGTTTGTGGCTAAACCTCAGTATTTCTGGTGACAATGAAAGGTTCAAAAGTGTGAGTGGAATGCAGTGGTGTAGAAAATGGGAAAGTTTTTTTTTGTTTTCCTTATACCTTATACCCCTTCTAGATGGAAAAAAAATGAACTTTTTAATTGTGTCTATATATGAAAGACCTACAGCACTAATAACGATAAATGCCTAGGGTTCTACAGTATTTTTATATATGATGAATGAGCTTTTGGTAATATGTTGACTGTTTTTATTTGTACAGTGCAGTGTTGTCTTCGTATTTCAAACTTATCTTACCAACTATAATAATCTTTGCATAATGTTTCCCCTTATCAGCGGATATTTCGAAGGATCTGGAAGAATTGAAAGAAGTTGACCTTGGGGATATGAAGATAACTTTTGACTTGAACTGTTTGACCTTGCCCACTGATGCTGATTTCTCCTCCCTGCCTCGCCGACCTAAGTATGTGAGGATGTCGTCGCACACCAGTGCCTCACCGCCACAGTCCGACGTGGAAGGGGAAGACGCTGTCAGCACAACAACGTCCCATGATGCGTAAGTCTGCAGGTGCTTGTTTGTCACCGGAGTTAAACATAATACACTACTAAATTCCTAGATATATGAATTTAGATCTGAAGTACTTAGAATATGGGGGTGTGATATCAGGTTTTTGGCATCTTCCAACACATACTGAGCTATAAATTTGTACACGCCAAGATGATTCTGAGACACAGGATATTCCTCTTAAATTCATTTGGTATCACCTATGAACAGGGAGCAGGGCATGGCTCAGGAAGGTTCGCGACTGATAATCATGCCCAATGTGGGTTCAAAGCCAGCCTCAGATTGGAAATTTTGGAAATTCTTCTGCCACTTCTGTTTTTCTGGCGCTGATGAGAGTAAGCGGTCATCAGCGCTCCAGATCACCAGTGTGGCGTGCATGCACATTGAGATTGCTCTGTGACTGGGGAAATGTCTGTGTCACATCGTTTGTCAGTTAGTGCCAAAGGTGGGTGGTTTTCTCTGGAAGTTAAGGTTTTCTCCACCCATGACACTGATTGCTGCAGTATAAATGAAGTATTCATGCACAAAACACCACTTAAGTGACTGTATTTTGGGGTGGTCAGAGTTTTCTCAAATATTTTATCCACAGATTTCAGTTCCGAGGAATTGATCCCATCAGCCATCTACCAAAGTTTCAGAAGAAAGCAGTGGAAAATTGTAAGAAAGAGGTAAGATTGTCAGATGGACATAAAAACATTATTGTAATAAATAATTAGGAGATCTACATGTACAAGCACGGAGGCATGTCTAAGTGAACACTCTGTAGTGAAAATTGTGGCCCTCGATGGCCACCCAAGGCTGTCCCTCAGCACATATATCTTTGAGACTTAAACTAACTATTGTGGTAGATTGCCTTCAAATTGATGAATAGCCAGATTGTTTTCTGGACTGATTTGGAATGTATTTGGATGGTGAAAATCAGGATCTGATTGTTCACAGGTGTATTAATCATTAAGCCAGACATAAACATTAATTAGACTTTTTCTGATGCAAAAATGTCTTATTTATTCAAGTGAGGCTTAATTTATTTGCAATAGGCTGTTGAACAACTTAACCCAGAGCATAACATCTACACCACAAGTGTAAAATTAAGGTGATAATTTGGATTAATGGAGAAGAAAACATAAAGATGATGCCAAAATCAGATGAAACAGCATGAAAATTTATTTGCAGCTTTGACATTTCTTTTCATTTTCTCTTTCACAAGAAAAGAGAACTTGAAAATACTTTTGTATGGTGGTTATTTGGGACCACCTCTTGGTATATACTGTCTTTGTGCAATAATGTTATAAATGACAATGTTACACATGTTTGATAAATGTATTTGCCATAGATTTTGATCTTTTCATCTAACAAATTTGTTCAACATGGATTTTGATCATATTTATAGTTTTAATATGTTTTTAAATATAATCATAATTCAAATACATTTATTAGACATGCATCACATCCTTATTTATAACATTATTGCACAAAGACAATATATACCAGAGGTGGCCCCAAATAACCACCATAGAAAAATATTTTCAAGTACTCTTTTCGCCTGAAAGAGCAAATCAAAATAAACTTAAAATTAAAGACTGTATCTGCAAACAAATTTTCATGCTCTTTCATCTGATTTTGGCATCATTTTCCTGTTTTCCTCTCTTTTGAAAGCATACATACACAATGACCTGCTGATTTTTTTCACCCTCAGATTGAATGGTTGTTAAGAGATGAGGTGACATCTTCACTGCGTCATATCTACCCGGTGACGGCAGTCAACCTGCAGCTGGTGGCAGATCATGTAAAGGAGTCCAAGGGAAAAGCAGCTTGCGTCACGGAGACCATACCGCTCAAGTTTGTCTTTGGACAGGAACAGAGTCTGCCAAGATTTGTTCAGGTATGGAGCCAAGTCTTGATATGATTGAAACCAGCTTAAAATAGTTGTCTTATGGGCAGAGAGATACAGTTGACAACTTCATGGTCCAGGGTATCAGTTCATTAAACAAACACTTGGCCTACACCATCTGTGTGGCTATTTTGTTTACATTTTATCTCCAAATATATTTTTTGACACCCAAATTTTACAATTGTACTATATTTGCATAAAAACAGTTATGGACAGATCTAGTTGAAATTTTAGATTTGTGTAAAGTATCTGGTTCTGGATGCAGGAATCTTTTGGATGATTTGTGATTGTGGTTTGTGCTCTCTTAGTGCTCTCTGTTTCCCAAATTTGCCTGCCAAATGGGCCACTTCTTAAGGCAAGTGAAAATGTTATCCACACTGTAAGATTGTTACAACATTTTGAATGACAGCATGGATATGCTATATTGAAACCTGCTATGTACATTTTATAGTTTCATGTGATAAAGCTTGTTATGTGCTTGTACCACAGGAACTAGAGAGGATGAACATTGAAGGATATCGTGTAATGAAGGAAGAACAGTTCTATTTTATCGTTGTGGACCGCGCTAGGCCACATAATTGGGGGCACGCCCTCAACTCTAATGAACTCAACTCCAAACTGGAAGAGCTGAGCAGGGAGTGCTCTCCTGCCAAGGAGGTACATAGATTCAGCACTGAATCAGACACTGCTGCCCCCTATAAACCAACAGACAAAGAAAGGGAGGCAAGCCAGATTGTTTCTAGTCCTGATGCTGTGTTCCTGGCAGATGATGTAAGCATAGGCAAGGGGGACCCAGGGCTGGACAACTCACGGTCTCTAGCAACCATTGGGTTCAAACCTGTGGAGTGTACGTCCAAGCGGTCAAGTGAAAGCCCTGAGACCAAACCAGGGCACTCACAAGGCAGGAAGTCTGCTGTTAGTCTCCTGGAGTCAGTGGAAGCCATTGAAAGGGATTCAATGAGGGAGTGTGGCCCAGGAACCCCGGCCCCCATCAAATCCTGCTCCAGCATGGTGAATGTACAGCCCACGACCTCATATCCTATCATAACAGCCCCGTCACCTGAACAAGGCGGCATTCTCAAGAGATCCTCCAGCTTCTCTGGATTCACCATGGAGGGTCAGGCAACCCCTCTGGACACCGCTCCGGAGAGAGTGGCCAAGGGAGGTGACTCCCCCAACACAATGCTGAAAAGTGTGGCTAGTGCCCCCCAGATGGTGCTCCACTCAAGGGTGCGGCATTTCTCAGGGCCTTCAGGCCCAGGCACGCCCCTCAGTCGCACCTCCACACGCCCCCAGACGCCCTCTTGGGTGTCCTCCACTGGTAGCTACACAGAAGGAGGTAATGTGTCACTTTAGATGATGAAGATCTAAGTTAGTGGTTGAAGTAACATGATAATATGGTAATATTCAGATTTATGCATAATGATTTAGAGACGTCATTGTCACAGTCACGCATTCCAAGAAGGCCATTTGCCTTCCTCCAACATGGGCTGCAAGTCTGTCTTTTACATTTTGGAAGGTTGATCAATTCAAGTGACAAATTCAGGAATAGGGCAGTAAACAATAATCAGTGGTGATCAACATAAGCTAACTTGAAGCAAATTCGATGTTTTGAGAACATAATTCAAAGTTCAGAATTCAGCATCACTGTTGCTGTAGCAGTAAACAGAAACGTTTTTAATCTTTTATCTTGAGCTATGAAGACTGGTACTAAATCCCAGTCCAGTCACGACATAGGTGAGAAATGAAGAGCCTGGGAAACCTGTGTCTGTCTAATCACTGACTGTCTGCATCTTGTAGGGTATGAGGGTGGGGCTAGTGACTCTGGTAGTGATGATGATGAAGTGATATCTGCCAGTGGAGTCACAGTCCAGTCTCCTCTCGTCATCAACTTCTGGCTTCTCATACAAGTACACTCAGACAAAGTGGAAGTCTTCTACCACGCCAGGTACTGTATCCAGACCTCAGTCATATAAAGTGTCTGTATACCGCTAGAAAAACAATTTTATATACTGAAATCCTGAATTTTTTTCTAGAAGGAATTTGACTGTTTCAGATATTGAATTGGAATTTTTAAATACCTATAAAATGTTAGGTTTTAATTTTTTAAAATGAGTGTTTCCCTGTGTTTCATAACACTTGATTTTTTTTTTACTTTACTATAGCCATACATGAAAAATGAGGCAGTTATATATCTTTTGCCCCAGGTATTCGTCGTATACAGAGGTTGTATCATACTGTGTCTATATAGCTTGTAATACTAAGTTATTTTTTAAACTTATTCAAAATCTATGACTCTGGGGTACTACTTATGTGTTGGCAGAGAAGTGACAGGCAGGGATTTCCACCATGAAATCGTTTTGCACTTAATAATAACTGCTACTTCTATTTCAGGGACTCTAAAACACCAGAGGATGATGAAACTGTTCATCAAAAAGAGGTTCTATCATGTGTCATAGAAAAAATAAGAGAGTTTTGCAGGATTGTTAACCAGGTAATGTCATGTATGTCTTACTAGTGTAGTGCATGTATACGGTACTGCCTGTGACCAGGGGAGGTAATCATGAAGTGCTGACTCCACTGGTTCATTACCATTGTTTTCAGGGCCTAGATGGCAACAACTCACTGGTGCTCTCTTGTGTAGTCGTACATGAAGCTTACCTTCCACCAATGTGTCGCATGTGGAAGACTGTGCCTGTATAATTTTTCATACATCATCAGTTTACTGTCAGGCTCTTCAGTTTTTCCACCCATGTTATACTGGCATTCATCATGTAAGTGAAAGAAAAAACCAAAAACCTTTTAACAGAAACCCCTCAGTTTGATCTAATTTAATAAGGCATAAGAAAATGGTCATATATAAAATTTCCACTGGTTTATTTATAATGTGATGCTTTTTTTATGTAAGTTGGTCATTCATTACAGGTGAAACAATGGGTGGACTTGTATAATTTTCTGTTCTAAGCAGCCCAGAGATTTTGACCTTGTGAAAAGTACTACACAGCTACTGCATGAAAGAAATTATGTGAAGGCTTTTTATGTATGGAACATATTCACCCCTCTTTGAGTCAGTCACTGAGCAGAACTGTCTATAGCCTATGCTTTGCCAAAACATATCAGAGCATCCAGATTTTTTGACACATACATGTACTGTAAATTACATAAAATTTTGTGGAAAAAAGTGCATCTTCAGAGACAAATAAATGTTATAAAGTATCATTTCTGGTGATGTAACTAACTTTTTCTAGTTGGGTATCTTCCAACCTTCCAAGCAAACCTCAAAACAACTGTCTGAAATCAATAGAACCCTCAGAATCAGGAAAAATAATCAAATTTTTCATGGATGAAATTTTAGGTCACTTAGGGTATGTTGCAGTGAACATTGACATGTCTGTTGGTGTGTTTGCCGTGACATGTCTATTGGTGTGTTTGCCTTGACATGTCTATTTTTGTGTTTGCTTGACATGTCTATTGGTGTGTTTGCCTTGACATGTCTATTTTTGTGTTTGCTTGACATGTCTGTTGGTGTGTTTGCCGTGACATGTCTATTAGTATGTTTGCCTTGACATGTCTATTGGTGTGTCTGCCTTGACATGTCTATTGGTGTGTCTGCATTGACATGTCTATTGGTGTCTTTGCCTTGACATGTCTATTGGTGTGTTTGTCTTGACATGTCTATTAGTATGTTTGCCTTGACATGTCTGTTGGTGTGTCTGCCTTGACATATCTGTTGGTGTGTTTGCCTTGACATGTCTGTTAGTATGTGTGCCTTGACATGTCTATTGGTGTGTCTGCCTTGACATATCTGTTGGTGTGTTTGCCCTGACATGTCTGTTAGTATGTTTGCCTTGATATGTCTATTGGTGTGTTTGCCTTGACATGTCTATTTTTGTGTTTGCTTGACATGTCTGTTGGTGTGTTTGCCTTGACATGTCTATTGGTGTGTCTGCCTTGACATATCTATTGGTGTGTCTGCCTTGACATGTCTGTTGGTGTGTTTGCCTTGACATGTCTGTTAGTATGTTTGCCTTGACATGTCTATTGGTGTGTCTGCCTTGACATATCTGTTGGTGTGTTTGCCTTGACATGTCTATTAGTATGTTTGCCTTGACATGTCTATTGGTGTGTCTGCCTTGACATGTCTGTTGGTGTGTTTGCCTTGACATATCTGTTTGTATGTTTGCCTTGACATGTCTATTGGTGTGTCTGCCTTGACATATCTATTGGTATGTTTTCCAGCACATGTTGCTGCTGAACCTGTACGAGAGCCGGATGTGTAACCTGTTACTGGTGCCAGAGGCTGATGAGGACGTCACATGGAAACGAGACTCCATCACCAAGCTCAAACAACAACCCTCAGGTATGAGGTAACAACTCCCACCTGCTGACAGCCACAACATGCCCTAGATGGCTGTGAAACAACAATGAGTATTCTATTATACCTTGTTTGTCCCTACTACCTACAATCTTAAATGTCAACACTTCTAAATTAACAGACACAGGCTTTGGAACATGATGCCCTCACAACTCGCATCTTAATACATGACTTTTGGGTAAATCTATTTCAACGTAGGGCGTTCTCACAGGTGTTTATCCTCCTTGTGAGTCAAATTTATGAGCACAGACGACAGTAAGGTAACGCTGGTAAATAAACGACACAACATGAAACATCCAAAGAAGTTTATATGGAAAGTATGTCAAGATATTCGTGAAACAAATGAGCAAAAACTACAAAGAAGTTTATATGGAAAGTATGTCAAGATATTTGTGAAACAAATGAGCAAGAACTGATTTGCTGCAAAGATGCTTTATCTCTCTGCTTTGAGTGGAAAGTTGGTCATTCTGTGAGGCTCACGCTGTTGTTGACAGTGGACAAGTGAATGTAGCAGAGGAGGGGTAGAAGGTTGTCTAATTTGTACAGTGTTTGCTCATTTTTTCCACTCTATTAAATGTGTGAAGACTTAAAGTAGGCATAAAAGAATAGAGATAATGATTCTTCATTATTTCTTAAGTCACTAAGAAATCACCCATCTGACCTGACCAACAGGCCTGGTACAAAAATAGGAGATAGATGACCGAGAGACTTTTTGGCAAACATGCACCAGTGAAGATCAGAAACAAAACTTCTCACTAATAGCTGAGCTGCAAAAAACTTCATGGCGAACATGCATTACCTTAGATGATCAGAAACCACATATGTTAGCTGGGCGGTCTGTTGATCTAGTGGTTACAACACTTATATATACGTATTTATTACCAGCGAATCTGGTGTCTGAATCTGAGGCTGTGTTTTCAGTTCGTATTTTACGTAAACCCTCTGGCAGTATTCGCTGTCCATATCATATCTTACGTCAATCTCGTCACCTCTCGCTCTTAATTCTAGTGGAATTTAGTGACAAGTGGATGACGTAGCCTAACATTCGTTGAAGGTGACCTGTCAATATATTATGCATGTCTGTCCATCACATGTGGGATAGTTTGGCTGGCGATTTTCCTTCAAGCACTCCAGTTCTCCTCACCCATAATACCCATAATAATAAATAATCTGCTTGCCTTTTAGCTCATGACCTGGAAGAGGAGGAAGAGGACACACCCAGGACCCAGGCTTGTCTTATGGACGCCCTTAAGCTGAAGCCAGGCTTCTTTGCTTGTGACCCTGTGCTGAAGCATCACTTTCTGCTTCACCCTCGCATCAAGACCGGGCCCTCCAGAGGCTCTGGCATCTCCAGAGGTGTGTTATGACTTATGCCAGGTGGAGATAACTCTCTCCCTGAAGGGACTGGCAATAAGCTGTGTTTTTAAAATGGAAACAGATTACCTTACTTTGGTTTGATATATTGGTAATATAAGTACATGTCCAATATAAAAGTAGACCTCAGGTATATTTTAAAGAACCATAGAATTTAGGTACTTGCTCTATGTAGGAAATCTCCAGGCATTACACTCTTATGACTTGTAATGTGGGGAGCTTCTACTACGCACAAAAATATCAAAACAGAAATATCTTATAAACAGTGGGCTCTGACTGGGCAAGTACACAGAAGCGTGAGTTCTCATGCATGTTATGTACGTTAAAACTTTATGTTGGACTTCAATCTACAACAGCCAAGTGGAGGAGGACATTTAGAATTTCTGATGAATGTAATGTCCTCATTACATTTATTATATTTACTGTGTGTCAATTACCTGCTAAAAATAAAGGCAAAAACTTCCTCCAAGCATTTAATTGAATTTTGGACAGTTTTAAACTGGTCTCAATATGGAATTGGTCACATTGTTCGTTAGAAAGCTGTGAGATATTGAATTGTACAAAATATATCTACCCAAACATACCATTCCCTATCCTCTTTCAAGGAGAAATAAGAAAAGTAATGAGTTAGCAGTAGTTGGTCAGTGAAATATGTTGACATGTTTTAGGTGTTCAAGTGCTACGGGCCAGACTCAGTACTTTCTCTGTCAATAACCGGAAGAACATGTTCGTGATTCGGGAATCAGCAACAGAAAATGTCTTCTATCTGAGGTATGGGCATAACTCAAATTCAGTGCTACATACATGTATCTGCACCTGTGCTTCTAAGAATTATCTCTTTGTGTCTACTTCCTCATCAGTGTTTACCTAGCTGTAGAGTGTTGGCATACAATAACGACTCCATGATGCACACAAGCTGCATGGTCACCAGGGAATTTGTTCATTCTCAATCTGACACTAATCATGGCACCTTGGTAACTGTAAGTTGAGGATGGTTCTCATTGGGCCATTTGAGTGGTCTTTCGCATTTGTTGAAGTCCAGCCTCCACCAGTGTGACATGTAAGTTTGTATGTCACATGTGGGAATGTTCATCATTGACTTGCAAAAGTGGAATGCTTTTCCTAGAATTCTCTGGTATCCTGTACTCATAAAACTGACACAATCCTAAAAGTGATAAAATCCTTAAGTATGGTGTTAAACTACAATCAATTAGCCAAAACATATTATAACATGAGAGCATCTTTGGTTAGCCAACGGAACACTGGATTTACTGATTTCACATTTGTGTTCCAGGATAGAAGACTGTGTATCTGGGGTGGGTGATGGGTTGCTCAGCGAGACCAGTGGCATGACCAAGGAGAATGATGATGCAGGTACATTCATAAGCATGGTGACGTATGCATGTTGTGTGGATCTCTGTGGAAATAATAGTATTATGAGAGGCAAACTGACCACCTTGGTGGCGTTGTGCTTAGAGTTGGCACCACAAGGTCGGGAGATCTGGAATCAATCCACAGTTGGGTCATATCAAGACTTTAATATTGGTACATGTTACTGCCTCAATCTCTTGGCATTCAGTGTTGAGAGGTTAGAGTAAAGAAACAGGACTGGTTGACCTGGTGTCCGTATAATGTGACTGGGTGGAGAGTCACATGTGGTGTCTTCAGCATGATGCTCCAGTTGCGGTAGCGTTTTAGTGGCATGGACTAGCCCTGTTCCAAGAATGAAGTATATATGAATATATATACATTCTAAGGAATCCTCCTCAACATATAACTGAAAAATTGTTGAGTACAACATTAAACCAAGCACACCTCATACACACCTTGGCAACCTTTTACAGGTCGGTACCAAGCTGAGTTTTTCCTTGCATCACCAGTTGGTTACAGCTTGTTACTGCTCAGCTATATTGTGGTACATGTCAGGAGACCCATGGGGGTACCTCGTAAAGGGCAATGGGTACCATGCACAAGGGAATGGTTACCTTTATTCCTGTACCTGAGCACCTTTCTAAAAGTGAATTGTTCTTGAGTATGGTAAATCAACTAGACATGTAAATACAGGTAAATTCAAATTCATTTTTAACTTGCCCTCATGATGTAAGGTGAAGTTTAGTGAGTATGGGGAAAGTGGCGTCGGTCTCAGTATAAGTGTCCAGGTAAGCCTTTTTGCTTGACTTGGGCTGCAATTTAAACTGAAGCACTTTATAATGTAGGCAAGCTGCTAGGTTTCTCTTAACCTTTGCTGTTTGCCTAACAAAGAAGTGACTGGGCTGGGAAACAAGGTTTCTTGTGAGCTTAGGACAATTAGATACAGTGTGTGGTCATTATGGTGGTGTTGTGATTTCAGTGTCAGAGAGTTCGTCCCTGCAGTCAGTGCTCATCTCGGGGAGCACGATGTGAGCTAGCTTAAGCAGGCTTACTTACAGTGTGTGTTTGGTCATCATGTTGTTGTTGTGATTTCAGTGTCGGGGAGTTCGTCACTGCGGTCAGTTGTCATCTCTGGGAATACCGTGCAAGCTAGCTCCAGCAGGATTACGCAGGATGGAGAGGTCAGAAGTTGATTACAAAGCTGCAAACAAATAGCTATGCCAGTTTCAGACTTAAATCTGCTGAAAAAACCTTCTAATGAAACAGTCTTTAAACAGTCTTTATTAAAGTATTATTAACTAGATTGTAGGTATAATAGTCTCTCTGTTTTCTGGTGTGACTGACATCCTTCAGTTTCTATTTCGGAACTTTAAATGTTTTCCGGCAATTATGCAGACAAAGTCCTCACGTCCACATGAATAATAAATACAAGAGACCTGAGATATAAGGGGTGAACATGTACCTATGTATATATACGTTTGTATATACATTCAGCCTAGGTTATCAACATTGTCCTTCTGTGAAGTGTTGGCGTGAATGTGTGTACGATTTAGATGTTGTGTCAAAGGGTCGTGGCTTTTCGTTACTTGTACATGAAAAGATTTTGTTTGCATTACAGTCAGGTTACATGAATTTGTGTGGTGTGTCATATCCTAGCTTATCTGTTACAGCCATGCTAACTGACCGTGTATTACAGGATAGCGAGACGACCTCTGGGGAGAAGGAGCCTGACAGCATCTCTGTAGGGTCCTCAGGAATCATGAGGTTGGATTCCAGGCATGAGGAGTGTATAGAGTTGTCTGTCCATGGCATAACACAACCAGGTTGGCACACAGCTTATATGCAAAACCATCTCTTCATACAGCTCCCTCATTTCTGATGGTTAACCAAATGGTTGACAGTTTTTCCACTAGGGCAATTAGAGGTGTGGAATAGAGTACAATAGACATCAACATCCATTATCACTTGAGGTACCATCTACAGGCTGGGCTAGGTGCCTTGCCCCCTGAAGAGCAGTTTTTTGAGACTGATGAATCTTACTGACAAGATTAAGCCAAACATTGACACAAAAACAAAGTAACATTCAGGCACCGCATGGTGGGGCAAGCAGATATTTACAGCTATACTAAATACCAAGATTGAGACTTCACTGTACATGACAATTTTCTTTTTGCCTTGAAGTACAAGGCTTAGCTATAATTTAGTGTCTGATGTCTAATAAGAAGAGAACGTATGCTTTAGCATTCAGACTGAAATAATAATTGTTCTAGACTTAGGGTGAAAATAAAAGGCCTTCACCAAGAACTTTCATCTGGGGGCTTATTACAGCATTTTGTTGTTAATTTTTTTGTGAATGATTATTACATGCATGCTACCATTCAAAAGAAACTTATCACTTGTGAAGTTTTACCTGTTTCAGAGGCACTGCTGTAAGTTAAAAAAATGTGAGAATACATTAACCCGTACACACACTGTGCACACAAAAAAATCACTTTGCAGGAGAATGACTGAATGTCATGCAGTGATGAAAAATCAGACACTTTCTTAGTTTCTCCATATGGGCTGCTGTACAAGGTGATAAGTTTCGTTCACCCAGGGCCGGATAGGTCAAAAGGGTGTTAGCGACTAACCCCGGGTTAAATGGCTTATCTCAGGATTAGCTAACACCAGGTTAAATCTGTGTTGCAGGGTTAAAGTTAACCCTTCGTCGAATAACAGGGTCCATTAGTATACATGATTTCGGACGCTGGCGTGTGGTTTTGTTGTAGGGCCTGAGATTCGTGAGTTGATACAGATCTTGCAGAGAAGACTGGATGATGCTGTGTTAGATATGATCTCACTGATGCTCTCCAGGAACCCCATGTGTAAGCTGACCCCAGAGGATGTTCATGTGAGTGCCAGTCAGGGTAACCTTGCCGCTAATTAGTAAAGAAACCTTAGATGTTTATAATCACGTCCTATTAGCCTGATCAACTAGCATGGATTTTTTCAATATTTCTAGGATGTTTTTTTTTTTCAAGTGGCTCTAGTGATAACAGCACTAGTTGGTGTGTTTATCATCTGACCCACTTCTCGGATGTTCACAGTAAAAAACAGATGCTAAGCACGCAAATTAGTTACGTTCAGCTTGAGGTCAAAGACAACAGCGCCCCAAATTTCCTCTGGATAATTGCAAAACATAGATGTGAACATCATCCAATCTGTGTTAACAAATCAGATGTAGATATGAACACATCTAGGTATTACTCAAGGGCACAAGACGCAATTCCTACATGTGTATGGAATTTTAGGCACTGTTTATTGGAATGGTCATACTAGTCAAGCAATATGATCCTACTTTTGTAAACTTGGTTTGGTGTTTCAGTACCAGTAATATTAAGCAGGTCTATGGCATGTGACTATTTCCATGTTTCTGTTGTGCACAGTTCATCCAACAGGTTGGTCAAGAGCCTAACACTGAGCTATTGTTGACGGTTCCTAGCTCTGCCTCCATGGAGCTCTTTGCTGTCATGTACTATCTCAGACAGAACCTACAGCAGTTCCTGCATGTGCCAAACTACACAGACAACAAGGGAGATAACCATTTCCAGGATACTGTGGAAGGTCACTCTGTGCCAATCCCAGAGAGTAGTGCGTTTCTGTACAACACACCTCAAGGAGCTGGAGGCAAAGGTGATTACATGTAGTACACTTCCCAGGTCTCTCGTTCTACCTCAGCTTGGAGAGAAGTTGTTCCTCTTAAGTTCCTTCTTTGCAGTGGCTGAAAGGAATTTTATTTCTGCCTATATTACGGTTGACCACAAACTGGTTTTTATTTGTTGAGAGAACAACAAAATATTTTGATTTCTAAAATTTAATGACTTCCAAACTTTGCTTCTACTTGAATGCAAACATTTCTCAGAGTTCTGTTGATCTTACTGAGGTGTTTTGAGGTTTGCTTAGAAGGTAGGGTGATATATTACTTGAAATATGTGCAAGTTTTAACACCATTGATATGACATTTATTTGCCTAAAAAAATGCACTTTTAGGGGTGAAATTGTAGGTCATTTAACATAAGGTGTAAAACAACAAGTGTGAAAATGCTTCAGAAATGTTGATGTACTGTTTTTTTCTGTACCATCTTTGCAGGTATTGCTTGCATAAGCCTGGCATTGGTGGATGGCCAGCAGAAATTGAAACAACTAATTGGTTGTAGCAAGCCCTCACCCACAGCGTATATGGAGTGGCTAGATAAAGGTATGATGAAGCAACTTGTGGAGACGTGTGAGTACAGCCCGGAAGAAAACGGATCAAAACCAGGTAAATCACTCACCTGAACAGCAAGAGGAACAGGCTACCTTTCCAACTTTATTTTTTTTTCCATTAAAGGGAGACCTCAAAACCAAATCCTATTCCTCCACGATAAAAGTAAGATTACAGTGTATTGATAGGACATGTGCTCTTTTTCAAACAAAAGTTTCAATTTTGAACTGGTTGCATAAGGTAATGAAATGATTCTAGCAGTACTAGGCATGGGTCTGTATGTGGATTTATGAGTTCATGAAAACTTGATCCAGAGCATGTGTTTTGAGTTATATTGAACACATTTAAGATGAAAAGAGACAAAATATATATATAAAAACAGTCTTTTTGACATCTGTGTAGGTAGAGGTACTACATACATGCACTTGGCCCTGCTCTTGCAATCAGTCAACTTTGTGCCCTATTTTGTTTTAGGCCCCACAGCACTGATTCGATTCCGTATTTGGGCGCGAGGTCAGGTGGATATCACGGCCCTGGTCAAGCGCCTGTCAGAGGCTGTGTCCCACGCCCTGTGTGACATTGTCCTTGAGTACCGTCTGCTGACCACACCCATCTGTGAGGTTCCCTTGGGGGTAGAGTTGGAGGAAGAACTCAAGGCTGGTCCTGAAACCATCTCCCCTCCCAGACCTGTCCCTGGTTAGTCCTTTCTCATTTTCTGCCATATCATGTTTTTAGAAATTTTGTGGTCAGCAAATCTGACAATTGTAAACGGAAAGGACAGCTCAAAATTGAAGCAAACATTAATGTATAAATCATCGAAAACTATATAGCTGAGTGTTTTTTTATATAGTACTCATATTGTTTTCAAAGGGAATTAAATACATTTAAATTCTAAAGTACTGGTATTTAAATTTTAAGGTGTACTTTATGGGCCCTAGTGCTATTGGAATAGTACAACTCCCCATTTTTTTTTTAGCCCAATGGGGTATAATAAACTCAGATGGAAGGTTAATCTTTTTTTTAGCACTGTGTAATTGGTACAAAATTGAACAACGATTAAATTAAAATATGCTCTTGTCTTTATTCGGCTTGCATTGTCTGGTTGACTGCTATATCAGATGAGCTGGTGGGGTTCTCTGAAGGCCTTGTTGTTCTTTACATGTATATTCACCTAGAGGCAAAATCTTTGTGCAGCAGTCTTATTCTTGGTCACTAGAGCTGTTCTAAGATTAAAACCTGAGTTTAGAGTGGGAAAACTTCTTGTGGCATCATTCACATCACATTCAAACTTTTGAGTGCATTTAACTCTGGAAAAAAAAATAAAGGATATAATTTTTCTAAGAAGGTGCATTACTTATGGATAACAAGCTCCTTGACTTCATGGCTGGTGACGTTTTGATGTAGACCCTGACATCATTATGAGACCAATACATTGAACAGACTTGTACATATCAATGAATGGGTGGAAATCAGTAAGTAGAGGTGTGAAAGTTGCCAGACTAGTACAATGAGATAGTTGCCAGACTAGTACAATGAGACAGTGGGTGAATATAAACGATACATCTAGTCTAATATATGTGAAAGGAATACGTTGTCTGGGTATTACAGTCGGTAGCATGAAACAGTAAGTAAATGAACAATGCATCAGTAGGTGTGAAAATGCCAAGTGGTAAATAGATTATGGTGGCCTTTCTCCGTTAGGTGGACATATGCGATCGGCAGGAAGTATCGGTTGAGTTGTGGACTGTTTCTTTTTATTTGAATGACTTCCAGCAGTTTTCAGTTCTTGCAGTCAGATTTATTTCTAATGCTTTTGTGGAGTCACATTTTATCTTGTGTTTAGGGTTTGCTGATATGTGATTCCTCACAGCTGATTTACCATGTAGTTTGGTGACATAAGATCTTTGATCCGAAATTTATACGTTTAGTGGTCTGCCAGTTTCACCCTCATAATCCTGTTGGCGGTCACATGTTCTTTGGTAGACACATCCCTTTGGGGATGTTTTTTTGTGTTCCAACTTCCAGGAAGCTTTCAGTTGTGAAAAAAAGACACCACCATAATTTCTTGTTCTTTGACGCCTGCTGATGTGTTGTTCATGTACTTTTTGCTGTATGGTACCCATTGTAATACCCAGACAACTTACTTCTTTCACATACATGTATATTTGACTAGGCGTATTTTTGTACCATTGTACTAGTCTGGTAACTTTCACACCTCTACTTGTTGATTTCCACTCGTTCGTCTAGAAGTATTATTTTGACAAGGGATTATGCAGCATTCTTTGCATCAAAAGGACTTTCAACAGCTACTTGCCAGTGGTCAGTTCACTCAAACAACCTGCTTTGTTCCAAGCTTAAAACTCACTGATGTCGTACAAGTGAAATGCCGTGAAGTACAGAGTTAAACAGCAGTCAGATTAAAATCAGCTTTGATCTTTTTTCTGATATCTTTGTCAAGCTGACTGCTATGTCAGGTGAGCTGATGGAGTTCTCTGAAGCCTTGTTAAATTTTTGAGATTGTTTTCAGTGCCTTGGTGGCACTACACGAAAGTGCTCAATGGTGTCCTCTCGTATGGTCTGGCATAAAGTTGCCTACTGTCAGCATGATGTTCATGTATGTAAAGTGTGATTTGCTGCTAACTTCTCGCAGGTGGTCGGGGGTTTTACCCAGAGCACAAACACCAAGTCTGCTGGTATTGTCTGTTTCTTGTATGTCATGATAGGCAAGGTATTGAGATTCAGGAACTCTAGTTGTAATGATATTTTTCCTCTTGTCTTCAGAAGGGCGAGATCGTGAGAGGCGCATGTCAGGTGTGAGGATGGCTGATCAGGGGAGATCACCCAACAAACAGGGCGGGCCCCTACCTTCCCCAATCCAGTCACTGTTCTCGGAGTTCAAGAAGAAGACTCGTTCCCCGTCAGCTAAAGAGAGCCCTAGGGTAATTCCCCCATGTGGAGTCACACTCTGCATATATACCCGTTCCCACTTTGGGAGATTGCTTCCAGATATGATATCATCTAGTATAATCCCATAATAAAATGACATATTGACCCTTTGACATGTTTGAAGCAGAGCAGTTTATGTATAGAAGTTACTAGGTGACTACCATGTTTCCTTAACCCATTTTTGCATGCTCACATAGTGTTCTTTTCAGTATAATTTGACAACATTTCTGTGCCTAAAGTGGAAAAGATACTTTCTGTGTAGCCCTGATGTTTGTATACTGACCAGTAAATAAGTAATTACCCTAATAAAAAAAATAAATTGGGAAAATTGCATTCACATATGCCTTTAGGCATGTGAAAGGGTTGAAGACAGGGTAACACTACAAAATCATTGTCATTTAACAGTTCCCCATGATTCATTGCCATTAAGTGTTTCACATTGCAAAAAATAATACATAACATTGATGTGCTAATGTTGCTGTTGTTTTGCCCCAGACATTTGAGTTCCCCTCTACCCTCAGTAGTGGAGCTGCATCTGTGCAGGGACTGGGCGGGATGTCATGGCAGGAGGTGGACACCCCTCACAACCAGGACTGGGACCTCAAGACGCTGGTGCAGAAGTACGAGTCTGGGGAGAGGGGCAGTCTGTGCGTTAAGCACTGGACAAACCTGGTGGACTGGATGGAGCTGTGTGCTCAGAAAGGTAATGTCTGGCGAAGCCTGGGGCTATAGTAAAAAATCTTTACAAGTCATATCGCAGACTTTCACCTCTAACTTTCCTATCCCAACCTTGGTGCTCCACTATTGTATTTATGTTTTTACTTTTTTGGTGATATTTGGCTATGTAGAGGTTAATGTTATAAGTAAAACTCTGCCCAATGATAATATCGTTTCTCTAAGAATGATGCAGTTTTCCTGTGATAATTTTGTCTTTTTATTCCCTCTCGTCCTTTGTGAGGGCAAATATCTCATATCTCTGCATATAACCATTGTACTGTAACAAGAATGTCTCACACACTAAAATAACTTACAAAAGTGAGATATAGAACAAAACTTTGGTAACATTGTGTTGATACCCTGATAAGATTTTGGTTAGCATTACACGTTTTACAGGTTTTAGCTTGTTAAGCAACTCAATAAGTATCTGTCTCTTGGTTACTCAGGTGGCAGAGTTTTTGACATCCTATCTTATAATGGGCTGTCATTTTGGGACAACAGGAAACCCTGTGCTGTTGGCTTTTTTGCGGGACGTCGCAGATATAAGGAGACTTTTTGCTTGTTCTGCTGTAGCCTAATCAGTTCAGTGTAAACATTGTGCAGGTGAGCCTCTGATACATGTATGGTTGTTTGGGATACTTTCAGGTTGTCCCTCTGTCCAGAAAACTCAGGCCTCAGTGTTGTCCAGGTTTTCTGTGGACACTGTCTTACGGGAGATCCAGAACTCAGTGACCCATGTCTGCTCGGATGTCAGACCTTTGCTGTACAAGCTGTCCTGCTGTGAGAAGACTGGCCAATACTCTCGGGGTGTGCCCTACAGTGTTAGCAGGCAGCCTGTCGTGGTAACACATCTACCTGGTCTTCTTCTTCTGCCATTCCTGAATATCATGTCAACTCCAGTGAAGCATTTGTAAAAACTGGCCACTGTGGCTGAGTGGCTTACCATGCTAGCACTGCGTAATGACCCCAGAGCATCACCGCAATCCGGTCACTGTGAGCTCAAGCCCAGTTCATGCTGGCTTCCTCTCTGGTCATACGTGGGAAATTCTGGTTTCCTGACCCCACCATAATGCAAGACGCCATCTAATAAGTGAAATATTCACTCTTATGTAATATGAGAGTCCATCGTAAAATACCAGTCATATAAATAAGAAAGCATTTCACCAATGCAATTGCTGTGAGTTCTAGCCCAGCACATGCTGGCTTCCTCCTGAGTCAGAAGATCTGACTGTAACCAGTGAATGGTCGTAGGTTTCCCTAAGGGTCTGCCATGTTTCGTCCCACCGTAATGCTGGTTGCAGTCGTATAAGTGAAATATTCTTCAGTATAGCATAAAACACCAATCAAATAAATAAATTGATTGACTGGTTTCTCCAAGACAAATAGTGCACATCAGGCAAAGGCCATCAGTTGCTCCACTTTCAGATTTAAATTTTGTTTCAGGCTACTGACCCCACACATGAGTCTTCCACAGATCTGTCTGGTGGACTGATAACTATTCCAGGACATGAAAACAGTTATCTGATGATTGGTCGGAATCACCACCAATGGAAATCCTGCTTAGATTTGGGTATGGGGTTTGAGGCCTCAAGTGATCTTCTCTCCAACATTTCCTCTGGTGCAGGTACATGTAATTGTATTGAGGTATTTTGGGTCTTGAGGTGATATTTTTTTTGTGATTAGTTGATAAACCAGTCAGAAATTCTTGTGCTTCATTGTTGAAGGTAATGTCAGTCTCACAAGCAAGAAACTGATGTTCCAACCAATTTGGAGCAGAAATCTTGGGTGCGGTGCATCCTGAACTTGGTACTTGTTGTTACGGGATAGCCCAGAGCAGAGTCCTGATGGTGTCCGTGTAGTGAGATGGTATGGGTGTCCTGTTAGGGGATAGCCCAATGCAGAGTCCTGATGGTGTCCGTGTAGTGAGATGGTATGGGTGTCCTGTTATGGGATAGCTTGGAGGAGAGTCCTCCTGGTGTCTGTGTAGTGAGATGGTATGGGTGTCCTGTCTGGTGTCATCGCTCTCCAGTTACACAGCCACGTGTTGGCTTTGTGTTACATATGGTGCAGTAAGACTCCATGAGGTGACTGGAATAATGTTGAAAGTGATGTTCAAGCAAATAAAATAGATTGCTCAGAGTGTTGTTGAATATATCTATACTAAAGTGACTGTCTTAGTATCAGGAAATATAAGAACAAATCCTGCCTCAGCCTAATACAGGAGTGATCATTTACTGTATGCTTCTGAATGTGAAAAAAGTCATTTGTGAACCATAGTTTATGAGTTCAAATGTATTTCTTTCACAGAATGCTGTTTAGCTACTAATAAATGGTTGTCCCAAAAGAAGAGACATTTTGTGTTAATATGTCAAGTTGGTGAAAATATAGGAGTCATAAATGTAGGAATGCTGGTGACAACACTAGCAATGAGAGTTGTAGATTTGGACATGCTAATATAAGACATATGAAAAGTTTAATGCATTGCTTTGCTTTTGTTCTTTTTTTGTTCTATTTTGGAAGCTCACAAGAAGTATTTGAAGTTTCCAGCATATGAGTATGGTGAGAATCGCGATCGTCTCCCAGCAGAGATTGATAGTATTGCAGATCTGCCTGAGCCAATCAGTGTCCCCCGGCAGCGTCTACTGCTCATCACGGTGAAGGAGAAAGAGGTATGCTAGGAATAACGATTCTGTCATGAGAATGGTGAATACCCTTATATTCCCGGCTTTACCAGAACAAATAGCTACTTGAAGTGCACTTCATGATATGAAATGAGGACTATTGACCTGGGCACGGTGTTTCTCTGATCACAACAGAGAATCATATTTGATGTTTATCATTTATAATTTACTGTACCTGTGCAAAAAAGTTGAGAAATAAGAGTAAATCATGTATGCAAATCCTTATGTGGTAATGTAAAAGGTCCTAGTGCAGAATTAGTTTAAATATAGATTTCAGACTTGGGTTCAGATTAATGTGAAAATCTTGAGGGGGATGTAGCTGAGAGAGTGAGCTACCTGGCTGTGCACAGTGAGCTTGGAGATTCTCTTGACCTCGTTCTTGTGCAGCCTTGGATTTGTTGAAGACCTTTTGTATTCCACCAGTATGTCATGCAGTGTGCATGCCAAAATTTGTCAGTTAGTTCAAAGGCAGGTGGTTCCCTAAGGCACTGCAGTTTCCTTGACCCATGAGACTCATAGCCATTACATAGTCAAAAGTGACCTTAAACAACAGATAAATAGATGGACAAAATTACTTCAAAACGTTTTTGTCTTATATTCTTCAAGAGGAAAATATGACACTTGTAATGAGTAGGAATATTATGTTTGGTGCTGAAACCTGCATTTCCACAGTGTGATATCATCCTGATTCAAAACACCTCATGTCAAAACACCTTTCTAAAATCAGCATAAAACAGACCAAAATGAGAATTACTCAGAGTTAGAATAGCCACAGCATGGCTGGCATACTGCCGATGTGGCGTTAAGCCAAAATCATTCATTCAGAAAAGTACCTGTAGCTACAACCTCAATAACGCTTACATTGTTGATTCCCGGGATGAAAGAACCTGAGAATTATCATATGCATCTAGTAATCATAGTACAACATAGAACATCCTATAAATACTATAAGTTAAATGTTGTACAGCTACTGTTGAGTCCATTGTACTCTAACATGCAGATGGAGCTCTGCTTTACAACGGTTTTGATGGTGTGTGCTTACTGTTGTCAGTTCTGTCTGTACACATACAACTGGGCTGGTGATCTGACGTCCATGCTGAGTCGGCTATTCACTCGTCTGCTCCAGTGGCACTCTGCTCGCTCTCATCTCCTCCACAACCTGATACACCAGAAGATGGGCCTGTTCCACCACCACAGTCTCACAGAGCCTCCACCAGCACAGGTAAGCAGTCATGCGTGGGAAGGTCCTCCAGCATCTTGCAGATGGTCGTGGGATTCCCCTGGGCTCTGCCTGGTTTCCTCCCACTTTAAGGCTGGTTGCCGTCATATATGTGAAATATTCTTGACTTCAGTGTAAGTCAGTGATCAAATAAAGCTAATAAGCACGGGTAAGGGACATCTCACTGTGCTCTCCAGGTGGAAAACAATACAGACCTCCATTCTCTAGGCAGGTCTGGCCCTTGCCATGTAAAACATAATTTAGCATTCATAACTGGGTTGACATTGGACTGTGATTCATAGGTGAGGTTATCATTATAATGGAAACACTATTGATACATGGCTTAACTTTGCACTGTGAATTGCATAACAGTAAATCTTCAGTTGTCTCCACATTACACTTTCCACACAGTTGTTACACTGTACTTTGGAATTGCTGACTCTTTCCTTTGATCTTGCATACATCTTGCATACATCCTGACTATTTGTTTATATTCAGGTACATGCATGACTCAAGTAATGTCTGTCATGAAATGAAAAAAGATCAGTTGTCGAATGTTATAATATGCAGTTGTGAAAAAAAATAAGAGTGTTGCTAACCACATATTAACAGGCCAAAAGATCTGTGGATATTAGGTTATGTTTATTGCATGTATACCTAAAGTTTTCTCTTTTATTGGCAGAGCCAGAACTGTTTCATACAACACAATATGGAGATTGAACTGTTGATCCGCTCATCTACACCCCCCTCTCGTGAGCCTCAGAGACGACAGACAAATTCCATGCAGGGTTTGGGAGGATCAAGTCACGCCCACCTGCGCATCTACCGTCCTTTTGAGGAGAGCTACAATGGCCTGAAACCTCCAAAACCACTTCATCGCTCATCGTATGGGACAACTCGAGATCCTGTCACCAGACATGGGTTACAAGCACAGGACATTCGCAATCACGAACGCAGAGGTGGCCATTTTGATTGATTTGTTATTATAATGTTAAACGAAAAGGCATCTTATTAATTAAACTGTTTGATAAATGACCTGAATATTCGCCCATAGCCTGATTCTAGCCACATTCTTAGAGTTCTTCTGATAGTGGAAAGGTCTTTTGATGTTAGGAAGGTTGGATGATATCCTGCTAAACACAATGTAAGTGTCAGCAGTAACAGTAATACTTTTGACATTTATCTGCCTCTGTAAGTGCACCCTTTGTAGTAATTTATCACTTGTAAAACATTGATGCGTGCGATGAGGGCTTTGCCATCCATAAATCTTTTTGCTGCGATCAGCATTCATTTGCAGGGATTTCTTTAGCAGAGTGATATAGGAGCCAACAAGATTAAACTGTTTTCTTACATCAAGATGGTGGAAAAGTTTGTCAGTAACCTTCCAGAGACTGTGGTTTGCCCCTAGCACTCCACCCATAAAAATAATAACTATGGTACAAGTGATAAATTCAGGATTTTGGATGGAGGAAAAAAGGGAAAGTTGTAATCGAGTATTAAACATGATTGTATGTATAAAGAAAGGGTGTTAATCCATGCACGGGTTGTTTGTCTGACAGACACTGAGCGAGCCATTCGACTTCAGAAGTTGTACCACGAGTGGCATCAGAGACCTGGATCAAACTTGCCCATTGCTGTGAGTTGCCACCCAGAGACTGCCATTGTCAGTCATACACACCTGTAGTAGTATGTAGTCATTAGATGGTGAGATTGGTTTCTTTGTGTGCTTGAGTACATGTGTCGTGCTGTAACCAAGGGGCTTAGCCTGCTGATGAAGCGTAATGCTACAGGTGCCTCTTACCAATGCGATCGCTGTGAGTTCCTGTCCAACTCACTTGGGCTTCCTCTCTGGTCGAACACGTTAAGGTACTCCAGCAACCTGGGGATGGCTGCGGGTTCCCTCGTTTCCTCACACCACAGTGCTGGCTGCTGTTGTAAAAGTGAAATATTCTTCAGTAAGGCATAAAACACCAATCAAATAAAACAATGCAAATGCATGATATTGTGCATGCACTTGTAAATTCCTTTACTTTCTCAGTTTCTGGAGCCTTTGTGACAGGGTGGTGTTGAAGATGTTCATGTGGCCATTTGTGTAGTCTCTTGTTCATTGAATACCACATGTCTTCCACCATTATGGTTTGCATATCTCTACATGATGGAAAGTTATTCAGTAACTTCCCAAAGGTCACGGGTTTGCCCCAGAAACTTTGGTTTCTTCTACCCATAAAACTTATCGCCATCACAAGTGAAAATTTCTGAGTATGGCATTAAATAACAAGAAAATAAATAAATATTAGGACCCCAGTCTTAATAGCACTTTACAAATCCTAAGCTAATTTTACAAGAGGTTAGTATTACCAAGTAGGAAGTATTTGTGAGCTGTCAATAAATTCTGCAGATGATATTTGCAGGAGGATTACCTGAGTGTGTTGAAGCATGCCTCACGTCTTGTCCACTACTGTGCTACCCCACTCCTCTTGAGCCCCATCTCTAGACGAAAAGCCATGGGTAGACGTGAAGTAGAGAGACCTCACAGTGTCCCTGTCACCTCAGCTAGTCAGGAGAAAACAGATACCAGATCAGTATGAACTAGTACATCTGTAAATTACACTTTGTAAAATAGTAACTTCCTATAGTCCTAAACAACCAGTGGTTGATATGAGTGTCATTTGCAGGTATATGTGATACCTCAATCCAAGCGCTTGTGGAATAGTAAAAAATCATTACATTTAAGATGACTACTCTTAAGTTACCTTCTTTCATCAGGATGTGTTGACATTACTAGATAGGACAAATACAACTGGATATGACAGATGTGACTATATATATTGCTGGCATGACGTATACAACTGGATATGACTGATATAGCAGGATGTGACATGACAGTATACAAGAGATACTACTGCATACAAGACATATGATAGTTGTGACTTGTTTTAACAGATACTACTGGATATGATACATGTATATGTGACTGGATATGATTGATACGACTGGATGTGAGTGATATGACGAGATACACAGCTAATTATGTCTGTGATAAATGTGACTGGATATGATAAATACAACTGGATATGACTAGAGACATGACAAATATGACTGGATATGACAGATGTGACAGGATAGGACATTTGGACTTGATTGTCGGCCGTAATCCAAATGGGCTGCTTTAGGCCATCTTGCATTTCCTGGCCATCACAACTTTTGCATCACATTAACACATACTGAAAATGACAATTTGTCTCATGATAACAATACTGGAAACCTGTCAGCTTTTCTCGTGGTCTCTCTAGTGAAGATAACCTGTGTATGAAGTGCTCTTGACGTATAGCTCATTTCAGAGACTTCAGGCTAGTATATAAAGTATTATCAGCTAGTATATAAAGCCCTATGTAGTGAAAATGTATCTGTCTGTGTTTTGTAGCGGTCTCGTCACAGCTCTGGGGCCTCAGTGTCCAGCATGAAGGGCAAACGGTTTGAGGGTCAGGATGACAAGCGTCGGTCGGCACCCACCCCTACCACCGACGCGCCCAGCCCCCGCCCTGAGGAGCAGAGCGAGGAGCCGTGGCATGTGGAGCTGCGTTCTAGCTTCCTCACCCAGTACATCCAGTACCTACAGTCCATGGGTTTTGTGCAGGTCCAGACCAGACCCTCATCACCCAGACGTGGGTAAGGCTCACTGGACATGGCCTACTCTTTTTAGTATAAATCTATGAAGCAAACTGATTGATTTCTCAAAACAAGAAACCTGATAGCTGTTTTGTAATTGTAATAGAGGCTCATATATACATACTGTTAAAAAGAAGTACAGAATTTTGTGGTTCTTGTTGAAATTAAAAAAAAATAATAATGAAATCACAAAAACATGGTAGTACATAATGTTGGAATGAAGAAGGAGTGTAGAGAATCTGCGATCGAGGTATTGGGATAATTGTCAAAACAAAAACCAGTACCTTCCAGCCATTTTGCACAGTATGCATGTGAATCAAGTTGGAATGCTTCTCAGAAATTGCACTCAGACTTTTCAGTCGGTCTCGACATATTTGATATTTGATTAAAACATAGTTAAAACTTTTCTGTGTCTCAGTGTCTTCATCAGATGTTGTCAGTGTTAATAATAAGTGTTTATGTAATTATTAACATTGAATACGAGCTACAGTGGCTCATTATATAGAATATCCTCTGCCCTCATGTTGTTGTTGCTTTTGAATATTGTACAGTTGTAAAGAAATGGTTGTACATGTTGATACCACATTTTATGCCTACTTTGCTTTTTGGCCAGAAAGGTTTGCGTTGTAATTATGTTTTGGGAATTTCTTGTTTAAAAAATAATGGAAGCATATTTGTTGTGATTGTCCTGTGCTCTTCAGGTCAAGGTCGTCCACCAAGAGGTCAGAGGACAAATCTGAGGAGGAGGAGAAGCAGAAGAAGAGGAGCATGTTGACCTGTTTACAGAAGACGCTGCCCGGAGGAATCATGTTGATGGAGCTCAACTACAGAGATGTCTACTTTTGTGTCAAACTGTTCGCCTATGACTGTATCCAGTTGCCTCTGGGCATTAGCATTAACCCTCAGGTAACTGGAATCGGGAGTTCTACCTCTCTTTGATCTTCAGGCCCTTGACCAGTAAGGTTTGATCTTCAAGCCCTTGACTAGTCAGTTTTGATTTTCAGGCCCTTGACCAGTCAGTTTTGATCTCAGTTTTGATCTTCAGGCCCATGACCAGTCAGGTTTGATCTTCAGACTCTTGACCAGTCAGGTTTTATCTTCAGGCCCTTGACCTGTAAGGTTTGATCTTCATGCCCTTGACCAGTCAGTTTTGATCTTCAGGCCTTTGACCAGTCAGTTTTGATCTTCAGGCCCTTGACCAGTCAGGTTTGATCTTCAGGCCCATGACCAATCAGGTTCGATCTTCATGCCCATGACCAGTCAGGTTTGATCTTCATGCCCATGACCAGTCAGGTTTGATCTTCAGGCCCTTGACCAGTCAGGTTTGATCTTCAGGCCCTTGACCAGCTTGTTCAGTAGCAGCTTTGTGTTAGGGGAATTCTGCCGTTCACCTGGGAAAGGGCAGGGATTTTCTCTGGGCACATCTGTTATCACCTAAATCCTGGCCCCCATCACAGAAGTCAGAAAGTCTTCATTATTTCATTAACCACCAGTCCAATAAACAGATAGACCATTCCCCTTGAGAGCCATGCCACCAGCTTAAATACATCCTGTGAGTCAGTCGGCCAGTAGATACTGGATGGATATGTCAGTCAACTGTATTCAAATTTTTAGTGTAATTGAATGGTTCACATTATTGGTTTCAAATCTTAAATCATTATATTCCAGGATTTCAGTATTACAAGGTTTACTCAGCAGACCTGAACTACTTATCACAGATCTTAATGGGTGGGAGATCATTAAGTGCTGTATTTTATTCCAGTGGATATGTGCAAAATTCAGCTTTAAAATATTCAGAACAATGATTAGATTCTTTCTGGCCACCTAGAAGTGCAAAAGATGAAAATATATATCCAAGAGCCTTGGGATATGTGGAGATATATGTACCCCTGCCATATGTTACCTTTAAAGGACTTCTCACTTAAGCCTCTGCTAATTTCTGATTCATGTTTTCATCTGCACTGTCTACTTTTGCTTATGCATTAACTTCTAAATAGCAGTTTCTTCCGTTCTAATGTACTGTTCTAATCTTACCGTGTCATTTAAACAATCAAATAAACTGCTGTGTTCTCTTTTAAGCTATTTCAAATTTTGACCACCAGTCATCCTGTACATCTTTTATGTATGTTTAAAAACTCGACACATTATCTCCTTGTCTGTGTTTTCAGCATCAGCTGTTCTTTGTGGACGAGTGTGACAAGTACAGAGACCTGATCCACGTGCATTCCTTCGCGCACGACTTCCACCTGCGCTGTATCCAGTCATACATCCATGGCAGACAGTACGAGTTTAAGACTGGCTACAATCTGGCTGGCTTTTTGGCGGACTTCTATCACATCCATCCCAATCCACCCAGCTTTTCCAGGAACTACCTGCGGGAGAGTAAGTACAGAATCTGCGTGTGTCTCTGTATGATTATCTGTCTGCCCGCCTGTAAGTCTTTCTGTCTGTCTGTCTCTCTGTGTTTCTGTTTTGTGTGTGTGGTTTTCTGTCCATCATGCTCGTGAAATAATTAAGATAGTTGTTCATGATTGGCTCAGGTTATTCAGTTCTTTGATTATTTGTGCTAATCAGTAATAAAATCTGTGAGCAACTTTTCAGTATAGATGCTATCAAATGTTTGACGATGCTGACGCTTAGGATAATGGCACGTGCCGTGCATGCAGTTTTTAATTTAACAACACGAGATAAGTACATGGATCAAAGCAAAAACACATTACGCCACCGATCATCCTGTCCTACAATCCTAAGTCATGCCTGCATTTTACCCCCAGTACACATCTGCCTGGTGAGATATCTCTCTGTGACACAAGGTCGTAAGCTCTATTTGGAAACACTGCATAGGAAGCCAGATTTATTACCTGACTTTTTTCCCCAAAGCACTTGTATAGTCATTGATGACCATGTGAGTTAATAAAATAATAGCTCAGAATTGACCTCTGGCATCAGTGTGGGAGAAGAAGTCTGTCCTTTACTATCTACATATATGTCCAGAGCCAGTGGCTGCAGTGATCAAGGAGTAACAGCTGTTTGTATTTAAAGAGAATTAAATTGCAGTTGTTTCCGTCAAGTACATGTACTTGAGAAGTGAGAAGAAGCATACAACCAGGTAACAATGAACAAAGAAGAACTGGGCCTTGAGAGTCACTAATAACCTGTTGTGTCTGCCACAAGCCCACCTGCACCTGTATACCTGTATCTATACCAACAAAAAAAGCCTCAGTGGCCTGGTGTTAGAGCATCCACCTCAAGGTCGGGATGTCCGCGATCAGTCCTATGTCTGGTAATACCAAAGACTTAAAAAGTGGTACTTGTTGCTGCCTTGCTTAGCGCTCAGCACTTAGGGGTTGGAGCAAGGGTACAGGTCTGGTCGGCCTGTTGTCAGTATAATGTGACTTTGGGGGTGTCATGTCGGGTGTCTTTGGCATTATGTCAGAGTGGCAGCAGCACTTTGGCAGTATGGACTCACCCTGCCACAAGAAGACACAGTATATCAACATGCTAAAGCCTCCTCCTTGTCATATGACTGAAATATTGTGAAGTATGATGTAAAACCCAAGCATACATATATACATACTGTACCAAAAAAACTCACTCTCAGTTTAAATGGAAGATATAATCCATATAGCCATGACGTGTTATCCCCCTCAATTTCTAAAGCCTGGAGAGGAAATTGGCAATTTTGTCTTTTTCTTTTGTCAGGTACGTTGACATTCACAGACATGAATACATCTGGAGATCAGCTCTACAGTTATATGGTGGAACATGCCAAACTCTATGACATGAAGGCTGTCAAAATGATTATCTCCCCTTCAGACATGGAGCCAGACTATGTAAGTTTAAATGTATGTTCATATTGCAAGACAGATATTAGTATGATCTTTGGACATCCCACATTATCCTGTTGAGCTACCTAAACAGATTTTAATAAAAGTTGATATTTTAACCTTTTTACTATCACTATTAAGTTTTCCTTAAAGCTGAAGAAATTGTACTTTTCATATTGAAGAATTGGTTTGTATCTTGAACTTTCATTGAAAAAACTATTGTGTATACAGATATAATTTATAGTTTGCTCATTTCAGAAAATCTATATATAAAATTTAATCCCACTTTGAAGTAGAGATCTGAAAAGATATCCTTTTGCTTGATATGATAGTGACTGAGTGTTTGATTAATGTGCGTTGTTGTGTAGGAGATGGTGAAGGAGACACAACAAGCTCTGGTGTGTCAGAATTTCCACAAGATCAGCTACGAACAGAGGGATGATCTGAGACACAAAATAGAAGAGTTTGATGTGGGCTTGGTGATTGTGGCCGATGGTCACACCATGCTTCAGGAGTTGGAGCAGCAGTTTGACCTGAACACGCTGCGTCTGCGCTTCTACGTCATCATGACCAGCAGGCGTGACCTCTTCCCTAGATCTCACCTGGACAGGAGACTCGGCATTTTCAAGCCCGCAGGGAACAAAGCTCAGTCATCAGGTAGAGTAGTTCCCACATTCTTGTATTAATTGTTATTGCTGTAAGGCTAATTTGGTATACATGCACTATTACGAAAAGAATATTACACCTTATGTTATTTATATATAAGTTTTTCAGTTTACATGCATACTGGTATGGTAACTGGAATTTGAGAGCTGCTAGTAATGGTCCATTTTCATTGTAAACGACACCAAAGCCTAAATTTATGTCAGTGATACAAGAGAAACACAGAACCGGGAGAAAGCAAGAAATGTGACAGGCTGTCCAGACAGCACTGTTTGATGCCATTCTCTTTGAAGTCAGTCCACATTTTGTTATTTTCCCCTTTTACGTGAAAGTGCATAAAACTTTGAGTCCAATTGGTACGATTTGCTGTTTTCCTCCCCTTGGATGATTGTCATGAATGTGTAACTGGCTATAAAGCCTGTCAGTTGTTATAGCATTGAGAAGTAGTTTTTCCCTCTGTCAATGGTTTTTTTTTACCCATATAAGTCAGAAAACAAAATTTGGAAAAGTGGAATTACATATACATGGACATAGATTCATTAAAATTAAAGATATGTTTCTTTATTTGAAACTGACCATGAATTCACAATTGAGTTATTATGTTCATTTGTTTTGTGAAGCGAATTTTAATTGCCTAATAACAAGGACAGATAATTTGCATCATTAAATCTTTAACATGTAATACCTGGTAGAGTGATTTAGTAGCGTGATGTCTTATTAACTGTATTTGTGAATCTTTGTTTATAAGTATTAAAACTGTGTGAAATTCCTACCTGTATAATAATTGAAGAGTGCGTGTGAATGTTTTAAGAGTGAATAATTACATGGCTGTGTATTTCTGCTGTGGCTGTTTCTTTTAATTTTTTCCCTGCTAATGAAAGTTTTGATTGTGTGATACCCCAACTTGAATAATGTCTTACATTTCAGAGAAAAACTTTGTAGTTGTGAGTGGCAGCCCTCTACCCTATAGTGAAAGTAAGTATGCTCCAGCATTATAGTGGAAATATGCTGTCAGGTAATAGCCACCTACAGAACAGCTGTCAAGACTGATCACCTTTGCAAGTAATAACTCATTGCACTTTGGTTTTCTCCACCCATAAAACTTACACAGCTGTCATTTAAGCTAAAAAGTATGGAATTAAATCAAATGAATAAAAAACAAAAACACAAATAATGGTATGCTAGGTTTACATGTGTGCACTTACTTCCATAGTATTACAGTGTAATGAGGAGAATTAATTTTGTGGTGAAAAGTTGAAAATAATAGAGGTAATTGTGAACAATTTCAGGAAAATTTTGTTTTTAATATTTTTTTCTCTGTAGACTGCCTTATTAACCTGATGGTATATGGTCACTTGATGAGGTGAACGGTCATGGTGGCTAATAGAGCATGACAGATTCAACATTAGTTAGTGCCTCTGCAATACAGCTTTTACAAGTTATGCAATTGTGGTTAAAGGTGCTTGGTATTCGTTCAGTGGGGGACATCCCTGGTGTTGGTTCAGACCATACTCTGGGCAGGGAATTTGTAACTTTCCTCACACTTACTGCTTCAGAGGCTTTGGTGACAATAAATGCGAGATGATGCTCTTGTGGCTGTTTGTTGAAGACCTCATGTGTTCCAAAAAGATGATGTGCATACATGAATCCCTGTCAGTGTGGAAAAGCTCTGTTGTTTTCCCTAACCAAGCCAGTTTCCATAAAATTTATTGCTGTTGTATTAGTAAAAAATTCTTGAGTAAGGCATAAAAGAAGAGTCCAATAAATAAATAAATCAAAACATTAATCTGATAGAAGTGGTGTTACTTCAGGTATTCTAGTACCAGTTGATGCTATGGTTCAGATTTCTCAACAAATATTTGGAGCTTGACATTTTGCCAGTCAGTGAGCATTCTGAAGGGATGCGGAATCGCTACTTATTGTTATGGGTGAGAGATGCGCAAGTACGAGCTATACTTAACCTTAATGGAATTTTAGGTATGGCACATTTATTCAAGCAGGACCAATCATTGTTGAGTCTGTTCAGAGATATTTTGTTAATGGGATACAGAGTTGAGAAACATTTCATTTTCAGTGGACTGTATGTGTGTGTATGAGTTGTAGTTATTCTGTTTGTCCTCAGGCCATGCCATTGACATGACCAATCTCGAGGAAGTCAAAAGTGCAGCATTTTCTAATAGATATTTTATTGTTATCCTTTTTCAGTTTGCTAAATAATTATATAGTGAGGGATTGTGAGTAGATTTTATCAAGAACAAATCAGATGATTTATTATGTTACTGCATCTTTACAAATATCAGGCAAAATTTGTAGCCATAATATATTACTGCAGATTCAACATGTATCTTGTGTCAGATGTTATTTTACTTGTCAACTGTGATGATATTGCTTTTATATGGTACCTTGTAAGTGTGGGTTGTTTTCACAGGTTCAAATCCAGGTCTTGCGGGACAGCAGTAGTTTTTGTATGAAGTCTGTCAGATACATTACCTGATGAACCACAGTTGCCCCCAGCCCTACTTTCCATCATCAAAACTTACCATGTAGACTGACTTCATCACACGCACTTCAAACTATGGTGCAACCCAGGGATGGTCGTGGATTTCCCAGGGCAGAGTGCCCGGTTTCCTACCACCATAATGCTGACCATTGTACATGTAATATTCTTGAGTATGGCATAAAACACAAATACATAAATAAATCAAATTGTGGTTGATTAATATGATCCTATAGTATATGACCTAAAATTTCACCCAAATAAGTGCATCTCTAGAGGAAAAATAAGGTCATGAAATTTCAATTTTTGGTGTTTTAAACTTTCATTTATCAGGCAGCTTATTATGTTAGCTTCCAAGCAAACCTGAAAACACCTGTCTAAAATCATGAGAGCTCTGTCATGGACGAAATTTTAGGTCATTTAAGGTAGATGTAATGTGAGTAAAGCTAAGTGTTGGCTGGCCTGCTGCAGGTTTGACAGATCTGAGTGGCCTAACATCTGAGGTGTCCTCCACCCATCCCATGAGACACCACATTGGGATTCGACAGGAGTCCCTGAATTACCTGGGAGTATCCAATGTGGAGACACCGCCAGTCATGCCACTTTTGAAGGAGGAATTGCTCGCAGCTGAGTTAGTATTACCAGGTGGAATTGGTGTGGTAACAACTGCACTGTTACATACAGAAATTTTGCCTACCTGAATACCCAGTAAATTGGGATTGCATGGTTTTTGTTGTTTTGGGTTTAACAGTTTTGTGGATATAGTGGAAATGTCTGGATATTATATGATAAAATGATTTGTGTATCAAGACTACAATCAAAAGTGAAGATTAAGTTTCAGTAGTAACTTGTTTTATCATTTTTGTTACAACCAGAATATTCATCAACTAATGTTTCACATAATGAGAACATACACGTGTTTGCTGGTGGAGAATGCTCAAAGATGAAGATCGGAACATGATCTACCTGCTTAGAAAAACACCTCTCCTACCTGTTTGCTAAGCACTTTACTGAAGTTGGGTTTCAGCGCACTCAGTGATCAGTTGCCTGATGTCGGCGTTGAACACAACATCATTTCAGAATTTGACATGTCTCATGACTGTTTGGGCAGCATTATTGATGGCTAGGTCACATGACAAAAATGCTACTGTTTGATTGGTCACATTTTCCTTCGCGCCAGTGGTATGGCTTGCTTTAGTGCACCCACTGAAGCGTGTCTCTCGAGTTAAAAAATATCAAACAGGACAGATATGTTCCTCAAGACCTCAGAAGATAAAAAACAAAAATGTGCAAACTTTGATCAAAGTGCTTAGCACGTGAGTACAAGAGGTGTTTTTCTCACCAGACAGACCATATGTTTGTGGCTTTTGTGACCAGAGGAGTGTGAAATGCTATGTTACGTCACACATAACAATTAGTGAGTGGGTGTGTGGATGCTGTTTGCACAGAGTGAAGATAAAGCAGATGGTAGACAGCTCAATGACGCTGTGTCGACGTGACCTGCTTTGGGACAGGTTGATCTTGGGGGGAGACAGCGGGGAAGAGGAGAGCAAGAGGAAGAAGCGCAGCGACACAGAGGACAGCAAATCCGTAAGCTCATACCACTGATACCACATTGCTTGTGGACATTGCTTTAGTCACAAAGCATAGAGGTTGGTGAAAGTTTGATGCTATTTGAAGCAATAAAAATATTGCGACAAACATAACATCGGTGAGTTGTAAAGAGATATTCTGGTCAGAACAACATACTTCTGTGGTTTGTCGACTGATAAACCCGTTTTCCTTTCATTTTTCCACAGGTTGACAGTGTGGGAATGATAGCATAGAGAGTCTTTTTTAAAGTTTTTAAAGCAAGTCTGTATAGTTCAGGGGGGTCTTCAAGCCACTTTCTCATCATGGTAACCAATATGAGAAATATCGGAGAATTGAGTTTTAGGCAAACTTTGTACTGAGTTTACATGAAATAAATTTGAGATTATAAAAAGAAATTGACCAGAAAAAACCCTGATAGTTAAACATGAAAGGCTTCTTGAATGCTCCTTCAAATCGATTTTATCACAACAGAACTTATATTAGTATATTTTTCATACTCTGACACTCTTGATGAAGGGTTCACTCCTTGTGATCCAAATTTCAGCTGTCTAGTCATGTATGGAATGCTGTTTACTAATATGCCCAGGTCACCTGGCCACTGTTCTACAAGGCAGTCTCAGTTGATTGCAACAACCTTGAAAACCCAAGTTAAAGAGATGGGTAACCATGGTAGTTACAATCAACTTAGCCTACGATAGCTTTGTGGAACATGGTCCAGAAACAGAATGAGCACTCTGTTCATTTTTGTGTTGCAGTTCAGTAAGCTGTCCTTCCCAGAATTCACTGAGCTGTTGTCATTGGTAACCAAGTGGCCATTGCGTAACCTTGATGAGCGACTAGTTGCCATGGAGACTATGAGTTTACCATGGTATCATGGTCTCGCTCAACTTCTGGTAACCAAAAATCCTCAGACTCATCGCCAGTTTTACAGTCAAGATGGGACGATACAGTTTGTGGTGAGTAGTTTCTGGTTGCATCTTTCAAACATTTTGTCTTTGTGCTGATTCATGTACATCCATCCCATCCAAGCTGTGCTAAAATGGGAAGCTAGAGGCCTCCTTGACCTAGACTATTAGTGCACTAGTGCAGCACAGTGACCCAGGATTCAATCATCAAAGCGGTTGCTGTGAGTTCAAATTCTTCACGTGCTCTTTTTCTGTGTGGTCGTATGTTGATAGATGTGCCAGCAACCTGCAGATGATCATGGGTTTTCAATGGGGAACATGGCAAGTGCTTAATGTGGTAGCCTAAGCAGCGTATCAGTTTTTTTTTTGTTTTTGTCTCAAATGGTCACTCAAGACAAAAATCATTAATGCTTCCATTTCGAATGTGCTTAAATCAGTGGTTAAAAGCTATCCATATCATTCTATGGCAGAGTAAGCTTTTTTGAGGGGTACATATACTTATTCATTATGGTCAGAATGTACAGTAGTGGAAAGGTACTGAAACAGATGTCATTGTGATGTAAATTTCTCTCTTCAGTGGTTCTGAATATTATCAAATGTCCCCAAAGCTGAAGAAACTGCAACTCTTGATATTCTGTGACAGAATAAATAAAAAAGCTTCCTTGCTGAAGTGGTTTTGTCCTCTGACAAAGGAGCGTCATCTTCATATCAGCTCACTTTTGTGTTGTTTCTGTACAGACATGATATATGTATGACACTAATGAAGAAACTTTCTTGCCGTTACTAAAATCTTGCTGCTTCTAAAACTTTGCTGTAAACATTCATGCAAATCGTGGTGTTACAAGTTTTTTGATTTTCCTTATTGTTGCGCAGGCTCTGATCAACCCTTGGGCTAACGTGCGTAAGCTGGAAAATTTCATGCTGCTACACGTAGATAATCAGAACCACAGAGCCGTAAGTCCACCTGAGCTGCATCATTTTGTTCCTTTTTATTTGTTAAATGTATTATTTACTTTATTAAATTAAATACAATTGTGCATAGTTTTGATGCATATATATACACGTTTAATAAATGTCAGTGAAGCCAAGGCGGTTAGCATGCCAACGCGGCATAATGACCAAAGAGTCTCTCGCCAATGCCGTCGCTTTGAGCTCAAGTCCAGCTCAAGTTAGTTGAACGTAATAACCCAGAAGCCTCTCACCAGTGTGGTGGCTCTGGCTGGCTTGTTTTCCTCTTCCTCTCTGCTTGGTTTCCTCCCACCATAATGCTAACCACCATTGTGTAAGTGAAATATCCTTGAATATGGTGTAAAACACCAGTCAAATATGCAAATAAATGTTAGGTTTATTGCGGGATGGAACAAAACAGGCATGGACAGGACAGTCCCTGCCAACCCAGCAGAACCTGGATTTGAAAACATGATCTTGATAGTCAGAGAATTGTTTTTCTGGGTAGTGACCACAAAGATAACGATGTCGGATTTTAGGGATTGTTTTGATCAACCCACTATAGCATAAATATAAAAACGTGAATCTCACCTATGTGTGGATGTTTGATAGATGTGTGTTTCTCTGTTGTAGGAGATGTATGTGGTTTTCTGACAGAAGTGTGTTTCTCTAGTGTCTGTTGTAAGAGCTGTGTGTGGATGTGTGTTTCTCTCTTGTAGGAGCTGTGTGTGGATGTGTGTTTCTCTCTTGTAGGAGCTGTGTGTGGATGTGTGTTTCTCTCTTAGCTGTGTGTGGATGTGTGTTTCTCTCTTGTAGGAGCTGTGTGTGGTTGTATGATGGATGTGTTTCTCTGTTGTAGGAGCTGTGTGCGGATGTGTGTTTTTCTGTTGTGAGAGCTGTGTGCGGATGTGTGTTTTTGTGTTGTGAGAGCTGTGTGTGGTTGTAAGAATGTGTGGTTCTATGATGGATGCGTGTTTCTCTCTTGTAGGGGCTGTGCGTGGTTGTATGATGGATGTGTTTCTCTGTTGTAGGAGCTGTGTGTGGTGTTTAGGGAGGTGGTTGTCAGTGAAGACCTGTCCTCACAGATACTTAGCCTATCTAATGTCCAAAATTACATAGAGGGCTTCATCAGTACCTGTTGCTTTCATCTCTGGTCCAGCTTGCTGGCGTCGAACTGAGTCTGTCAAAGCAGTCTTCCTCTCTGGTCCAGCCTGTTTGCATCGAATTGAGGCTGTCACCATCATGTAGTCTTCATCTCTGGTCCAGCCGGGTGGCTTCGAACGGAGCCTGTCACCGTCATGCAGTCTTCATCTCTGGTCTGCTCTCCTGTGTACATGCCTACATGTAAGACGACATTAAATTGTGAACTTTATAGCCTGGTATTACTTCTGCCATGTACAAGTTAGGTATAAAGTTGATATCTGTTGAAAACACAGGCTTTGATCATTGGACTGAAATTCTGGCCTTTATGGCCTGCTTTAATATTCAGTTAATGTTAATTTACCAGTTAAATGATATTACCTTCACGTGTTTGTATTTTCCACTCATGTTTGAGTTCTGGACTTAGCAGTGTAAACACTTGCCCTGAATTCCACAGAATGTATCTGCTGTAATGTTATGTTGTATACAATTTTCATATTTTAATATTTTATTACCAAATTTTCACTGTGTACAATATCTTGTACCATTCTTAAAACCCTGAAAGAATTTGATCATGTTTGTGAAATGTGGAATGTTTTTTTATTATCAAAATCTAATAGCGTAATGTGACCTTTAGTTCATCTTGTATAACTTGAATCCTCAAGTGCTATAGCGTGAACCTGTGTTAAGGTTAAATGTTGACTGCATCAGTCAAAGTTTAGTTAGCTATTGTAATACATGTATACATTTTGCCATTGAAGTTCACTATTGCCTTGAAACATTCAGTAGATCACTGATAATCCAATTCTCTTGCCCTGTTACCAGCATTTATGGGGTTTCCAAGAGCAAGACAGTTTTCCTCTTTGTATTATTTTCTCAAATCTATACTATCAGATTTCCCCATAGCAATGCTCTAAGCCAAGCCCAGTTATGAAAGGGTACTCCATATATCGCTTCTGCTGTAGTAATGTACCTCACATCTGTGGGGAACAGGGATCTGATTCAGATTTGTCTGTTTCTTCAAAATTGTGTGTGCTATGTCTACACCCAGTGTTCAACTTACATCTGGACATGTATTTGACGGTCTAACAGATATTTTACCCGTCTCATGTTTAGGTTGTTTCATTTAAGACAGCCTGATGATTTTGCCCACAGTTTCATGCAGTTGTACTTGCTGGGCTGTATGGCTTCTTGGCAGACTTATACCTTGGTTTTTTTAAAAAATATGTATATACCTGTAAACGGGTATTGAAGCCAGACTGGCCTAGTATTGTTGTCCATGTGATATTTTGTCAGTACAGTTTGTCTAGTCAAAGGTATCATCTTTTATTTAGCATGCCTCGATCTCATGGTTTTGTTTAAGCCTGAAATACTACATTTAACTTCGTGAGAATTTGGATTTACATGTATGAGGAGAACATGGCAGTCTTCAGTTGTTTCCTTTCTTAATAGTTGGTTCTTGGTGTAAACTCCTAATTGTTTAAAGTGGAATAAAATTGTTGTTGGTTATTGAAGTGAGGAGTTTTTACATGCTGAAATAATAGGCACTTAAACTCATACTGCCCCACCCCCTACACATACACAAACACTGCCCCACACCCAACACATACAAACACTGACACGCCCACCCGGCAGACACACTCTAACTGCCCCCCCCCCCACCCACCGACACACACACTAACACTGCCCTCCTCCAGAGACACACACTAACACTGTCCCCCACACCACACACACACACACACTAACCCCACACACCCCTCCACCCAACACACATACTAACACTCCCCCCCACCTGACATACACACTAACACTGCCCCCACCCGACAGACTTACTAAAAGTGCCCGCCCCCCCGACACACACACTAACACTGCCCCCCTCCCCCCAACACACACACTAACCCCACCACCCCCCTCTACCCAACACACATACTGACACTGCCACCCCCACCCCTGACACACACATTAACACTGCCCCACCCCACCCCACAAACTAACTCTCCCCCCATCTGACACACAGTAACACTGCCCCTGCTTCTTGCATAAAATGAATTATCTTTTCATTGTGTTTCCTAGTGCAATTTAATGGTGTCCCATCCAAATCACTCTGCATGGAAGGAAAAGCTGATAGATGGGCATTTGGTAATATGAATTGTATATAAACAGTGCATGCAATTAAATCATGGTATGGACAGTGTTTGGACAGTGTTGTCTTGTGAGGAAATTCCAAACATTGAAGGGAGAAGAATTGATACAGTGCCTCTCAGTTTTGTGATTTTTTTTTCAAATTTGTAATATTACAAGAGTATATAACAACTTTAAGCTGGACAGTATTGTAAATAAGGTTTATGACATAATACCAAAATTGCTAAACACATGAAATATATAATAAATTTGGCATTTTAGAAACTAAGTTTTATTCCAGTTCTTACATTGTTGTGATTTTATTTCTTTTATACTGGTTGAAGAATGAATGTAAGTTTTCGCTGAATTGCATATTTAAACCCTTTTTCTGTAGTTTTGAAATGTTTATGATATGAACTGTACAGCAATATCGTAGTTGTGCCAAATATGAATACTGTATGTGTCATATATGTGAGTAAAAATGTTTGATATGCTAGTTAATGCATCATGACAAAGGCTTAAAAAGTGAAAACAAGAGATTCTGCATACTCATGCTAAGTGTTAGATAATTATGTTATTTGAACACAGATGTAGAGTATTTTCCTATGTTTTAGAGATTTTGCAAACCTTTGTAAGGGGGCAGTGTGGTTTTCTTTGGAGTTCTTAAATACTGATAACCAGGCTTTTGTAATACCTGACTGCCCCGTTATTTCAGGACATAGCTATTTCAACAGCCACTGAGTCCTTTTGTATTGGTAATTTAATCATATTTCATGAAAGAAACATCATTTTTCTTAACTGTAAGCATTACTTGCATAAAGACAGTAAATCTGTAATGCTGGTAAATCTGTAATGCATGGTTCATACTGGTCAGCATGAATTTAATTATATTCTAAGATTGAGATGATTAAGACAGATACTGTTATTCTCTAACTGTTTAAAAACGTACTTTAAGTGTAAAACTGAAGACACAGACAGTTTTCTTCATTCTGTGCAAACAGTGTTTTTTTGTTTTAGGGCAAAGGTTGATATGAGATGAAAACATATGAACTTTGTAACACATTATATGATGTACCTACATGCATACAAGCAATGTAAATAAAATGTTTTCTTAGCCGTTTGTGGTACCTGATTTCTAGTTCGTATCCAGTACGCATGCCAGGCACACTGATATGGTTTGCATCTGAATTAGTGTCCCAAATTCCTCAGCCTTTTCCCATTGAAAGAGCAAGGGCCTTTATGTCTGAATTGGTTAGCCCTTAAGATCAACGTAATGACCCAGAAATCTGTCACCGTTGCGATGGCTGTAAGTCCAGTTCATGGCTTCCTCTCTGGTTACACGTAGGAAGTTCTGCCGGCAACCTGGTGATGGTTGTGCGTTTCCCCCAGGCTCCCACCATAATGCTGGCCATTGTTGTATAAGTGAAATATTCTTGAGTATGGTGTAAAACATCAATGAAATAAATAATATGAAAGAGCAACTTCTAGTGCACTTTATGCAGATTTTTAATTTGATTTTGGAGATAAAACTACATTGGTTGGATTTGCCAGTTTCAGGGCTTCACCAAAAATGTACTATTGTCAGTCAACACAGAATAATGCCTTCAAAATATGCTTAGAATAAACATCTGGCAAACATGTGAAAAGGTTGAAGAATTACAGTAAGCATCGTCTGTATAAACTGAGGCCATAAATATGTGAAGAATGAATGAATGATCTTGGCTTACTCTGGGCAGTATTTCAGCCATATTCTTGTATTGACAAGTTTAAACCAGGAAGCAGTAATTATGTACGGGATTTGTCAGGTACCAGATAGAGGCAGTTATGTCCCTTGCAGAGGGATACAAGTAGAAGGTAAGAACAGCATGAAACACTGATCACGTTAAAAAATAACTGTCAGCCATACACTTAAAGGTGAATTATCGCGGTCCTATTTTTCACTTTACTTAACTGAAAGATATACCTGTGATATTAACGAAATGTTGCAAACAGAACAAAAAAAGCATCTGGTGAGTAATTTTACTAGTAGAACATAAAAATATGGTTCTGGGTTGAGTCATACCAAAGTCTTCAAAAATGGTACTTGCTTCCTCGTTTGGTGCTCTGCACTAAAAAGTCAAAGCATGGAAATATGACTGGTCGGCCCGGTGTCAATGTGACTGGGTGGAATGTCATGTCTGGTGTCTTTGGCATGATGTTCCAGTTGCAGCAGTACTTTCGCGACATGGACTCGCCCTGCCACAAGAAGACACAGCATATATACTTTCCGAAGAGGACTCCTGGTCATATGACTGAATTTTTGAGTACCACATAAAACCACAAGCATACATAAACACATGAAAATATAGCTGACACCAAAAATTCTGAGAAGAAAATCGCATATTGCTTGCTTGGCCTTGAATGGCTTAGTGTGCCAAATATGCATGACATAATTGTGGACAATGCTGGTTTTGAGAAGCAGTGTTTTTAGTCTGTACAGCAGATCAAAGCAACTCCTTAAAATGGCTAGAGCATAATTTAGAGTGGCAATTATCCATTTTCGTCGCATGGAGAGGTCCAATGGGAAGGCATGAAAACTAATGCCATTGTAATTCAGTATGTGATCATCACATTTAATAGAACAGACCATACTTCTAGAAAGTATGCATCATCTGAAATTAAATTTTGTGCTTATTCCAAATGTGGTCTTCAGTAGTTTTTGACATTTTTTTTTACAGTGACTAGATTGAGGATTGAGTGAGTGAAGATTGAGGTGCTTTGCTGGACTTTTTGCACCACACTGAAGCACAGTGAAATCCCTGATTCTTTTTAGCTGCAAAAAATCCTCGGCTTTTCGGTACGTCTACATTCTGTGTGAATATATATGTAATACAACACTTGTATCTTTATTTAATGTGGAAACATAACAGTTACAGTATGTTTAGCGGCAAAAATAGAATCTGTCCACTGTGGCACCTCAATCTTTATTTTGGTTTTAACCACTGTAAAAAATGCCCCCAAATACTGGAGACCATATTTGGAATTAGCACAAAATTGCCTTTAAAATGATGTGTACTTTCTAAACGTGTGGTCTGTACTTTTAATTGCTGCACAAAAGGGCAGATAAGCCTGTAGAGAATACTAAGCTTCATGACATTGGGCCTATCAGTCTTCAGAATAAAATTTTTTAAAACATCTAGCAAGTTTTATTCTGTAAATCACTTCGCCTCCATATCTCAACTACCTTTAGGAAATACTGTGCCAAAACTTTTCTTTTGTGCAAAAGAACTGACCAACTGGGACAGTTCACCTTTAAGCACAGACGGGTATCATAAGAATAATTAAATGTGGTGAAGTGGGAGAAAATGTACAGCAAACTTAAACATTCAATGACAAGGCTAGGCCCTGTGCATTTCTCTGTGGTTCAACCTGCAATTTACTATTAACCACAGAAATTGCTTTGTTAAGTCTTCACATGAAGTCCATAGCATTTTCCTGCTGCCTCTAATAGTAACAAATTCCACACACATCTCAAGGCATATCCAGTTCAGTCTGTGCTGCAAGCTCAGTCGTCACCGCCCATGGCATAAAAAAAAATTGATCAAAAATTTTACAGCCAGCGGTACATTTGATCCTCCCTCCGCCACCATTAGGAAATGACCACCTTTTCGTGTAAGAGGAAGGCTTTGGTGATGTCTCTACTAGGACAACAGCTGATTTATTAACCAAGCAGTGTCTCCATGACTAATTGTAAGGTACAGGGTCGAGCCACAGAAATGCACAAGGTCTAAGCAATCCATGGATACAGACTATTATTTTAGATCACACTTCAAATATTTATGAAGACTGTTAGTGCCTTAGTTCACTGAAGTGCAGTTTGAACAATACATCTACATATGCATGTATTTTAAATATATTTCTGGGTGTAACAAAGCACTATGAAGTAAGTAAATGAATGCAGACTGACTAAAACCAGTGCCCAATCAAGCTGTCATTATGCTGGTATGTCAGAGCACACATGAGTAACTGAATGAGATGATATACACCTGAAATTGCTACGGTAAAAAAAAATCTGGTAATTACATGTAGCAGTAGAGGGCACCCTTACTTGGCATATTAAACCAGTTGAACTCAAGAATATTTCACTTATACAAGGGGGACAGCAACATGGCGGGAGGAAACCAGGCAGAGCCTGGGGGAAAATCCAAGAACATCTGCTGATGGCTGGCAGACCATGTATGGCCAGCAAGGAAGCCAGTATGAGTTGCACTAGGGTCATTGCGCCCGAATGGCACATTAACCCCCATGTTGCTGTAAATTGGTGTAGGACCAACAGAACTGGTGCTGTTACATGTGTAGCCAGAAGACTGAAGCCCAGGTATCAGCTTTGATAGCAAGACAGGATCAGACTATTCAGGATGGAATAACCGGCCTCACCAACTTTGGAAACTTTCTGCTGTGCCGGACATTGACACCAATGACTAATTTACTTGAGATTTATAGCTTTAAAGCATTACCAGTCTGAATTCTGCTGAACACGAAACCGTCTTCAGCATCCATTTACAAATGGGGTTGTTCAGGCACACTATCTAAGCTGCATTAGATCAGATCAGAATAAAGATCAATTCACATGAATTGGGTACAAAGGTATTTTATTGTCAAAAAGATCAGATTTGGCATTGACAACCTGTAAGATCTACTGAACTCTAGGTAGCGTAGCAGCCCTGCATAATGCCATATACTACATGTACAATTGCACTTGATTATGTTGTTGAATGGAGTAATGTACAAAACAAGACTTGTGTAATGTGAAATGTATATATAAACAGCGATATGTATTAAATGTATAAATATGGAAATATCAACAAAACTACAGATCTAAAATGGGCAACATGTAAAAATTGACAAATAATTTACCCAGATCAAAAATTTAACACAAGCTTTGTGGAATGTTGAGAGAACAAATCACCAAGAGATATTTCACTATTAATTAACCTGTTATTGCTATCATTTACTCCCACACTTTTAGTATACAGTCAATCAAACCCTCTTAGAACTCTCTAGATAAATAGAACTTGTACACAGGAAACAGTAGTTTTACTCTGACATGCATCATGTACATTATTCAGTCCTATTCTAATCTGCACCCATGTGAAGTTTTTTACTTGAAGACCACATCACAGCCTAAAGTGATTATATTCAACACCATATCACATAACTAGGCACAAGATTTTTTGATTGACAGCTTGAAGTATTTTATTTTATTTTTTCAACAGAATTTTCTTTGCTGAAGGTAGAACTATGCACATTGTGTCACAGGAAACTGCTTTGTCTTCAATTTGGCATGTGTGCAAGGGATCATCATACAATATGATGAAGAGTTCCTACCACTTACTATAGGTACATAATGCAATACACTGTCTCTGATAGTCTAGTCTGGCAACTAGAAACTTGCAAAAAAGCACATGTGAGACAGCTGGCGCTGGTTACACTTAACATATATGGTAAAATAATGGATATGCAACTTTAAATATTTACAAAAGGAAAACAAAATGAGTATATATGCTAGCATATACAAACCACAAAACATACAACAGATCTTTCAGAAGTTAAATATTTGACAAAAGAAACAAAATACATCAACAAAACTAAAGAGAATAACTGATATGCTTTTCACAAATCAAGAAGACTTTCAAAATTCAGAAACCATAGGTATGATATTCACCACAATCAGTGCTTTGCAATTCTTAATTCATATGCTGTGTATCTAACCTGATCTGGCTCCAGTGCTTGCATTCATTTGAAGTTAACCAGAAAAGCAGAAGAACTTATTTGGGCTGTGAAGTCTTTGACCTTGTTTCTCTATTGCAAGATAGAATTCTCATACAAGCCGTTTATCACAAAGTGTTTTCATTTATACACTTAAACACTGGATCTTGACAGCTGCATCAGATGTCTTCCACATCTTCAATACACATATCTAGAAATAATGAAGCTCTTTTCTACTGTCTGCCTCGACTGAATAAACTAGTATTATAGAAATAACTTACGATTGAAGAAACTATGCTCTGCCTATGTATAGACATATATATTAATGTACCAATAAAACAAAAACAAAAAAAGCATAACACTAATCCATCTTATATTAAACTCAAGCCAGTGTGTCTCTTCCTACATTCTGGACGAGATAAAAGGACTAAACAGACTGTGCTTTATTATGTTGTGAACCAGGCAAGTGTAGATAGCTCTCTCATTCAGTACTCTTTAATATGTACACAAATCACAGCTGTTTCCAATTAAACCCGCTGTTTCTTTAAAAATAGCTTGCGGAGTGTTGTTTTTCAGGTAAACACACTGCACTGATCATATCAACATTCACATCTCTCTATCCCTGACAGATTGCCAGTTGTTATTACAAACCAAAGGTAACTCTTGCTTGAATTATTTGTCTGTACCTGTAAATGACAACCCTAAACACTCAATCCCATCACGGTCATCAATGATGATGTAACACTGTCATGGTACTTGCCATGTATACATGGACACACTCTGAATATATATATATGTGTAAATACAGGAGTTTTCTTCTTCTTGATCTTCCCACACCCCTAATTCTCCAAAACTGTCTGAACCAAACTGAAAAACCTATGCTATGATTCAACAAGTCATTCTGCAACAAACAACATCATCCCCCATGTGCCTGACCCACACAAAACAGCACAGCACCTATTCAAGGCTTATTTCTCGTGCAGCAAGAAATCCACATGGTCACATGAAGATGCATCACCAGAGCAAAGATTAGGGGTCTGAAAATACAGCATGAAATACACAAGTTGTTTGGGAATGCAGTCTCCCAGTGCAAATGGATCTATGAAACAATGACTGGCTGCCTAGAGAATAGACTTGTAGAACTCTGTCTCGGCAAATGTGGGACCACGACGGGCTGAGCAACATCACTACCTCGAGGACTCGACCTGTGATGGCTGGGATGTGGCGTTTGCACGTTGTTTCCTGTTCAAAAGAGAAAAACAAGAACTTAATTTGTCATATACAATACTAATTTTCAGCACTTGAAGCTCAATAACTGCATATGCGTGACCTTGATGGTGGGACTACATAGGGGCTACAGAAGCTGAATAGCCTATAGCAGCCCTGGCAATGGCATCGTAAGGGGTGAGACTCATTTCGGTAAATAATTTAACAAGTTTATGAGACAAAATTGTGCAACAATACATACAACTTGCCTGAAGCCATGAGACAAAATGTTTTTCCATTGAAAACATTACCTGAAAAAGACTTACTTAAGTTCTTCTTCTCGCTCTCTCATCTCTCTCAATTCCTGCTCTATTTTTGATTCTGCTTTCTGCCGGGTTTCTTTGTAGGAGAAGGTAGCACCGCCGCCCAGACTTGAGCGCTTGGTTGAAATTGAGGAGGGTGTGGCTGGACTGTGGGGGCCAGGTGGTGTCACAGACCCATTTTTATGTGGCGTCTCCAGCTTCGAACTCGACACTTCACGTTTCTTTATAAGAAAGTTCCTTTTTGGAGCCCCATCCGTTTCATCCTTCACCTCCACATATTTCATTGGTTGTCCAGCTCTTTGATCGGATGTGGTGGAAATTTTGCCCTCTTTGCGCAGAGTTTCTTCCCTTTCTATCTCTTTGCGAATTTCCTGCTTCAGCCTGTTATTGGTCAGACGCTTCAAAGTACTGTTATCACTTGGCAAATGCACCGACCGCACAGAGTTTGTTGATTTAGAGGGTTCCACCAGGTGAGGTCGCTCAGCTTTTCTGTCAGAAACAGGGAGGCCTTTAGCTCTGCGGAAATCATCTTCACGCTCCCTGGCCAATCGAATCTCTCGTTCTATAGGTGTCTCGCTACAAGGTTCATAAGATTTTTTGCCGTCTTCGGCAGAGGCTTCAGGCACCATGGGGTGAACCTTGACAATCTTTTCTCGGGCTGTTGAGGGGTCTGAAGCGGTGACTGAGCCGCCCCGGGTACTACTCTGGCTAGATGCCACCGAGTCGACAGAGGAATTTCGCTTGTGGTTGCTCACATAGGGGGACACATCCCTCTGCCACGAGCCTGGCCGAGCCTGCCCATCACTGCCACTGTGACCGTTCTGTACTGCTTCATCACTGCCAGCAGCTGAGGGGGAGGTAGACGAGTTGGCAGAACTTGGTGAGGGCTTGGCATACATCTGTTGTCGCATTCTCCTCAACTCTTCCTCGCGCTCTCGCGTTTCTCTCAGCTCTCGTGCAATCAAACTCTCTCCAGCATGATCTGGCTGAGACACTGCACTCTCGTATGTCAACTTGGGGCTGTCACATTCGCGGACACGCTCCATGCCGTCTGTGGAATCCTCAGCAGACGTGTTCACCACCAGGTCGGGTTTGTCCGAGATGCTGCCCCGGGAAGTGGACCGATGGTTGGCGCTTTCTCTTCGTCTCTCTTCTTCACGTTCTGTTGCCTCTCGGATTTCTCTCTCCACTATACTCTCATTCATAAACACACCATTTTGGTTACTGGAGTCCTGCAAAACACAAAAATTCATGTATCTCAAAATCTGTGGAACTACTAATAAATATAGACATGTTTGTCAAAATGTGAATTAGTACATGTACAAGGGTGAAAACAAACCAACCTTTTTACGAGACAACAATCTCTGAGGAAGCCACATGGTGAGATAACTGGACTTAGCAGCTGCTAAACTTTGAGTGGCTGCTGAATACAGAAGGCACACGCTTTATAATGGTAGATCACAGTATCTCTACCAGCACTTGGCAATGTGTTTTCCTAAGTTTGCAAAACAGCAAACATTTTATCAAAAAATCTGTTTACTTTAAAATCCCCGCTAAGCCAGGCCTGTGTAGATTAAGGCTGGTCTGGAGAGTACCTATGGCGGAGACTACTTTGGAGGAATATCTGTGAAAAAGTGACTGGCTTATGTTCATGGAGTTCCCTTGGGCTGATGTTCTCAGGCCAGATGGCACCCCTAGTCTATGAGTTACAACTGCACACATGGACTAATGTCCTACTCAGCAAGATATTACTAACCAATTGTTCACTTTATCACAGACTGTCATCTGGTTCACCTTGGACATTATGAGTCACTCCTAAAAATACTCTGCCCACTCCTAACATGCACACTTCATGTGTTCAGAAAATAACAAGAAGTCTTGTGTTACATTAAAAATCATCAGATATATGAATCTGCAATCAGGAAATAGATCTAAAAGGAAGCTATCACATGAACTGTGGCAGTGTTCAGAATGCTCCATTAGCCATACATACATATTCAGTCATGCTAAAAACTGAGCTCACCTAATGAATAATCCTTTTGACATTTTGGCAGACAAAGGGGCATTTTCAGGACATTTTTTGGAGAACACACCAGCTAGCTTCCTCCACAAAAATCATAAATTACTCATCATCTGCTTACTCATTTGACTGGCGTTTTGTACCGCAATCAAGAACATATTACTTGTACTTCGGCAGCAAGCATTATGGTGATTATATGATGTAATTTGATCATGTCCATAAAAGTTAGATGTGTTAATAGAACTTTGCACAAAGCCATGTACTTGCACATGTTCTGACCTAATTTCAATGATGCTTTAATAGCAGGTCCAATCTCAAATTCAGTGCCCAACTTTTTGAGGAAACTAGTTGATATGAAACTGTGAATGCATTAAAGGTTCCACAACAGTAAACCATTTATTCCTACCACATTGCATCATTTTAAACATTCAAAATTTCTATAAACAAAACCTGGTCATGGAGATGTAAGCTGTGACATGCCTACTGGGCATCTGTTAAGTGATTGGCACTTTTCTCTTTCACAAATGATGGAATGAATGAATGATTATTGCCTCAGCAATCTTTCAGCCATACTGTGGCAATGCAAACGACTGAAGATGTTTGATAAATCTGCCAGAATTGGGCCATTAGCTACACACTTCAGGTACATATTGCTTCCTCGGCCTGACCATGACCCATTTTACCTGTGCAATTAATTAACCACAGGTAGGATTTCTGGTAAAACAATGTCTGCAGGGAATGAATTAATACACACTGGTAGCAACTAATGGGAGGTACTTGGCTGATCAATGTCATTATGTTTTCTACTTCAAGTGCCTATCAGATGATCACAGCTGAGAGCATAGCTGCGGTTTAAGCACCTCAGAGTGTATTAAACAATACTGACCCATATTAGCTGTATGGGTTATCATCAGAGCGAGCAAACTTCTGTTAAATTAGTTGATCAGAACGCAGAATAACACAGAAGCAAAATTTCATAAATATAGTGGGAAGTAAAATGAAAGAAGTCATTATATGAATTTATATATTATCATTCTTAAAAAAATAAAATCTGTTCATAGATATAAAGCAAAAAGCAGGCATAAAAGGTTACTTTAGTTAATATACTATGTGAATACAAGAGGCTGTAGCCTTTTAACTGAAAAAAGTAGATTATCTGAATATCAAGGAAATTCCATAAGGTAGGAGTATATGTCATGCAGCTAATGTGTCCATGTTTGCACATAATAGCAGCACAAATCAGTCAATATGCATTAGCATGGTTGAGTACAGTGTCATGGCAACTGTTATTTCTGATTGCATGGTATGTTCAATTCCACAAAAAAAACCCATTGCAGTTTGAGAACAAAATTAAACATCCTGTCTGCATTCATCAATATTTCACCCAAGAGACCACTGTATCATCTATACACGAATACTTGATTGCATAAATTCAAACTGAACTTTTTCTATATAAAAATGTGTGGAGACCATGTGTCATACATCATCACACATTCATGAAGCTGATCAACTTTCTGGAACAAACAAATATATACAAATATATTTACCATTATATTTCAACCAAAATCAACCTACCAGCGTGGGACTACATGCCGTCAGTTACTGGCCACACGCTGTCAATGTGACCCTAAAGCCTGATATAGCAGGCTGCAGGAATAAGCCCTATTGTTATCTTGGCATGATTTCAAGTGTACATGTGTATACGTGTACCAAATTCAATGCCATCTATTAATTCTCTTAGCATGTCAAGATTATCCTGTATTTCCCCTAATTCAAACTGTTATGTAGTAACATATTATATATGTACCTTCAAATAGTGGCATTCACAAACTTCATGGGCCTACTACTCGTGAGAGACTCAGAGGTTTATACCACACAATGACTACAAAATCCCTAGTGTATACCACAATACATCATAATCCTATGTTTGTTTTGGTTGGTGGTTAGGTATGGTGACCTCCTGACAATTCTAGCCCCCCCCCCCCCCCAAAGAAAATAGCCTCTTTCCCACATCACACAAGTTCTCAGGACTAGCTTAATTAATAAACAGAGGGTAACACAGCTTCAAGCTTTATAGCCTCCACCATATCATCAATGATGTACATGACTGCCTGCAATTCTACTTGCTTCAAGGGAAAGCATAGCAACATAGTAACTTTGGCATTTATTAGTCCATTGATCCATTAGGTACTCCTAATGTGACTTCATGCTACCAGAAATATGTTTGATAACTCAAGTACTTCATGTCAATGTATTTTTTGCACACGGCAGTGAAAATCTGGATACATGAAAATTTGAACTTTTGCCCATTTACTTCCTACTGGTACACAATGTATACAGGGTACATCTTAGCATTAATTATTTCTAGAAACTCTGTCAATATATGTACAGTACCTTTTCATAAGGGCATGAAAATACCCTCCCATAAAATGAATAATCAAGGTAACACCAAGTTACAAAGTACATTTTAATCAGCACATGTAACAGTACACTGTACCTTTGAATGCTGCTGGAGTCGAGTTTGAACTTCTCATCAAAATAATCAGCTCAGGTATGTTGAGTGTAAGAAGTTCTATATATTTTATATGTGTCTTCTTCTTTAGAGCATTCTACATGTTCAAATCTGAGCCTGGTTTTGTACCAGATTTTTCACAGTAAATTTGAATTTATGCAGAATTCCCAAAACAGATTTTTCAGCACTAGATTTTCCGGAATTCAATGACATAACAGAACACTGTATACACGTAAAACTAACGCACCTTTAGTATCATGCAGTTACAATGCCTGACTTAGTCCACACAAAACAGAAAAACTACCAATGCATTTATCATAATCAACTATCCTGAATGTTTCTCGGACAAAACTAGATCCATGAAAACAAAGGCCAGGAGAACACGGTGGTGCATATATACATGCTAAACGAGATGCCTATTCAATCAAGCACTTCAGTAAGAACAGTGTCAATAAGACAGTGAGGTCTGGAAATTTCCATGAACTTTTCCTTAACGAATGTCACCTCAGAACCAGCGTACAGGTGACTCATTCACCTGTCCTACACACCTGTGAATTTACTTACAGCCACCTCTTAATGTGCTCGTTCTCCAAACTTGAACTCTGCAGTGTCTTTCTTGGTTTTCTGTCTTCAGACAATCTATCAGAATGCTGCTGGCTACATACATAATCCACACTTTCTAGCTATGGGTAGTCCTTCTCAACGATCTGTTTTCATGCAAGCATGCATTATCCTACCACATACAGAGAGTGGGCACACAGCATCCTTTGAACTTGACCATACAGGTGCACTGTAGACTGCAACCAGATACAGGACATCTACAAGTAAGCTTAGGGATGTGGACCCATACAGAGGACCTAGGGCTTTAGTCCCTCTGGACTATATATAAATATGTGTGGATTGAATATGGAAGAGAGATTGCATTGAAAGCAACACAATGTCTACTTTAAATTCTTGCTTTTAATTTTATTATCCCTGAACTACAAGTCACGACAACATAACTTTCCAACAAAACAATGACATTTACAGATACCTGGATACATATTCATGTATGTCTGTGCTCAGTTTAAAATATTTTGCTTGCAGCCAAAGGCACAAATGCTTTCTCTAAATTTAAGCAAGGCACGTGTACTTAAGCTTGGCACCAAGACCTTCTCAGTCTAAGCATGGCTTCAATATCTTCTAAAGCTCTAAGGATGGCACCAGTCCCATGGCACCAGTACTTTCTCTGTGCTTAAGCATGGCCACAGTATCTTCTGAAGGCCTAAGCATGGCACCAGTACCTTCTCAGGGTATAATCATGGCAACAGTACCTTCTGAAGGTCTAAACATGCCACCAGAATGTCCTAAGCGTCTAAGCATGGCATGAGTACTTTCTCCGAACTTAAGCATTGTACCAGAACCTCCTTAGGGTCTAAGCATGGCACCAGAACATCAGAATCTTATGGATGGCACACGAGTCTCCTCAGAACATTAGCCTGATGACAGTACCGTTTGAGAGTTTAAGTGTAGCACCAATATCACCTTTATCTTTATTTAAGTCTCGTAAACAATGAGATATCAAGAACCCCAGATCAACATCAAAATTTTTGATATCTTGATAGTAAGATAAAGATCAGCATTGTAAACTGCGAAGTTTTACTCACACCAGATGCAACCACAATGAAAATAAATAGCATGTAACCAAACTGAGGGTTGAAAGAGCTTACTTACACCTCCACTGAAGGCAGGTACAATAAGGCAACAACAAACATTCAGTTCTGCTCAAACATGCTCTCCCCTGGTTGCACCTAGTCCCTTAAATCACACAGGAATTCCAGACTAATGACCTAGGGCACACCTTAACACCAAGGCGTATAAATTAAAACACAGCTCACAGCAGCCTCAGAATGCATGTTAATAGCCTTCATTAAAATTTAAGTTGTGTACAAATATATATAGGTATGTCTCCTGCGTTTACAGGTGAAAAAAAGCCTCATTACCTTTGCATAGGTACACAGCACTCCCTTTCTTCAGTAAGTTGTGTGATAAAGCTGTCACTGGTAGGACTATACCATCTATATGTAGCTGGTCACGGGACAGTACGGCACGGCTGGCCAACTTCACTTCGAATGTGACTGGTCTCCCTCCTGCCCACAACACCGCAAAACTGGCTAAGCTCAAGCTCAGGTATATAAAGCCCTCTTAGCAAGACTTACCTGGACAGCCAGGTGTTGCCAACTCCCCAAGCAGTCCCACATTGATTTTTGCTTGGTATTCATAACACAGCACTGCAGAGCTGTTAGGTTTGTCCTGGCCTAGGTTATAGCTAACCTTGCCGGATGCATGCAAGACTGACATATATCCACATATATATAAAGGTCTACAGCTGCAGTACAATTTAAATACTGTACATTATACATGGGTCATATGCCCAGAAGCTTAACATCAATATAAAGCCAAACACAAGACTTGTGCTCAGTTTTTACTACTGGCCATTAGGTAAGACACTGTCCCTAGTTCGCCCCACGATCAATACCCCCCAGGGGCCAGCCCTGCATGAGGGGCATGTCACACGAAGTAGCTCCCATTACCCAGTAAATACCCTGTGTAGCATCCAGCATCTCAGTACGTGCCACCTCTCCTTATAAGAATGTTTATCGTAATTACCTTGGCAAGCACATGACTGCTCAAGTGGACAAGAGCTTACCACAGATAACTACAGATAAACTATTCATCCCAGCATTGATACTGACACAAATTGTATAGCTATATGACAAGAAACCACTTCACTTGTTTCCTAAATGTGACAATTCAAGTCAATTCAATTCATTCAAACTTTGGTATGAGTAGGAATCTTTTATTTCTATGTGCGTGGCTTTGAAGATTTATCACATTCACAGACAAAAATGTTTAGTCCATATTTTCGTCTGTGACAAGCAGCTTTGTAAGTTGCTCTGTGGCTTCTGGCCCATCTGTCTCATTTCTGACATCCTACATTGTATATGACATCCTACATGTCTTCTAACATGGGTTATTCACTTAACGAGCAACCTGAGCACAGGCTGACATTGACTGTTTGTAGGATGTAGCCATGTTGCAAACCAGTATCAATAATTGATACTCAATTCATACAGGGACTTCTTTCCACCACACTTTCTATCAGAACTATGCCTTTCATACAGAGCATCAAAAACATTACAGAGAGCCTGATATTTCTACAAACAGTTCAATTTAAACATCAAAAGAAATGAATGTCTGGAAAATTTCAACTGGCAAGTTTTAATACAAGGTAACATTTTAACAGTTATTTGAGATTTAGGGCTTGAAAAGTAGTAGGAAAGAAAGTGAATTCCAGTACTTAACTGCAAATATCATTGAAGGCCGAAAAATTAAAAGAAAAAATTCCAGCACTTCACCACAAATACCACAAGCCTTTATGCTTTCCACTCAAAACTTGTCACAATGTGCTACAAATACAACCTTTTTTATTGTTTTCAATTTTGTTGGGGAAAATAATTTGAACGAAAAAACAGTACAGAAAATCAAGTGTATTTAGCAAGCCTTGTCATGTCTGGTTGTTTGTTCTTGGGTTATCGTTCAATTTGCATATTTGTAGTTCTATTTTTTGGGGACATTAAGCTACTGATGCTATGGGACAGTCAACAAACAAGAACAGGTCACAGGGGTTTAGCCGTGCCATACACATGTCGTGTTGACGTCTATCAAACACTTGACATGTCGACGAAAAAAAAACAAACCCTGAACAAGGCCTTGCATCTGCAAGCCATGTCCTGGGTAGGCAATCCCCCAGGAAACAATATGTCACAAGGATCATGGCAAACCGCAGCAAATTATAGCCAGCTCTTTCTAGAGGCCCCTGTAAAGTATGACGTCATTGAAATACATTAAAATACAACCCACTCACATGATGTGGATAGGCCGAGTTTTCAAAGTGCAGAATGAGGTAATACACAATGTATCATTTACATGTGTGCATGCTATGAACTGCCAGGTACACCTCACCATCCATTTGTGTGGCTAATCGTGTATACAAGATCTTATTTGTCTGTACAATTACATGCTTGTTAGACCTACATGTCATCTATCCAGGTCACATTGATTTAGAATGGCACACGATGGATGGATGCATGATGTAATCTACAAGTATGTCACAACTGCAGCAATAATTTCTAATGCAACCATGAAGCTTTTGTCTACACTAATCAGGGACACACCAAGGAATCCCAACTTCCAAAGATTTTATTTCGAAATAGTAAAAGTAATAATACTATCAGGACGATATGAAACTCATTCTTTGGACTGAAGCTTTTGACAAATGAGTTCCAACAGTTCACCCAGCGAGAGTTTACTAAGTGCCACAGATCAGGCCAGCCACAGTATCACCTTACTAAATCATCACTAATCACATCATCTGAGCACACTACATGCACCTCAATCCCAAAACTTTTCCATGCCCTAATTTGGGAAAAACAACACACAAGAGAAAACACCTATAAAACTGTTTACATTATTTATAAGCAATTGTTAAGTTCTTCACTGTTGAGTATAACACGTTCATATGCAATTGTTACCAACTTCACTCTTACCTAAATTCACTCTTATCAGTGACTTACAAACCTGTTAAAATTCCAACAGTAATTATAAACACATCACATGGACATCTACCATTACCTGTGGCACATTGTTGCTGTATCTTCACATTCCACTGATCTAGTGCGCAGACCACTCTTTCCTTAAGTATAGAGAACTACACACACTTCTCAACAGTGTATGCAGAGCAGGTAACAATGTTCACTACACTACCCTTATCTCTCAGAACAACTGTTTTGTTGGACGTGAAGTTATTTTACACCTTAACTCTACATTCAGAACATGCACACAGAGCCACCCCTGTGAAAAACTGATATCAATTTAATACCATTTTCCATATCATATATCGTTAAATACATCCTGAATGTTATAACATGAAGACATCTCATACAGATACCATGGCAATACAGAAGGACAAGGAAGCCATTGTAGACTATATACAGAAACAGTCACTTGTCTAACAGAATAGCCCTAGGGAAATGACATACATTAAAACAGACTGGTTTAGATGCTAGATTATGACAAGCGTGTTTCCACTGCTTGTTTCAGTTTGCATCTACATGCAGATATATAATCCTGATAATGCCTTATATATTAAAGTAACATGTCATACCTTACACCACATGTATATTATTGACAAGAGGGAACATATACATCTTTATTCACATTGACAATGACCTTGGTGTCAAAAGTCCAGATGTGTGTATCAGGCTATTTTATCATTATCAGACTCCTTCCTTATTATCCATCGAAATTCAATATCCTACACAGATGTCTTAATGGTTTATTTCTATTACTCAAAAATACAGTTCCAGAATCAGGACTTAATTTCATACCCTACAGATATCTTTACATTTCCTCGAGGCCTCATTTGCCTTCCTAAAATGCCAAATATAGCAACTGTATCAGCAGCTGTTTACTGTCAATATTAACATTACCTACACAATTCCTACTTCAAACCAATAAATTTGTTAAATTGTCAAACAATTACTCACTTTTGAACCAGGGAATGTTTCCCCCTTATCAGTAAATAGATAAGTTTGACCAAACTTATTTTATGTAATTTTGCTTTGAAAGAGTGATATCAAAACAATGGCTAACAAGATGTTAAAAACACTCAATCAATCAATCAAATACTACAAAAGTTTTCATTACTTCGGGTACATCTCATAAAAATCAAGGAACATTCACATATTGTCAACTACATGTATTCATGACACATAATAACTATCTCTTAATCATTATGTTATTGCCTAAAGTTGGGAAAAGCAAGAATTTTAGTCAAAAGTGAAATTATTGAAATACACCACTATTGAAATTATGACCAGTGGAATAATGAAAAGTAATATAACATTACTTGTATTACTGTTTTTTCAAGTGCTATTAAGACTTAATCTTACCGGGCTGGAGGTGCTGGAGAATCTTCGATTCTCTGAATTCACATAATCATGGTCTGGGGAAGGCTGTAAAGGTTCCAGGTCGGCCATAACACGTCGTCTCAACATTTCCGCAGCTCTGTCCACCTCCGTCATCTCCTCGTAGCTGGCATGTACCGGGGCTTCGTGTTCGGCAACAATACCACGCTCACCTTTATCATCCGATACCCGCCTTCCTGCATTGGCAGCCGCTTTCTCTCGTTTCAACAGTTCTTCTCGTTCCAGGGCGAGACGAATCTCTCGCTCAATAGCACTCTCATTCTCATACATCTCTGTGTCCGCCATGTTGTTGTTGTTCTCTACGTTGATGGCGTGTTTTTCGTATTTATGGATCTTCACCTCCCAGTGTCGTACAGTTCCTTTTGGTTTGACTTCGTTGTCTTTCTGCAAGATTTTTTCTTGAAACAAGTTTTCCCAGTGCTTTTTAGTACTGGCAATGTTGGCGATGGGTTCTCTGTCAACCTCTTCTGTGGTGTCACTCTCCCGTATCACGTTTTCACTGTACAGGTTGATTTTTGATGGCAAACCGTCGCTGCTAAAGGATACTTTCCGTTCTGATGGGGAGACAGTTGTCTCTTCAGCTATTTTGTTTTCCCACTGGTACAGCGTCTCATTCTTGTTGATGGAATCTGCTTCTACTTCACCTATAGAAACAACAAATTATAGAATGAGCTTTATGGAAAGAAAACAGTTTCAAATGTCTTACTTTCAAAGGGGGGTGTCAAAACAGTGGTTTATGACGAGATTCTAAAAACACTAAATCAACTGATAAATCATTCAATCAATCAAAACACTTGTTTGTGTTACAATGTGTCATAAAGTAAGGGACAGGTATTTACTTTAGTTTCTTGAAGACATGAGAACAATAATTTCCAAATCATGATGTTCGTAAAAGATATACAGCCTGAAGTTTGAGGTATGCTACTACCAACTATAGTCAGAACAAGCATATTACTTTCAATACGAACAAATCTTGTTCTACATATGAAATTGACTTCTGCTACGTGTCACCATATACACGCTCTGCTGGATACACGTGTACTCAAGTGTGACAACAATGCAATTCAGTACAATGCAGAAAACCAAAGATGGATAAATTGCACTTTCCAGCTGGGTCCAGTCAAAATATTTGCTCCATTAAGCTGGAGGAATGACAGAGACATTCACACCTTGCGACTAAATCAAATCTCTTCACTGATCCAGTTCACCTGATCAGTCTCCTGGAATTCAGTCTGTCTGTCTACCTACAGCAAAGATATGCAGTGACACTTGATAGGTCCCCAGCCTCTTGCTAACAGAGTCTGAGAAAGGTCAGTGGTAGAGATAGGCATGTATACCAATTCCTGTGCAGACAGTTGTAGTCTAGACCAGACTACCACTTGTCCTTAGCCCTCTATTACCAGGTAACAAGACTGGACTGTAAGTACTGTGTATCACAGCTTATGTACACACTGTCCTCCTACAATTGGTTTACACTAAACACATGGCAGTCATGCCCACAAGAACCTGACAGGCAGCTTTAAATAGTCCCTTCAGCCTGCAGTCATGGGTGACTGGTGGAAGTAAATAGGGTCTCCCTGGGTATTGTTAAAGATGGCACTGATATGCGAACCACCACTACATTGTACCTTGACAAGTTTGAGGCCCCAGTCAGGCTACAGCCCAGACATACCTATATCCACAAGTGTAAGTACACTCACTTCTGTATATAACATCACCAAAAATGAAACTTTCAGACCTGCATTCCTAACAAATGCTTCTGGATTTAAAACAAATAAAGCCAGAAGTGTTACAGCATATACACATGTACTAGATGTCTGGAGATTGGAGGAACTATACTTAAGCTAAAGGCAGACTGAAATATAAACTTTATACACAATAACAAGTGACACTATTTAAGCACATACAGTGTTTATATACTTAATTCTCTAAATTCAACTTGTCAAATATTGGGATGCTATGTATTCATCCCACTACTCAGAAAACTAAAGCAAGCAACCTATCCCTAATTTTGTTCTTATATAAGATATAATACTGGTAAATGTATACCATGCCTTAGGTTCTTGGTTATAAATGGTACATTTATTGCTCTAAATTTGAACATCAAACATATGAAAACCATTTCCAGATATTCCTGATATGCATCCCACTATTTAGAAAACCTAATTAAGCAACCCACTGCTAAATTCGTTCTCATGTAAGACCTAGCACTGGTAAATGCAAATCATATCAAATGACTTGTTTATTTATTTACCAATGTTACCTACACACAATATCCTGTCCATTCATGACTCAGCTCACACACATGTGCCATTGGTAAATCGTCAAACTGACTTGTGACAGTATTGTGAACTGGTGGACACAACGGCCAATGGGGTTCCCTTTCAATTCTCAGCAGTTGAGAAAAAGCCCAATGTGCAACAAGTAAATTTGTTAGGAGGGAAGCCTAAAAAAAACAAACTTCTTGTAAAGTTGTTGCCACTAGAAAATCTGAATCCTGTTGACATGACAATAGTGTGACTTCATTTCCACAAAATATTTCTATTCACCCTTTATTTCCAAACAACATTTCAATTAGCAAGCCAAACATCAGTCAACACAAGTATATGTAGCCCTTCTGATACTTTTTCCCAATCTTTGTTGCTAACATAAAGGCAGTACATAAACATATCTGATTAAACCAGTTTGTAGAATTAGCCATCAAAACGTCATCAACTCGTTACAGAAAAGAACAGAGGTTTACATGAGATAAGGGGTACACAAGTACATGTAGATGTACATTAGTTCATTATTATCAGTTGTTTACAAGCGGTAACCTAATATTTCTAATTTCACCTCTAAGGTGTGGCCCAAACCAGTCAACAGTCAGAGAGGTTACATATACTCCTTCACTTCAAAGATTAAGTAACCCTTACTCTCTTTGCAAAGAGCAATTACTGTTCCCCAATGCACCAATGGTAATATTTTCTTCCATTTATATTCCAGATTTCAACTTTTCAAAAGAAAAAAGACAAAAACCCATTTGTATGCTATTGCAGTATTGCAACTGATCATTAGCATACTGTAACAAAACAACAGTACCAATTTCCGTGAGTAATATAGGAACTGATGAGAAGGCTCTGGCTGATCAAGTTCTTAAGGTGCTTGCCTTTGTATAGCTAGGACACAGAAGGTGTGGGTTCAGGACCAGCCTTGTACAGGGAATATATAGATCCCCCGACCGTCACTGTTTGTGAGGTCTTCTTGACAAAAAGCTGTCGGCTTGTGTGGCCATCAGCTCCATTTAACACATGTTGAAGACCGCTCGTCTTTCACTCATCAAACTGGCGGCTGATACACACATATCAAATTAATATGTAAATCTTTCTGAATTTCTCTTTTTCTAATTTACTGTGATTGGATTAAAACCCTAAAATTGCATTCTTAAAGGAAAATAAGGGTCACAAAATATTACTTTTAGTGCTACAATTTACATGTTCCCAATAAGCTATCACTCTTCCTTCCTGCCAGATCTCATTACACCTTTCTATAATGAATAAAGTTTTCAGAATTAGGTAAAATCAGTCACTTTATCATGGACGAATTATTAGCTCAAACAACGTATTTCTTCAATACTATGCATGTACTTGAAGATTTGCCATGGATTTCACCACCTTGAATAGTGAAGATACATATATATGCAAGTGAAAAGATGACAGGATATGGTCAATCACGGGGACACACACACAGCTGCTTGCACAAGGTTACGTCACTGAGCACCTGTTACACGAGCAGCTACACCTAGCTCCTCTGTCCTTACTGAACACCATGCAGTCAGTTGGGCGGAAAAACATTTCATGTAAACCAAACAGGGCATACATTCACAAAATACACCCTGCCTGTTGCCATGGATACACCACATGCTCACACTCCTGCAGGTTTTGCTGCAAGGATGTGAAAACAAAAAAATTGCTATTTTGTTCTTCTTGATGATTGTAATGTTTGCCACATGTCACAAAGGGCTCAGTGCACATGGTATATAGTCAGATTAAAATGGGGAAAGCAAACAGACAAAACAATTACTACTGGATAATTCATATCTGTCATACCGGACCCTTCACTCTCCTTCCAACTTCACAGGGTGTATATTGCGTACACTACAGTAATAGATAAAACTGGAAATCGAGTAAAGTGTAGGAGTGATTGGGTGTCAGGATATATGCATTGGTGGGAAAAAACGACAGCAGACTGCTCTACATGTAATTTATCGGCCTCTACACAAGCTGATTAATACATACGGGTACAAATGAAATCTTGTCTATGACCAAAACCTATTCTCTATTTTTAGATAGTTGAGCTACCCAGACTATATATCTGTATTAATTATTTTATGGGCTTCATTTCACGGAAAACTGACTTACAATGTAATTAAAAAAAAACAGAAATCTAGATATCTGGAAATATAGAGAAAAGCACTAAAACTGGATTTGAAAAAAAAAGACAAACAACTCGTATCATCGGTGATTTAGGCTACAGAGGAAACTTCACAGGATTTTTTCTCCACATTTATCAGTATATTTTAGCACGGGCATACCATGAACTATACATGCCCATGAACAATGAACGTATCCTGCACATGATATACCAGACTGACATACATGTAGGAGCACACTATTCTTAACTACATGCTCCAGTTAACATATAGTGGTCTCTATATTGATTTCTGTATGGTATTAAAGAGTAAGGCATTTTTTAAAAATGCCTTACCACGTACCTGTTGCGAGCTGCTTTGCAGGTGAGTAAGTCCTGCTGGTGCCAAAGACGAGGACCGTAGAGGAGGTACACCTAGGGGCATCCATGGCCCAGGCTGTCAATGATGTCACTTGGCAGGTGATCAAGGTCTTAGCAGCCAGGAAACAACAGGTGAGATAATGCAGACAGGTAAGAAGCCACTGGAAGTATCAGTGAATTCAGCACGGCAGGCTGGCAATTAACACAGACCACTACCTCAGGTAAAGGTTACAACACAGCCCTAGAGAGGAGCTAGGATCAAGATATCCCACACAGGACCCCAGTCTCTAGCTTCTCCATGATGACAAGTTAACTCTGTTAGGCACCATAGTCTGACAGCGTGCACCTGGGGAATCTTGCTTAAGTCGTCTGCCCGCCTCCCTCAACCTTAGCCCTTATCACCCTGCTCGACGCTACACTACACCTGCCTCCATGGCTACATGCCCAGGTAAGCCGCACTTGTCGTCCTGCCGCCACCGCTCAGGCAGGCGACAATTTCTACAACCGCATTCCTGGGATCAGGTTTCAGCGTCTGCCAATCAGCCCCAGGCCTGCATGTGCTGGCCCACTGACTTGTCTAATCTCCATTTCCAGAAACAAACTTGTTGTGGTGAGACAGGTTGTACTATACAAAACAGTTCCCACTCAGAGGAGGTATAAACGAAAAACAAATGCACTCCCAGTTCAAACTGTAAAATACGCGAGAGAATTCCTGTAGACATACTTTAAGATTGCCAGGTAGAAAAGTGGTATGTCTTACAACAACACAGCCTGCTTCCTCTAAGACAGTTCAGACTCCCTTGTCAATTGGTAAACATGGCACTGTGGCAATACACCTGGCCAGCTATCATCAAAGACAAGCCAGCTGTCACCTTATCTCTCACATGATACATACATCTATACATGTATAGGGACCTGTTACTTGGCCTACAGGTAGAAAATTGATTGTTTATTGCCTCATCAAGTGAGGCAATGGACTATGTATGTATGTCAGTATATCAACATATAAACCACTCAGAACAACTCCAATCTACCACATCACTTGTGCATTATGTCTAGTTCATTTTGTGATGTTGCAAAATACATGTACTTAATGATGCTGCTAAAATAGTGACCATCTAAAATTTGGTCATGTTTGGTCATTCATTCAGTCAGTTATGCACCTTGATGACAATTGTTTTAATTGTTAACAAAAGTTATGTTATTGACAGTGATCTAAGCATTTTCATTATTATCACGCCAGCCAACGTACTTCCTTTTCAACTTGAAGTGCACACGTTGAATTATCTTTATACATATATATATAAGCCCTGTGTATGTTTTTGGCAAAATTTCCTACACCTTGAAATTTAAACGTACATAATTCCTCAGATTTCTGTGATGCGTAATCCTGTATCCTTTGATAATGTAGGACCATTCCACCTAACAAAAATAACATAAAATTTTTGTGACATTAGAGAAAGCATTTAAGCCAACACATAAAGCATGAAACTTTCAGTTTAGATCCCTGTACAGCAGTAATTTGACAGTGAACCAGAAAATTGCCTAGTGGGGACTGTCTGACATTTTGTACTCTTGCACACCACAGTCTTCAAGAGAAAGACAGCACATGCTCTAGGTTAAGTTCCCTCAAAAGGCTGGACAATATTATCTTTATTTCAGCGAAGTATTTTTTTCTAACAGCTACTATGACAGCAGAAACTGACGTTTGATCGTACTTCATCCCCTAGCATGAAATGCAGCCATTCTGTCTGGGCTGTGACATAACTGATTTAAGCGAGGTGGACTCTTGTCACCTGAGACTATAGTACGCTGCTTGGGTTGTGTTTGTAACTTAAGAATATATGCCAATTTATAGCATGAAATGATCAAGACACTTACTCCAACCACAACACAATGGTCTGGAAATACTTTGCAGTGTTGTTCGCCAAGTACATGTTGTAATTATAACATATAACATTACAGCAGTATGCTGTCCCTATGTTATTACGTTACATTAATAGACAACTTAGAAGATTTACGTCACAGCTTATAAACAGCTAACATGTCTTGGACTGGTCAGTCTCTGGTCAGTTGGCAGCACAATACTCCACACTTCAAACGAAGATAATTCAGCAGCAAATTCATACAATTTGAAACAGGGTTTTACATTCAAGAGAGAATTTTATAATCTTTTTAATTAACAGTACCTCGTCATGAGCTCTCTTTCACTGTAAATACTAATATCATAGATACGTTTGCTTGCACTGCACTGAAAATTATGTACAGAGCAGAGATTGTCCTTCATCAGTGTCACTCCTATGAACATGTTGGAAATATCAGGGCCTATCTAAGTATATAAGTATGCTTTTATATATAATCCCTTCCCTGATAAAGTTATTCATTTTTGCTGCCTCTGGGGGTTTTAATGTTAATAAGATGTATTGATGTTACATGTTTGGTAGGTAAGGAGATATCCTACTGGAAAAAAATGCAAGTACATGTATCTCCATCATGCACTGAAAATGCATTGGTAAATCGCCCACACTGAAATACCTCCCATCTAAGACGACAGACAACATAATGAGATCAGTTTTTGCTGCCTGAAACTTCAATAAGCGAGATTTCACTGAATAGCCTGAATGGCTATATGCAATCTGTAGATGATTTCCTGGTGGTAATAACTCATTATTATTTATATATCAAGGAAATCTCAATATTGTCTTCTCTGTTAAAACTGATATTTCACTGCAGTGGAATATCACTTTTGTTATTACATTTAGATATTTCACAGCCAGATGCCTTGGGGTAACGGTCTAATCTGAACTCAGCACAATGATATCATAATACAAGTTTAGTTAATTGTTCCTACCACATCAAAGAAGAAAAACGTGTTGCAGTAAGAAGAAAACTTCATACATAGATGTCATGTCCATGTATACCATGACACACCATACAAAAGCCTTTGATGGCCAACATGTAGAACATTGCTTCAAATTTCTTTAATCAAATCCACAAAATCATGACATTGTTAGAGTAAAAGTAACACAATATTGCACAGTGAAGGTTGAATACATAAATATTGTTCTCGTGAAAGGCGCACAGAGATCATAACCTACTCAAAGCTTCATTTCCACCTCTCACTCCAACAATATTTATGGTATTCAACCTCTGCTGTGTATTATTATTCTATTATTTTTACTTTGTGCAATATCCTCTATTTTCTATGCCACAGAATGCACATTTTTTCACTCCAAATATTTCACAAACATTGCTGTGTAGTTCACTGCTCGGTGTCTGACACCAAAATGAAGCTAGTCCTTGCTCTGCAGTTGGCAGTGTTCTTCTCACATCCCCGGAAATCAGACAAGGGAGACTACTCATAGATACCTTGACAACATGTGAATCCATGCAGCCAGGTGGAAAATTACCTCAATAAACATGCACACTGCACACTAATGTGTTTAAATTCTACTGATACTTTAAAGATAAAAGAGCAAACACCTTAAGACATTCAAAGGTAAACTTAATTGCTCAAGCATAAAATCAGATATTCTAACAGACTATGTAGCCTGAAAACAACTTACTGTTAAGTGAACCCATACTTCTACTGTCCGGTGGAATTATAGTAACCTCCTGTACAGCTGGTGGAACATACAGAGGAAATGTACTTTATACAGTCCTGTCATATAATGAACACATGTAAAAATGACCAGAGCCTTCGTTCCTATTCCTAGGTGTGAACGTTCAGGATGTCCTACAGGATGTACATGTCTATATATGTACATAAGTAAAAACCTGTCAGTATTCAAACAGGTTATTTATAAACCTTATGCTGAGCTTATCAGAGGTACAGGAAGGTCCCACCTAGTAAACACACCACCCACAAAACCTGCACAATCTGAAATAACTTCACACACACGCCTACATCCTAATTCTACGCTTTAGTAATCAAAATCATGCTGAATGTCATAAAGTTGTTTTTTGTTTGTCTTCAGGAAAGCAACACATGAAGAAGAATTAACAATACCGGGCAGATGAAATAGGTAAATGTAATTTTTAAGATGTTGGCTCATGATGAGAATTGTCTAGATGAACATACTATTTTTATCATGTGACCTGTTGTACAATCTATACATGGTTCACTTTAATTTACTCACACCCTATATACTGCTAACATATAATTGTCAAATTACATCTTGAAACATTACTAAGTGGATTTGTGTACATGGAATAGGATACACCCTTTAGAGAATAGTGATTATCTCCACATTATCTGTCTAAAAAAGCATAATCAAGAACTGAGGGCTTAAACTAATAATAACAGCTTCACCTATATGAAATCTTAAATATTATAACATCTACATGTGCTCTTTCATCAAAAACACTAAATGGGTGTTGTCATTTAGACATCTGATGCCATGAATAAAATAATGCCAAACTAAGAAATTTAGGATCTAATGAAAGTCAAGATCATTAATTTTACCTTGTAATCAATTCAATGATATTCTTGAGGGTATGAAAGACTTGACACACTAATCCCTTACTTATGCTTTATGTTCAATGATATGAAAATATTCTCCTCCTCCTGATTTTTAGCAATCTCTGTCACCATGTCTGAGAAGGGACACATGTAGGCTTTGAGTTACAATGGGTGTGGCTAGCTGTCAGGTAATGAAGTTCGTTTACATACTTCTCCTGAGGTCAGAGGCTGAGACAAAGTCAAAAGTTTAGCTTACTACATGCCCTTTATAATTTCAAATGAAATATGCATATGTAAACTGATCAAGTGGATCAAGACAACAACATTTCAAAAATGCAAACTTTGGCCCAAGGATATCAACTTTACCTTAGATGTGGTATCAAGGACACCAAAAAGCTTGAATAAATGTTAATGAGATAGATAATTAAAATTAATAGATTTGTAAAAGTGCAAAACAAACTTGTGAATGGTGTAATTTTTGAGAGAAAATCCATAACAATGGCTGAGCTCAATACATGCAGTAATTTTTTTCAGATACATTTTGTTCAACATTGCTTTTCCTGTTCCTGGGCTTATGAGGGTGATATCTGTAATTTACGGTTTAACGTAGGGTATGGCTGATGGACCATTCCCCATGCGTTATTGTGCTCTAATTGTGTGCAAACCCTGAGCTCAATACATGCACTTTTTTTTTAAGATATCACCACTAACATTTTGTTTAACACAGATTCTAATATGCAGTACACTAAGTCAGGAATTCGGTAATTTACGCTATATAATATGCAAACATGGAATCAATGATGGAATATCCCCCTCATCTTACTGTGCTATGCATGTGTGCAAACCCTGAGTTCAATACATGCAGTACTTTTTAAGATACCACCCCTAACATTACTTTCCCTGTTATTGGACGTCAACAACGACCCTCAGAGTATTATGACCAGGTACCCTGCACTGGTCACTATTTGTTACATTTTATTGAGAAGCCAAGACAAGCCCAAGAGAACAAAACTGATGCAGGATTTGCAAACACAACTTTGCCATTCCAACATCACAAAGATCAATTCCAACGGAACAATATTAAAGAATTTGATAAACTTACTGTAAGCTATAGATATTTGGCTAGCCTCACAAAACAGTGATAATTTTGCAGCTTTAACTGGACGAGGCCAAAGTGATTCTCAGCAGAAACCTTGACATTCAAAACATTTGAAAATTCAAGAAAGCCCAAGTTCCCACAGCACTGGAGACAACGCTTAGTCAGAGCTAGGGCATATATGACAAGGCGTCCTGCACTGGTCACTATTTGTTACGTTTTCTTACATGTGTCCTCATAATAAACCTATGTATATTGAAATTACCTACATCAATGTTAATCCTTTAAAATAGTCAGTAGTTTAGTCCCTTTTTTGTTACATTGGGATACTGTTTATACCTGTTATTCCTTTATTCAGACATGTACAGTCCATGTTGGGATTAGCTATGGCAACGCTACCAAGAATCCCATGCATATATAAGCCCTTTCTACACTTCACTCTAAAGTGTAAAATGTACAGTGAATAAACAGACGAACAACTTTCAAGACAAGTGTCAAGAGCCCTTCTTCATGTCACCAACAGTTTGAAGACTAGAGCCCCTGGTGATAGTATGATATAAGCTCTGTCTGTACTTTGTACAGACGAGCTAAAAATGAAATACATGGTCAAAGCTTTGAAAAGTGTGTTTATTTTATCTATGTATCAACAGAACTATTGCAAGTTCATATAGCAGTAACATGAAGAAAGATCAAACAATGACATCAACTGACAAGTAACCAGAAAAAAAAATCTACCACAGCCTGAGGACTTGACAGTGCAAAGGCTCAATACGCACAAATACTGAGCTCATTTTATATATAATACATTTAATAGAGAGATAGCGACACATTTATGATACAATGACACTTGTGTTGTTAAACACAAAGGGCATCATATGTTATTCCCTGTAGCAGTGGTAGCTGCATATAGTGGTGACCCACATGTATCAGGAGCTCAGCCTTTCACTTAGCACCTGGAATATCTTGTAAACATCTGAGATTAAATATTGATCTATACTATATATATATGCATGCCTAGATTTTTACATTGTACTTAACAATTTGTCATTCATATGACGACGACCAGTACTTAGCACATATGTATATAAACTGTATCTTCTTGTGGCATGGAGAGTTTATTGCGCCATTTAAGCGCAGGTGCCACTAGAACATCATGTCTAAGACACCAGCCAGGACATCCCGTGACCCAGTCACACCAATTCTGTTTTCTTGCTCTAACCTCCACCTGCTCTGCACCAAGCAAAGCAGAAACAAGTACCATTTTTAAAGTCTCTGGCATGGCTTAGGATTGATCCAGGTTGACTCAATCTCCAGGCAGACACTAAAGCTACCAGGTCACCCAGGCAGTGATCTACACATATATATATCAGAAAAGGAAATCCTGAATAATCAGTAAAAAGATATTTATGTCAGCAACATTATGACTCAATTAGACAGACTGATTCAGCATATTCCCAATTGTTGGTGCAACTTCCATAGGCGAGAACGACAATAGGAAAGCAATAATTCACAACATGTGCCATTGTAGCAGAACAAGATCAAGCTACATTGATTTCAAGGGGACAGCTTTTAAAATTTGTGATGTGTCATAGGTTCAAATTACTACAGTGTATCAAGGTATAAAACTTAAGATCTGAAAATTTTGGGAAACTGGGCTACACACCACAAACAAGGCAAGACAATACAGAGCACATCAACGGAGGTGTGTATGAAAGGTATAAAGTCCACGTACAAAATCTTCTGAACTTTTAATGAGGGCAGAAAACTGTAGATTTTCGTCGAGCTGTTTATAACGAGCGCACAAAACTCTATGAAGTATCAAAGCCAGAGGTAAGTTTTTTTCAAAGTTTCTAATCTGAACCTGATATGTTTTGAAATATACAGAAGACGCTGGAGATTGAAAGTTGTCATAATTAAAGCAACAGTGCTTGTGTTTAAAAGTGAAATTTAATAACTAGCAAAACTCCATGAAACTTCAACAAATTACTGATGACGGTAGTTTTTTTGGCAGTTTTTTGCAGTTCAGCAATTTTTTGCAGTAATCTAATATGAAGCATTTCTCTATGAGCTTTTAACACCACTTAAGTACAGTATTATGTCACTCAAGCAAAACACTTTTGCTTCCACAAAAAAAATATTGAAGTTTCCTGAAACTAAGGTGGTTTCACATTAAAAAATCTGACATCTATTGTGGTCATAGCCACATCATTTGAGCAGTAGAACTTAGCCAAATTTGAGTAGGAGAAATGTTACCATCTATGGAAATATCTGCAGCAGAGGGCAGGGTCATGCAGCCAGCCAACAAGCCCGCCCATCTAGGCTCTGATCTGGGCATCTCACATACACAGAGTCCCCTGTAGTCGACAGTGTCAATTAGAAACTCTACTATGTACAGGGCTGCATGGGCGCTGCTCAAATATTTGACCTGCACATAATCCAGAAAACATTCCAAAATTTTCGTTCAAACACAGACCTGTTTGTTCAGGAGTCAATATACTCTTTTAGATAAAGACAAACAAATAGCAGGTCATTCCATCCCCCAGCCTTTAATGTACACTAGCTTACAATGTCTTAGCCAAGTCTTGGCCTGAACCATGGAACAGCCCAATCTGTAATGATTATAAAGGAGCTCATTACGCAGTGCCAATATTTATTACCGCGGTAAGCACACAGGATGTGATACACAGGTGTGTGTGACCCCGACTTTACCTGAGTACACCTGTTCAACTATAAAGCCTATTACACAACAGAAGCTACCTGTCTTAACAATGTGGAGAATAAAGTTGGATTGTCATCCTCGTCATTTTGATAACGAGGAACTGGGTGCACCAAGTGTGTTTCAATAACCCTGGATACACACTAGCTGATAGCTCCATATAGTTGTTTGATGATGGGTAAATTGGTACCCAGTGAGTTTTTTTATAGCTAGCGATTAATGTAGCCCTTTTCCACTCGCTTTTCTTCTGGACATACGTGTAAAAATGGTCTGTGTATTTCTTACAATATATAACTTTCAAACCTGTTGATGGAATTGACATCTAGGGTTAAAATGCCATAGTGTAACATGATTTGTGAGAAAAGTTACAAAACTTCAATTCACAAAATATCTACAAATAGGCAGTATCTGAAGGTAAGAAATGCTTAATGTTACACATACACTTACCTTGCCTAAACAAGACTGTAGACTATGAGGCCCACAACAGATGTAGACCTGTAGATTATCACGGACTGTCTCAGACAGATATAGATGAATGAAACGGCCACACCTGGACAGATGAGTCAAACACTGGTTTTCAGCCAGTCTGTCTGCAGACAGCTTCTTTTACATGACACGATTTTTGCTAACAAATGAATGCACTCGAACAGGAAATATCTCCATTAAGGTTCTTCATGTATGCGTACATATATATATATATATATATATAAATACAGACCTAACTCACAGCACATCTTACAGCCTTATGAATAATTCATGTATTTATACTGTGCTTCTCCTAAATTTGAGCAGTTTTCAAGCGACATATTTCGCTTGATTCTGATTAACATATCTCCCTCTTCGGGACATTTAAGACAACTGATTGGCTACTTACCCACATTTTGAAAAGATTTCTCTGGTAAAATAATTTTAAGGTAAAATTTATCTTTACTTAATCTGTATGACATAAACAGTGAAAGTGAAACAAGATTTGTATTTTTCTGAAACAACTTTATTTGTAGTACAACAAATGTACCCTTTGAAATGCACTATCATACACAGGATGACCTACACGTATGTATGATAATATATCCAAGGAAAAGGCCCATTCATGCATTACAAGTAAATCTGTACCATATCAGCTACCCTTCTACAAATCCCTTTTGTAATGACCAGTTTATCCAACACATGTGATCTTCATTTAAAAATCTGCAATATCAAGATGAGTTTACCTTTGTCTGTTTCTAGACACCATCAGCATACATCAATGTGCACATTTCCCCTCTGCAGGTGAAGGTGTGGTGATCTACATTATCACAAGGGGTTGCACAGTTAGTAAGTGTAAGGATCCAAGAGTATTCATATTTATAAACCTGTATCTTCATACTGAATGTTCAGCTCCTAACAATATTCCCAAGCACATCCCAATACAATTACATTTTTTGCAGTACACAATATATTCTCCCAAAAAGAAGCACATGGTTAAAACATGTCGTTTACCCACAATGTCACCACCATCAATCATGATGGCTCCTACGTGATCTGGTGTTATGGATGAATGAGATGTCCATGCTTATTTCATTATTACTGATGTTTCCAACTTTTCTCATACAGTAAATTCATTATCCACCTTGGAATAAACATAGTTTTAAAGTGAAAAATTTAACATTCATTACTTTTTTTGGCACCATATATAGGCATAGGCATTTTTTGTGTCTGTCTACCTCTGCAAGGTCATATCTTAACGAATTCCAAGTTGCTAAATGTTTCATCTGTAAATAACTTCAAACCTATGTAATATGGACAAATATTTTCACATTGTTCAGACACCACATCCTGATTAACATGTACACAAAAATACTTGTACTCATTTCATGTATACGCTGCTCATATTTTCCTCCTTTGTTTTTCCATGTATTATATATTTGCATAGATTACTTTCTTCCATGTAAATATATCCATGTTGGCACATTTCACTCGCTTGAAATTAAACTTCTTTATTATTACTGCATTCTATTCACTAGTTTACCATTTTATACCTTGGAAGGTCTAAAAAAAATACCTATTTTAATTTGGTGTATACACATCAAATGTTAGTGCTGAAGACACTCTTCAAACCATTCCAAAACAAATCTCACTTGCAGCTTTGAGCAAGAGTAATTGAAATTGATGAAGAAAATGTATGTAACACTCAAACCAACACACAACCATTATTCCTGATTATTTCTTTCCTTCAAGCTTCTCCAAAACTCCTCATGGATTTTTCTTCCATGAATTAATCACTTCGGATTTCAATGCACTGATTGCAGTATGGCAGTCTTATTGACTAGGGAAATGTTTTACAGAAACTTCTCACTCACACAGCAGACATGACATCCACCCCACCCAGCTATTACTAGTATATGTACTGACACCCTACCTGCAATTCCCTCATCAATGCTAACACCCATGCATATCAGGCCCACTTTGGGGCAGCTATTTAACTGTACATACTGTTATGAATATTACATGATCTCCAGCCAGGTGGTCAGACTGCTTAGAATTCCGCGTGATAAAGAGAGTGGACAAAACGCTGCATGGGATGCCTCATGAATGTGTATGATTTGACGACGTCAGTGCGAAAACAAATTTGTCTATATTTATCAACACAGCTCACAATTGTGTATAAATAGGCCTATGTTATGGTGATCAAACCTAGAACCATGCATCAACAAATATCTCTTAAAGTGAAAGACAGCACATGCTCTAGGTTAAGTTTCCCCATAAGGGCGAATAATATTATGTTCATTTCGGCAATGTGCTTTCTGCTAACAGCTACTACGATGGCCGCCACTGATGTATGACAGAGTTCCATGGCTAGCATGAAATGCAGCCATTCTGTCTGGACTGTGATGTAATTCTTCCAAGTGCAAAACACTCGTCACCTGAGACTGTAGTAAGTGGGTATGGTTGTAGTTGAAACTTAGGTATACTTGTAAATTTATAACATGAAATGATCAAGAAACTTAATCTCGCCACCACACCATGGTCTGGAAATACTTTGCAGTGTTATTCATGTACATGTTATAATTAAAATATTTAACAGTAAAATAGTGGCCTGTACCTATGTTATTACATATTACATTGACAGTCTACTCAGAAGATATACAGCTTTATAAACAAATAAGCATACAAGCATGGCCGCCTTTGGATCACAAGTTCGCAGCACAATCCTCCACACTTCAACGATAACTCAGCAACGACTTCATAAAAATTCAATTAGGTTTTTGCATTCAAAAAAGAATTTTATAATCTTTTTAATGAACAGTGCCTCAGTAATGAGCTGTCTTGTACTTAGAACACTTCAGAGCCTACCACTAAAAGTATCTTCTAACCCAAAGAAATGTGATACTGTAGGGTACAAACAACAATCTTATGTTACAAGCTTGTCCCTCATTAGAAGCAATCAAACTCAGTACAATACACTTGAAGTTTCATTTCAAAATACATGCATGGATATTCGAAAACCAATGTTCAAATAAAAGGCAGCCTTCTCTCACTTGATTCTGGTTCAGGTCTTTATCATTTTGTTTCAACCCCTGGACTAAATACAGCATGCAAAAGTCTCACAGATGATCAAAAGCAGTTCAAGTTGATCAGTAACATTTTATCCCATTTAGGTGATTAACAAATACACTTTATCAGACATCATCAAGGAACAGTTCACTTACATACTTAGCCATATTTGGACTGCTTTATTTACATCCAACTTAAACTTGTATCGCCACGATATGGCTGAGATATTGCTGAGGTGGCACTAAGCCATAATCATTCATTTACTCATTCCTTAAACTTGTAGGAGCAGCCATACACCATACCGTTGTTGAAATGAGTTCAAGTACTGAAACATCTTAAATAGTTCAAATGTAGTGGTTTTTTACTGAAAAACCATGAAATGTGTTTGAATTAGAGGGCTGAACAAAAAGAGACCTGTTTGAATACTTAGATGTACAGCCTCAAAGACCTAGTGCAGACTGAGTCACAAGTCTCACACGTGTTTATATGTCCAGAACAGAGGACTCTCTGTCTCCCTTTTCAAGCTACCTGACAGGTATGTTTTTATCATCTTTGACCTTGTCAATTATTGTGCAAAAATATTCTCACAGGGCAATGTTGAGGATCATTTGGCACTGGGCCATCTTCTGTTCATAAGTGGACATGTCATAGTTTGGTGTCCCCTGGAAATACATGTGGACAGTTCATATATCCATAGATTTTTTGCTGGGTCAAGATTGATCACCACATTATACATGTGCCTGTGTTCACAGGTAAATAATAACAGCAAATATGGGACATTTCAAACATGTGTCACTGACATTTAACTATCAATAATACATACATATCTATCTATTTTAACACATTAGCAAAGCTGACCTTTGAATTATATTGACAATCAAACAAAGCGGCGACACAATGGAGAGGAGAATAGTTCTCAGTGTTCTCATGCAACACAGAATTGAAAACAAACAATTCTCTTCTTCAGTCCAGTTATATGAAACAAAACAAGTTTGCAATCTGAGTTTGCATTTTCCACAGTGGAACCTCTCCCTCATCCCCTGTAAGTAAACCCTGACAGCTGCCAGTGCAACCCTCATACAGCAAACAGAACACAGCCTGCAGGAACCAGTTCCATGAGAAGGTGCCCTGTAGGGCATATCCTATATATAGCATCTGAGAAACAGGAAATACATGAACAAGTGCACTCAACAGGATCAGATACTGACAGCAGACAGACAGACCTGAACAACTGAAACTCTGCATACAGTTACTGGTATGGTGTGTTTGCCTGTCTGTCCACACCTGTTTCTGAATGGTGGATAAATTTCAATGCCCTACTCAAGATTTAGGTGCTTTAGTTGCTTTTCGGTAACAAATGGGCTGCGACATCCTGTGAATATCAATAATCTCCCGCCTGACTATGAATGGAGCCAATTTACCTTTTGTAACATTCGCTGGCTGCTCTGTGCCTTTAACACTGATACCTACAAGGAATGATGAACCTATGTCAAACTGTTTCACTACAAAAGAGTTGAATAATATTTATCCAGCCCTCTCCCCAAGGGCCCCTACAACTCCCAGCGCTGGTCAGAGAGCACCAAGGGTGGGGCAGAACGATTTTCCCCCAGAACAATTAGGTGAACCCTACCTCAGGATGTGGTATTCTTAGAGAGCAGAATAAACTTGGTCCTGATTTTCAAACCCTTCTCCATGTAACATGTGATAACCTATGCCCTTGTAACAGGCCCTCTACAACACCCCCTCAACACACATTAGCACTCAGTAGTTGTCCTGTGTGTTGCCTTGTAGAAGCTTACCAGTTAATTCTTTAATTTACCACGGAGGTAAAATAGAAGGAAGCACAACTTGCCCAATTAGTCCCGGGAGACAGTCAGACTCACCCGCTGTGCCTTTGTACTCTGAATGGAACCTCCCATGGCAGTGTTTGATGTACAATGTATGACTCCCCGTGTCAGAGTGAGCGCACCCAAATTCTGCACATAGCGCACACATATTTAGTAAGGTGACATTTGTGAGAATATTTGGGCATTTAATTCACATCGATAGGACTGTTTTGTTTTTTTTGAAAGTTAATTACTCAGCTATCAGGGATTTTTTCTGTTTTTTCAACATTTTTTGGTCAACACAGTATTTTAAAATTATGTTTTCCAGAAAGCATTAGTTAGTAGAACTTACCTGTGCTGACAGGATAAGGGTACTGTAACTCATGTTTTTTTTTAAAGTCACAATTGAAAATTGAGAAAACTGCCCATTTAAAACACATGGGCATTTCATAAAATTATCCCAAATTTGTCATATTTGAATTACATAAAATCACATTTCCACTCAGCTTACGATGCACTGTTTGTAAGATCGGGTAAATGCTTAACTGAATGTGAATATGCTGCAATTACGGATACAGTAGATGTTCTGGTTTTTGTTAACACTACATTCGTATATTTCTCCCAAAGCACAGCTGGTCGGGATAGATACGCATGAACAGTTACCACCGATCAGGGAATTACCTCACTATAATGAGCATTACCAGCTGTGAATACACACCTGTGCCGCTAATGTTTGTACGAGGTGTATACCACTTCTTGTGCATACCTGCAAAAGCAACATTGTGGTGTACTACTATGGAAGGGGTATAAACTTTGATGCATCGAAATGCGATGTTGACAAATCCAACTACCTGTTTATAAACCCTGAGACAGTATCTGATAGCATGATTTTATAAAATAAGTAACTGAGCTTACATGTATAATTTATTCACCTAGTAATGAATGCCCCTCAAAAGCAACCATTCTCTTTTTAACAGCAACACTCAAATTTTTCTCCTGTTGCTTTAACTGAATCAAGGTGGTCTGTCTGTCTGTCTGTCTGTTTTAATTATTTATTTTATTTAATTATTTATTGAGTATACAGTGTAGCAAGGATAATCTCCATTCTCATAGTACACTGCACTCAACGATGTCCAGGTTTAGAGCTATAATAGTTTCCTATCACGTGACCCCTAAATGTGGTGAAATTTTGCTTTTTCGCACTTTGCATAGTACATATCTGGCCCTTTGTCATCCGCAATTTTCAGCGTTACAGCTGTAATGCTTTTCTCTCACATGACCTCTAAATACGGGGAAAACTTTTTTCGAACTTTGATCTTAAATCAAAAGTATACATCGCAGAAAAAAAATAAGGTCAGATTCGTGATCAGGGCATCAAACTACATCAGGTAGCATACTTAAAATATTTAAATTCAAAAACTTTTGGTCACGTGACAACTTTGGTAATCAGTGCATTTCCACAGTTTTCAAGATATGAAAATGATTTTTGCACGCGCAATTTGCCCCGATTGTGTCTGCATTTTAAATTTCAGCTCGATTGGATAAACCCCTCTCGAGAAAATGACATGTCAACATATTTTATTCACACCAATATGGTGTCCAAAGTAGGTCAGGTTAAAAAATGAAATTTGTGGGGAAAAAACTTCCATGTAAAAATGATAAGAAATAGATTGTATTTGAACCTCAGAGTGCTAGCATTAGTCTTCAGTGATTAACAACTTGATGATACTTGAAATAAAAGAGAGAAAAAAGACTACCAGGATTTAACTGGATTTGAACCTGAGACTGCTAGGCACAGCCTTCACCTGGGCTATGGTGAAAAGCCAATTAAAAGAAAATAAATAGTCCTGTGCCATACAAAAGTTCTGCCACATGTAGGGACAGACTGTGCCTTTGATGTACTGCTCCCGGGCCAGACAGAATCAGAATACCCAGCTTATGTCAGGCAAACCATGGGTAGGAGACTCTGCCTTTGATCTACTTCTCCCATGTTATGTAAATGGGAGAATTGTAAGAAATCTTTGTTGGTTTCTAAACAAAAACTTCAAAACTATACAAGGTAAAAAACTAATTCTTGCAGAATTGTAATCCTGACAACATGGAGCACCAGATCGTAGGTTGGGTTAATCATTTTAAGCAATATTTAGGGATGATGTAATTTCTACGCAACTTAGGAGGTTAACTAAAGCCTAATTTGCACATCAAATTTAACGTGCAAGGTTAACTGAGTAGGGCTATCCACCTAGAAACAACAAATAGAATTTTACCCGACAGGTATACCTGTGTGTGAGAAGAAGATTTTTTAAGCTTCACAATGAAATTCAAAATGGCTGCTAAATCACATAACTGGCCAATAGACACTAAATGTCAAAGGTTGCTTTATATGTTCATTATAAACACTGCACAGTTTCAAGTCTCTACCTTCAGTAATTTGAGATATATTGCAATTTTACAAGAGGACTAAAAATAATAATAATAATCCAAACGATTTGAAGAGGTGTCCCACAGGGAGCCTGTGTGGACCCCTAACAAGTAATTCTCAGGAGAAATTCGCTGTCACTTCACAGTGGCTTCTAAATCAGTGCCTCTTAGCAGAGGTTTGGACCTACATGTAGATCACATTACCCAGATCACACTGCACCAGCAAAAATCTATGCACAATAACTCCTCAACAACTGTTGTAAATGTACATATGTGCACACTTGGTTGCAATTTGAAATCATAATCAGATCTAAGTAATTAGACCATAACCAGTCTAAACTGGTTAAAAAGTACACCAGAGGTACTCGCTTTATTAAATTGGTATTTACAGGTCTATCAGCTCTTCAAATTCACATGCACATGTATAATATACAATACATGCATGTAAATACACTATAGTGTGAACAGCCATATTTTTAAAACATCTTACTCCCTAAAAACATACATATACTTCATTTACTTACAACATAATAAAAAGTTTGCAATGAAAAATAGGTTTTGTCCTGAAGGAATATTCTGAAAACATAATTAAGATTCAAGTTCATAAGTTTCCTGCTGTATGACAAGACCTAATTTAATTTCACCCATAAATTTAGAATGTACATTGGGGTTATCGTTCAGTAATGGTATAAAGGTGCTTTCAATGGCAGGTATGACCTCTTGTCAACAGATCTGAAGAGGCCATGTACCTTAGTACTGTGATGTTAACCTAGGTTAAGATAAAGATGAGACTTGACACTTTAAACGAAAAAATTGCTGAAGTATCCTACCGTCAGACATCTTGGTAAGGTACTTCCAAGAGACACCTGTTGAATTACAATGTCCAAATTACAATAACGGCCGGATATTGAGGGTAGAGTAGTCAGATCCACTAACGTCCTACTCCACCGATCATGTGGTCTACGCAAAGCCAGCCCTACATACACATACATCTGCACCTGAGCTATCCCAAGCCCCGCCTCTTGTCTGAACCAACCCACCAGGGGGCATAATAAAGAAATGCTGGATGGGACGGGGTGGGGGGAGGGAGGTATGTCAATAGGGGACTGTGTGCATGGCTCTTAAGCAGTGTGTGTCCTGCTAAGGAAGAGTCTATACTCTGGTTGCGACAGACATATTTAACATGCCCTCCCACCTGGTAAACCTGTACAGCAAGAAACTATACAGAACCCCAAGACAATAAGTTTACATTACTCTGATGTAACTCTGAGTTCACATAATAAAACATGTTTCTTTCTGCACAAAAGAATGAAAGTCCACTTCTGCAGGCAATGTGCTTCCCTGCCACCACCCTTCTTCTTCCTTTCCAGAAGAACTACAATTTCAAAAATGAAAGAAGCCTTGTGCGACAATTTTTTGACTTCCTGCTTTAATATTATTCTTTGCCAATATTTCTAGTTTTCCATACTGACCTGACGTAATATTGGACATACAAATAATTTCACATTTAAAGGTGGATCAATCTATGATTTTCTTTCATTTTGTTTTTCAAATTTCTAGAGGATTTGCAAATCATTGCAAAAATAAAAATGTGCCCCCCTCCATCACACTTAGCGTCGAAAACAAAATTCCTTCTTTCTTTCAAAAAGTTCTATAGAAACCTCTTTCTTTCACTTCCTTTTTTTGGCTTACTCCAGAGCTTTTAATCTCTTTTTTCATAAAAAAAACTTTGGTGCACAGGGCTACACAATGAGAATGGCCTTGTTGCTGTCAGACAGAGATAAGCCATGTTTCATTACAGTCATCTGTCAAACACTGAACATAACAGGTCCTTGTTTTATCTCCTGTCAATCCTTCTAATAACAAAACAAAACAATACAAAAACTGACTGTACCAGTACAGACAACAGACACTTTACAACATCCTGCAATCCTAGGGTGCTGTGCCATTGTTGGGCAGTGTAACCAGTGGCTGCCCTGACCAGCTTACAGCTACTACACCTGTGCTGTGAGTATCACTATCATCTTTGAACTGAATGATCACTTTTACCTGAAGTGTTAAAAGGTAATGCCCAGCAGAGGCACTTGCCCTTGTTCGGTGGAATACAGAGCATTATTCCAATTAAAATGATCCTTTATATTATTTGTTAAGAAAAACCCAGTGGTCCGTGAGATATAGATACTTAAAAAGGTCAATATTAAATGCAAATAAAATAAATGTGACCTCTTGTGGAGAAGAGTTGCAGTAGCCATTTTGTTTTTCTGATTCAGGTGCCAGCAAAAGACATCATACCTTAGAAATATCAATATTTTTTATTTTCTGTACTGTATTTTTGTGCATATCCTTTTTTGTTGTTATATTTTTTTTGATGTGTGCACTGTAATTTTTATGCTGGGGAATGAACTTACACAGATCCTTATCTGCTACTCTGTAAATGTTGACTGAGGCTTTTCATGTAAAAGGTAAACAACAAAAACCTTTACGCCATTAGACACGTTGCATGGAAGGTCACAGACTAAAGCATACACATAACAGCAAAGCACAAATCATCAATTCAGGATTTACATAATTCATGCCAACAGTTTGAAAAATCAAGATAACTATTTCCTAAACTTTACTAAAATGGTTTTGGACAGCTCCAGAAGATCTTTGACTCACCCGGCAATAGTACATGTACACACGGCCTGACCGGTTTATTACTGGCGAGAGGTTCAAATCTGACAGGCCTCCAGGCTCTACACTGGTAGAGTTTTGGGCAATAATCAAACTCCGCAACCTGCTTATCTGCCATTTTCAAACGATGATGGCAAAATCTCTCCTCTTGTCAATGCAATTTGGTATCTACTTAATCACTGTCTACGACTAAAGCCACATTTGACCTACACTACCGGATTCTGTGGAAATCAACTGCATGTAATCATGACCTAAGTGGTTCAATTCCCTTTCTGCTTTAAAACTGTCTGCAAACATGGGGTGACATACAAGGCAATAAATACATGTACATGTGTCAATGTTAGTAATCATTTTCCTCCATGTACACCCAATATACATTTATTTCACATTGTATATAAATAACATTAATTTGTCGGCAGACAAATTTGGCAGCAGACTAATCAGTGTCCTTGATTATACCCACAAGCTTACACAGACGCGTATCCCTAGTATAAACATGGGGAACATATTACACAATGTACCTGCATCTGATGAAAGCTTCAGCTACATAAAGGCTATCACTTAAGTCAAGGTTAACCCATCAGCTGAAACTAATAGCATAAGTTAATAAAATACTGGTAACAGAAAAAATATTTCCACAAAAAAAAAATTGCATACAGGGACAAAAATACCACTCGTAATTAAGGTAAGATGTCAGCATGACTTCCCTTGACACCCACCTCTTCAGAGCACACAGAGATGATACATATGAAAGACAGGCTCATTAGCAATATGCATCCACATAAGAGTATTAAGTCATCTTTGCATGTCACCAATTCACGACTTTATATTATACGATACTATGCTCTCATAAAATAATGTAGAGGCACTCACTGGCTTGAAGTTGTAACATGGAGATTTATATGTACTCTTTATAGTAGTGTTTCATGCCATATTTGCTGTCTAGTGGAAGCTTTAAATGGTAGCACTAACAGGCGAAATATTGTTTAAATTTACATATGGCTGTTCTACTACTATAACATCTACATCTCAGAATATATGCTTGGAAAAGCCCTGTAACAATCATAAGGCTAAGCCCAGTTTCTGATCTACTTCGGCATGCAATAAAGAAGACAAATGCATGTAGGCTAAAGTTGTGAACTAGCATCTAAGATATCTAAGATCTGGGCCAGATTTTAAGCCAGCATAAAAGACATATCTACATAGCTTACTTCCATAGCATAGCAGAACTTTAACAATGTTAAAGAAAACAAAGTTTGAAGCAATATACACAAAATGTTTTAACTCACTCAGGCTAACTAAGACATCAAAACTATAACTTTTTTATCTAGACATCAAATCTGGAACCTCTGGAGAGGAAGCCAACATGAGCTGGACATGAACTCACAGCAACTGCTTTGCTGGGAGGCTTCTGGGAAATTGTGCTGCACTAGCGCGATAAATGACTGAGCCACAGAGGCCCCCAGAAGAGAACATGAGTCACTGAACAAATTCTACTGATTTTAAAGCCAGTTTCAGGAAATTTATAATCTGTATGGTATTCAAAGACCCAAATACAGCATTGTTTGCTGGCATAATACAGAGCATACAATTACACATTCATATCAATTCCTAGTCAACAAAGCAACTGATGCATTATTCATGTTAACTCTGATACAACAGAGAACCTGATCTAGCTGTTTTCATGGTTACACCAAGTGAAGATCTGGTTTACGTCAATATATTATGCAGAATGCAACCAACCACTGCACACACACTTAACTAGAAACTCACTGACAAAAAAAAAAAAAAAGAGGCGAAAATTTGCAATAGCTATAGCATCCAACTCATGTCATTTTGTACTCAAGCCCTTCATTACTTGAATGGCTGATGTTAAAAAATTGGATCTCTAAAAAACGTGACCAAGCAACTGCCAGAGTGACTTTGTGAGATGTTTATCACACCAGAAAGCAGTCAACAATTTTTTTCTAAAATGTTGATGTTAATAAGGTAATACTGTTAATACACCTTTTTGATCATCAAATTTTATACCTTTACAAGAGTCCCTTTCAAAGTTTACAATTTATCATTTCTCTCATTACTACACGAGGCTGCAGGTTTGAATCCAGTAGTGGCTGATACTGATGCAGCTTCAAGTCACAAGGTTTCTCAGGCACCTTCAGAAGGCCACTGGTTTACTTTGGAAACTCCAGTTTCCTTCACTCCTGACTACCAATGCTAGACCTTTATGCATTAAAATACAAGTGCTAATCCAATGCCAAGTTTGAAATACCAGAGTCTCTTCCATTCAGGTTGTGAGACACTCAGCCTTGATGGAATATATCTATTTGATTGAAGTTTTATGCCGCACACAACACAATGGTGGCCAGAATTACGGTGGGTGTGGGGGTGGGGGGTTAACGTGCAAGAGAAATTTACTAACATGCACAAGTCACTGGCAGACCCATTTAACCTCAATCAGCAGTATTATTTCTATTACCATTACTCTATTACCAATATATATGTCTAGCCTTTGTAAAAATGTATTTTTAAGAGATCTGCTGATTACATTTTGTTTCCTTATTCTTGCTTTGAATAGTTTTAAAGCCTGCATTTCAACGATATTTAATACATCATCTGGTAAAATATTTAATGCATGTCCAACACAAACCACTGTTCTGTTCAAGCAACGAAATGAAAGATAAGAAATACCCAAGGGAGACAATCCTGTAATACTGTTACAATACACATGTGTTCACTGACTTCCCCTGAAAGATTTGAGACATAACACAAGGATGCAACACATATAACATCAGTGCTCGTCTTAAAACCGAAATATATTACATGTATTTTCTCCCTGACAAGCTCTTATGCTTTTCTCTCTTGTTTGTACAGTTTTCCCTTTAGATGTCTTGAATTAAAGTCTGACTTACTCTTAACTTTAAAATAATTTACATTTTTAAACATGTGACTTACCTACAGAATTTTGACTTAAAACCTTAAAGTCATCCTAGATTTTCATGACAAAATTGAAAATAAGTATTGAAGGTCAAATAGAAGTTCAGGAAGGAAACCATAATTTAAGACAAAGCCTGACGTAAGTCTAAGACAGCTTCATGAGCCTGGGCTGTAGAAATCATTATACTTCACCAATTATCATCTCTCTAGCAACTTAATCTGGCTAATTCAAATGGAGGGGTCCACATTAAAATAACAAATATAACAAAATCATAGTTGGTGTGTCAAGTGCTTGGAGGCCTTCAGCAACTAAAGAACTGCCGATAGGTGAATATGAATACTGTTCACTGGAATTCCTCGGATGTCATGAATATTCTTATTTAATTTATTGGTAATTTGATGATTTATGCCATATTCAAGAATATTTCACGTATGACAGTGGCCAATATTATGGTAGAAGAAAATCCATGACCATCTGTAGATAGCTGGCTAACCGTCCCACGTACAAGCTAGGGGATGTCAGAATGAGCTCTGAGCTCAATGCCTTATTTAAGTCAGGTTCACTAGCGCAACTAAAGTGAACTGAAGCATTGTATCACATACACATAAAAGTTAGTTTTGTTGCCCCCACTCTCACCAAAAATATCTTAAACAGTATAAGCCTACAATGTGATTATCATTTACAGGTATACATTATGTTTTTACCAAAATTCATACCACTGATATTACACTTTTGAGGAATTAGGTTCAATTGTGTGTCAAATCCTGTATGCCATAGAAGATTATAGCACTTTTTGTCACTGTATACATGTAACAACAAAATACATGTACACGAATAAACATATCTGGGATAGATACCCAATCAGATAGATGTTTCTGGTCACATGTTTCTGATTAAAATTGTCATCATGCCTTTTAGGGAGCCACTGAACCCTACTAAACCAGTCCTACTAACAAAGTGTAGATTCCAAAATTCCCAATGTTGCATTTTTGAGGAAGGAAATCTGTTCATGCATAAAAATACAAAAAGAATCACAGCAGTCTTGAACTAATTAAAGCGACTTACTTGGCACTGTTGGATTATCCCGTTTCCAGTCACTCCAGTCTGTGGTGCGTCGGAGAACTGTGGTCTGGTTGAGTACTGCCTGCCTCTCCTGTAACATCTCCTGTAGGTCTTCTGACGAAAGCTCGTGACTTGACCCACCAGAGCTTTGCTTGCGGATCACATACTTTGGTTGTACCTTCTCTGCAAATTCCCGTCCCCGCTCTATGCTTTCTTCCCCTTTGTTTCTGATTGGCGACATGCTGACCTCATTTACAGCAGGTGTAATCTGAACCTCATGAGTTGCCTTGATTTGCTCAAAGTCATCCATGTTGTCCTGTGAGGACCTCTTGTCTGGCACCACTGAGGGCTCAGTATTGGTCTCATAAGACACCAGCGTGACAGCGTGGTCTTGCGAATCTTCAGAGAAATTTGGCAGCACGTTTGAGGTATCAGTCTGGTTTAGCAGGAAGCTCTGGGAGAAGATCCTTTGCCCCTCATCATCACTGGCATCAGAATCAGGCAGACTTTCCTGACCAACAGATCGCGCTTCGCTGGCATCCAAAGTATTCAACAGATTTTCAATCTGCGCCTCAGGTTTGGTTGATTCTCTCTTCACCACAACAACAACTTCTTCAAAAACCTCTTCCACGTCGTCCTCCTGCCTGCAGTTCTGTTTTGTTTGTTTATCAGGGGTCTGATTTTCCTGTGCTGCATGTAGAGATTTTGTTTCCTTCTTGGAGTGGCGTCTTGGAGGAGGGATTGGGTGTGGACTTGAAGCATCGTCCACTGGAATGAAATCTTGTGGTAATGTATACTGACGAGATTTGTGTTGAACAACAACCACCTCCTCAACCAAACCATCCTCAATACTGCCCTCTATACTGGTCATCTTGGAAAGTGTCTGTCCACAACTGCCAGGCGCTTCTTGCTTTGAGCTAGAAGAAGAATTTATCTCGGGATGTTGTGACACTGGTATTTCACTTTCAATGATTTCAAGTTTGTAATTTTGGCCTTCGGTATCTTCACTGTGTTTCACTGTTGCACAGTTCTGAGAGAGTCCACTATCAACAAACTGCTCAACTGCACTATAAGTCAGAGTCTTACGAGAGTTTGAAAGAGGCAAAGCATCCGATATTTCACATTCAGTTGAAATCTCACGGTTAGTAGAAATCGCACCGTCTTTCAAAGCATCACATTCTGCAGACAAGCTACAAAACTCATACTTTCCTTTAGCCTTACAACGTTCCTCGTTAATGAGAGAGTCTGTGGAATAAGAGTCAACGTCACAGCTCTGTTCAAATTCCTGGCCAGTGCAGTGGTCCACTTTCCCTACAAGACTACTGGAGTCTTTGACAGCTGGGTGTGGGCTTTCCGGAAGCGGTGGTGGGGCTGTACTGGGCAAGGGAGGCGAACAATTGGTATCCTGCAAACAAACTGTTGTTTTTCCTTCAGCTGGGTACTCACACACCTTGTTGGAAGACGTGATCAAAGGCTTTGCTTTCTCTCCTGAAGGTAATGCTGCCTGGGACGAATCAGCGTCTTTTGTAACCTGTTGAGATTCACTCAATACTGGCTGTGGAGTCGTGTTCTGACTATCCTGGCAGGGCTTTTCAGAGAATGTTGGTTTTGAAAGCGTTTCAGATGATGTCGTCAGGAAAAACCCTTCAGATTTTACTGGTTGAGAACATTTTTCTGGCTGTAATGGCTGAGAAGGCTCGTGAGGTGATGTTTGCTGTGAGATTGTTTCAGGAAATGTTGTGGGGGAAAACTTTTCAGGTATTTCTGACTGACAGAGCTTATGTGGCAATGTTGGCTGGGATGGCTCTTGAGGTGATGTTTCCTGTAAGAGTTTTTCAGGCAATGTTGGCTGGAAAGGCTCTTGAGGTGATGTTTCCTGTACAAGCGTTTCAGGTAATGTTGGCTGGGAAGGCTCTTGAAGTGATATTTTACGGAATGTTGACTGAGATGTCTCATCAGTTGAAGAAGACTGGTAGAACTCTGCACCTGGCTGACAAGATTCCCCTGACAATTTCAAGGATGATTTTTCGACAAGTTTGGATTGTACAGAGCTCCCAGATAATGTTTCTGGCAATGTTGGTTCTGGCAATGTAAATGGTAGTGTTGGCTGTCTTGGTGTCTTCGACTTTGGTGGAGCACTATCAGGCAGTGGTGGAGGAGTTTCAGATCCAGAGTTATTCCCAGAGTCTATATCAGAGTCAAAGCCCTTGGTTTCACTGGAATATTTGTCTCCCAACCCTTCAGATTCAGCACTTGCAGATTTGATTTCTTTGTTCCCAGGTGTATTCACACAACTTTCACTTTCAACTGTCGGTTCATCTTTGTTTACACTCAAATTATTTTCTTTCAAAGTCGAGTAACCTAAGTCAATGTCCTTTGTGTCCAATTTGCTCTGAGATTCATCTTCAGGAGAGTCTTCATCTAAGAACACCAGATCCTCTAATGTGTCCGGCTTGTCAGCGTCAAAGCCTGACCCAGAATCAACTGGTGATAGAGGCTGGGAGATACTTGTGGATGTGTCAAAGATCACAGAGATGCCAGAGGAAGTCTCTGACCCACTGATGTCCTCAAACAGAAGTCCTTGCCCTACACTAAAAGGAATACAATGACAGGCTTCATCCAGGTTTGCCTGCTCCTGGTTGATTAGTCTACCTTCAGACTTTTCTTTGTGGTTATCCTTTGAGGACACCAGGTTTTCCCTTGCAAAAGCAGGAACATCCTTCTTGACAAAAGCCTGTTCCACCTCTGCTGTGTTTTTGGATGCAGTATCCAGCTGGTCTTTGTCCAGAGAGTCAATTCTTTGGGGTGAAGTTTTCTGAACTGAAGAGGAATCACCCAAGCTTGGTAAGCGTCCTGCTCTCCATGATAGGATGCGCGTCGTGCGAGGCGAGGCAAGAGGCGAAGCACGTGGTGAAGACCTAGGAGAACGCACGTTTTCCGCAGATCCACCTCTGACTCTGCTTCCTGCGACTGATTCTCCTAGAACCTTCTGCTGCTCAAGGTTTAGGGAGCGTCGCTTTATACGGTACTCTCTGGCTGCTTTCTTGCTGGTGCTTTCCTCACCGCTGTCACCATTACCTGCAGGACTGGTGTGCCGCCGTGCCGCGTTGTCCAATAGCTTCTCTCGATAATGACGGGCGCGATCTGTTCGATTCCCTGTGTGTTTAGGCAGAAGATTGGCCTCGTAGTCTGCAGGGTTTCTCTGCAGAGATTAAAAAATAATAATCAGAAATTCTACCTGAACAATCCTTCATTTATTTAAAAATAAAATGTGAAGCCTGATTTTTGTGCTTCATTGCATACTTTTAATCAAAGGAAGTTTCGTTATCAGGTCAAATATGGGAGAGACTATGATTTTCAGCAGGGCACATCTGTAGCACTTTCCTCAATGTACACATACCAGGGAACTATCACACAACTTGCATTGTATTTAGATGCCTTGACTGTATTCCATTGTACCTGCTCTATAGGGAACAATTTATATTCATCAAAAGCTTTACACATACATCTTTAAGCAAGTAACATCATCTACTCATGATAAAAACAAGGGATCATAACATTACCACCTTTCAATTATTTGTTTGGCAAGACAGGCAATACATCCCTGGAGCCTATGATATAACTGACAAAAGCTGACAAACAAAGTACTGCATTTTACTGCAGAGACAACCCTAACATTTATCTGTTAATTTGAAGACTTATGAAAGGTGCCATACAATGTCCTGCAGCTCATTTCACTTGTTGTACAGCACATAAGTTAAGTATCTGGATGGAAGAAGCAATGCAAATATGGAGGGATGCAATCAAGCCTCACCTGATGTGCTCCATGAAGTTTATAACATTAAAGCTGGTACAGATCACACAGGAGCCAGATGTGAACATACAACATAGCATTTTGAGACCTTATAAATCCACTCATAGGGTCAGATTAATCTTAAAGGTTTGTAACAGGTAATTGATTCTGATTTGGAACTCTGCTAGACAGATTCACATCAATGGTGTCAGGGGTACAGACATAGTGACGATGAAGTCAAACCATATGACCTGAAGTGATGCAATGCCCAGTATACTTGTACATGAAAATATATACAACTTTAAACATGCTAAACATATCTATATACACAGCCAACCAAAAATGGAGTAATTATGCCACAGGAAACAGACAGGCCTATTACTAAACAGAAACAGAGGAAAAGAAGAAAAACTGTATATTCAGACAGGAAGAGGTTGTATCGAGAAGACGCAAAAACAAAATGAACATGTTGTGATGACTATGATTAAAGGTACTGTTGAGCCTACATTAAGCATACTTCATATATTCTGATGTGGCAAGAAATGTCAAGAAACACCCTGGAGAACCTTCCTTGACACTAACCAAGTTTCTGAAATGAATGTCAATATCATACATATGCAACACAAAGAGAAAATCACTACTGATAAAGACTTCAATCTGATATCTCACTCAAATATTGTTATTCCAAGACTTTTTTCCACACATTAAAACATGACCTGTTTTTTATACCCAAATGCGTGGCCTTTACAAAAACACTGAAGGGTATGGTCACGATGCTACCTGTAGCATGTAAATACAGTGCACGTACAATGCAATTATTGCAACAGGGTGTGGTCTTTGGTCATCTAGGTCGCAAATGCACACTTGTCTGCACTACTATTTTCACTGGTACAGGCCAACTTACCTGCTACAAAAAATGACATGGTTCCCAAGCAGAAAGCTGAAGTTTGCCTAGCTTTACGATGCAACGCTCATCTGACCCACACAGTAATCTAAACCTACTTTTACAATAACAAAATGAACTGTGCTGTACTATAAACATGTATCTGGTTCTCTCTAGCCTGGAGAGCGCTCGTGTAAAAAATCAATGCTGAGCTGTACGTGCACGGCCACATAGGAAATGATTTTCACCTCAGCAATGTCAATTTACTCGTACACAGTACCCTCTCAGAGATAGAGCTTTAGGACAGACAGATGCATGATGGATCAATACCAGGCCTTCACATGAAAATGAAAACTGTTTCAAAAAGTCTGTGCATATAACCACTATAGTACTATGAACCTCATTGCTGTCAGACCAGTGAAGTCAAAGGCAATACAACTTGTCAACATGCACACTGTTCCATATATTTTTGAATCCCAGAGAAATTCAAACTCAGTCAAGCTGTAAATTTTCAAGCTAAGTATACTGTGTGAACACTCAATTCTCTCTATACATGAATGCATTCAGTGAACGTTTTCATAAAACAACCTGTACGATATGGGACAGAAAATGCAGCTCAGTCGTCGCATTAAAATGCATGATATGTTCAAAAAGAGTTGTATTGCTTAAGGATTTTTTTTAGCTTATACATGCACAAGGAAAACAGCAAAGAGCTAATGGGTGCTGTATTCTGCTGCAATAATAAGCCAGCAGCTGGCACTTTCTTCGCAAATCACAATGCTACTTTCAATACTTTTTAATAGGAATACTCTACATTTGTATCCTGCATCCAATTCTCCAATCAAGATTTACATTCATACTGAAGTCACTTCAAGACTTCAATCTGTCAAAATTTTTTATTTATTTAATTCTGTCTTACATCTTACTCAAGAATATACATTCTCATAACCTTTTAAAACTATATATATATATACACAGACACTTGTATCACCCTCAAAGTACTATGCATAAGAAACTTGACAATACACCTCACCAAGACTCATACTTCAATAACAGCCTTACAGATGGTTTTAGCATGCATCAGATGTAATCCTCAACACTCTCCATCTACCACTCATACTTACTGCTGCCCTACCCCAAACTCCCACATCGTCACCCCTTTCAGTACAGCACTGTAATGACCTACTATACATCAAATTCATGTGAGGTGAAAACGGGTTTTAGACCAAGATACTACATTATCCACGAAAGTGGTGTTTATGTGTCAGCCCCAAGCGTCTGAATGCAATTCACACTGAGAATCTCAAGTGGGATTTCACGCATTACCTGAATTATAGCCCACCTACTATAGTCAGAACTTCCACTCAGCAAAGGGAGAAATGTGTCATATTTAACACAACACCTCTAATGGTGACAATATTGCAGCTGTCACAGCAAAGTTACCCAGACATTGGCCAGCAGGTCTATCGGGGTCCAGTTCAAGAGAGGAATATTCATGCCCTCCTGAAGAGGAAGAGGGAGGGGATATGGGGGAGGGGGGTAATCAACATTTGTTCCTTATAAGCTTCGTGTTGGATGACACCAAAAACAATAAAACTCACAATAACATTTCCTGCAGTATCAACTTGTGGCATTCCCATATAAGCCAGCAACATGTTCATAACTGGATTACATCTAACTTTAGACACATAACTTGCCTTGAAATACAGCTGAAAGTTTCAATCCTGACCCTCCAAACTGAAGCCATATTGAAGAGCTATGCCTGCAGACAATGTTGTTTCTGATGTACTACAAAAATAAATACTATGGACCTGTGAACACTGCTTATTAATGACTTGTGGCTGAAATTCTCAATGTAAATGACACATGGAAATTGTTCACATGCACATCTTTACCATATATAAATTGGGGGTTCTGGAAACTTACCTCTATCTACACATTCCTGTCCCTAGCCACATACTGCTCATCAACACATCTCAAAGCTGGACTTTTATGCCATGTACTCCACACTCCCCATAAAAGGGCTCAAACACAGGTACACAGAAAAAAAGTAAGAAGACTAAGGCGTGAATGGATAATGTTTACAGGGTGCATGGTTTATTATCCTGAAGTTGAAACCCTAAACCCGAGAAAATAGTAGCACATAAGCCGAGAGGTCAGAGTTATTTACCGAGCAGTGTCATACCTATCTTTGTAATAGTCATGACCAGGGTTCAGCCTACAGCAAATCTGGCCAAAGAAAAAGGTGTGTGCACAGGGGTAGAACTGTGCTGTGCTTACGGCTCCTTGCAAGGAAATGATATGCTAAACATATCTACTAGATATATAGTATTATATCTACTAGAGATATACTAACACATGTATATCTACTAGAGATATACTCAGCACTGAGAGGTTCGAGCAAGGAAACAGGGCTGGTCGGCCCGGTGTTAGCATAATGTCACAGGGTGGGGTGTCAGGTCTTCGGCATGATGTTCCAGTGGCGGCAGCACTTTGGCGACATGGACTCGCCCTGCCACAAGAGGACACAGTTTATATATACAATCTAAGGACTCCTCATCATATGTCTGAAAAACACCAGGCATATATAAATACTAGACATACACTAGTATATCTAGTTGAGTTCATCCAACAGCATGTGTACATCAAATGAAGAATCATGCATAAATCCCATCTCTTTATACATGTACATGTATGATATGCACTGCATATACATCTCTATCCACACATGTATATTTGTATTAACTTGTGTATTTGTGCCCACAAAATGCTAAAGACTGCCAAAGGGAATACTTTGCCCACCAAGACAATATTACTGCAGATAGTTTAACTATTAAACTACAGATATATAGATCATGTGGACTGAAATGTCAGAGATGTCATTTTTCATCAAACCATGTATTTCCCTATAACTTGGGAATAAAGCAAAATATATTTATAGTATTCCATAAATAAAGTTTTAAAGTAACAACCTGACAAAAAGCTGAATACCTTAATACAAAATTATACTTATACACTTTAATACACTTAACATACTTTCTACTATTGCCTACTCAGAACCAGCTGCTAAATCAAAAAAAAAAAAAAAAAAGGGCACCAGTAAAAGAGCGCTATATACGCCCGTAGCAAGTTGTTGGTTTGCTACATCTAATGGAGCAGTAAGTGAAGACGGAAAGGTTATGATACAGCCCTACGCATAAGGAACAATTGTCATGTTTGTGGAAAGCGTAAGTTCCTGAGAAGATGATGTGGGTAAGGGAACAGGCAGAAAAATGGGCAGACTTTTGGGTGGAGGTCATGACATAACCTGTGGAAATAAATGACCTTGCATCGAGGTCACAACACACCCTCCTGATCTAATGAACACTTGTGCGAAGTGTAAGCTTCTATAAAATTATCGTTTTTAAGTTATGGCAGGGACCAAAATTTTAACAGTGCTATGGTGACCATGACCTTGAGCTAATGACCTTGACTCAAGGTCATGATACACCCATCTAAGGAACATTTATGCAAAGTATAAGCTTGTATAAAGTTGTTCTTAAAAAGTTATGACCTGGACAAGGCAGTACGGACAGGCAGACAGACAGACAGACAGACAGCGCCATGACATAACACGTCCGCTTTCTTCAAAAGCCAGCATATAAAGAATATCTAGGGGAAGAAAAGTCTTTCATGGCAAGATGAAATCATCCATTTTTCCCTGAAGCTCTCAAGCTGTCATTTAACTTTATTTCCTTATCAAGATTCATCAAAGTTGCCAACTGATCTCACCGTAACTTAGATATGTCACATTCATCCACTTTCAAGCTTGATCAAATGCCACAATACTATGGGAAAGTAATTTGAAAGGAGGTAATTCAGTGGAGGCCAATTATCAATGTGTATTTAACCTACAAGTCATAATGCTACTTATTACATCTACATGGTAACATAAGACAAAGTTGTATTGTCAACTCATGCACTGCAGTATACAGTTCATAGTTTATACCTCATTCTACTTATTTTATAAGCAATATTCATTTTGCATAGTTTCACTTTTCTGTTTTGTGAATGTCTTACTGATTTCTTGGCTCACCATCAGACAGTAAGGTATTGTGAGCATGGGGGTAAGTGACCTGGGTGATGGCATGATTGGTGTCAATGTCCAGGTAAGTATTTTTGTTTAGATCGGCTAATCCGCCATTACAAGAATGTACAATCAACTTTGAAATTTTAACTGAAGCAGACTTATCGACAATGTTAGGTTTCCTGTCACCTTTGTTAAAATATCAACATTAACAATTCAGTTTCAAATGGGTGCACATTTTCAAATTCATTTAAACAAAATTGTTTGGAAATGTGAGTATTAGAGTTTAAATATATGAATAGAATGGCTTTCAATTCTGTTCACTTAAAAGATGTAAATTCAGCATTTAATTAACTGTACACTGCATCAAAGTCAGTGCACACAACTTGATGTGGTTAATTTATCATTGTCAAAATATAGTAATGTATTAGATTTCACAAATAAATATTTATTTATTCACTTATTTGATTGGTGTTTGGAATATTTCCCAGGCAGAGACTGAGAGAAACCCACGACCATCCGCAGGTTGCTGGCAGACTTTCCTGGAGAGGAAGCCAGCATGAGCTGCACTTGAACTCAAAGCAACCGCATTGGTGAGAGGCTTCTGGGTCATTACCCTGTAATGTACCAGGGAACTGAGCCACGGAGACCCCCACAAATAAATACGAGCTAATCTCTTCTCCCTAACTTACCCCAATCAACTCCATACTTCAGGATGTCAAGTCGTTTTTCCTGCAAGATTCTACTAATCTTCACCTTTTACACAGGCACTACTGCTCTGCCCTGAAGATGTAGTTCAACCATTTATATTCTCCCTAGACACCTGTACTTTACAAGCTGGTCATCAAATTATGCACATTTATACAGTTCAACTCTTTAACTGATTCATGTTTCCGGAGAAGGACAATACATTAACTTTGGCTTTCTTGATATTTATAAAGCTATTAATATTAAAATACCAGTACAATAAAAACTGATAAAACCTTATCGCATCAGGAACTCATTTCCCAGGTGTTTTTTTTATGGTAAGTAATAATGTAAAATCCAAATACTGCCCTGCCAAAAAAAATATATGTTTTCATGTTAAAAGGCTGGTACACAGAGTCATGCTCTGTGAACAGCTTAAAAAGGTGGAAAGTAGGGATGAGTGGTTTTGTCTGATACACACAATCAAATTTATGCATTTTTGAGCACTAAAATAACTGTTATGGAATTAAGTGCAGCCCATCACTCTTGTTCTTTTTCCACACAGTACTCACCCCCCTACCCCCACCTTCCCATTCAAAGAGCAGTGAGGTACTGTTTGTTCATGTCTTTATTCTTTAAAATACACCTTACACCTGTGGGTTTGGATGAGTGTTCAAGATAAGGATTCCCGCTGACATAAAATAATGCCAACATATAACAATGAAGTTACAGGAAAAGTGAATTCTATGCCACTTGTTAATTTTTAACAAAATGAAAGCTACATTAATCATACAATGTATCTGAACATATAAGACAATAACTTACAATATATCAAATAGGGCTTCCATCGATTAGTGCTACTAGTGCACTACCAGTGCAGCACAATAACCCAGGTGCCTCTCACCAATGCGACTGTTGTGAGTTCAAGTCCACCTTATGCTGGGTTCCTCTCCAGCTGTACTTCAGCAGGTCTGCCAGCAACCTGCTGATGGCTATGCTCGGCTTCCTCCTCACCATAATGAAGACCGTCGTCATACAAGTGAAAAATTCTTGAGTATAGCAGAAAACACTACTAATAAATCAAAATATGAACTTAATTAAATCCTTAACCAGTACATGTACCCATACTGTACTCAAACATGAGCTAAACAAAAACCTTAACTGACATCAGCAATGCAGCCAGCGTGAACACTTTCAGTCTCTCTCACAAACCCTCTCCTTGCTTTGTTACATGGAGCTAAAAGTGGATTTCTGATCACTTAACTGGCAAGACACACCTGCAAATTACCAGCCTAGACTTGAGACACATTACTAATAGTTTACACCTTTTCTGTACAAATGTCTTATCAAGGAATCCAGCTTCATAATAAGTGCACTTAACCGTCAGGTCAAATTCCTAAATTATTGCACATCACATGCATGAAAACATGTCATAATGAGAAAGAAACTTCTTACATTGCCACTTAATGTATTAACTGGGCAGCAGACTTGAGAAAGCTTTTAAACTTTTTTTTACGGCAAATTACCGCATATTACTCTGAAAATTAACAAGGTATTCATGTTATATTCACCCTAAGATGTGTTTAGTGCGTATGTAACATGTATATAAGCAAAACATACCACCAGGCTTACCTCTACTCTATAAGTCCCTTAACTCCTGTGGCTCATCACAGACCATTTAAATACCTCTCCCTCATAATTACCTCCTTTATTACAAATGTGACTCAATGTGTAACAGTGTCACATATGTCGCTCCTTATGACTCACCTGTACATACCTTCAGATTCAACAAAGAATTAAAAACTTCATATTCTTTGCACTAATGTATTTGTGCAATGAAAGCCACAACAGCATACAGATTTGGCTAGAATTACCATCCAGTATCAAACTCTATCCATTCACATCTTATACCTGTAAATCTCGCACCTGGCTGTCAGTGGATACTGGTAATGAACTTCATGTGACATGCAGCATTTACAACATGACAGACAGACAGACATGTCCCCCTACAATACCACTTCTGATAGTCACAGGTGTACTATAAATCATAACTGGGCACTATGAGACTATGTGCAAAGTTTACAGCATATGTGTAAGTTAAACTAATTTTACCTCCATCTTGTGTTGTTCATGAGCCTGCCTCTGTCAAGCCATCCAGATAACTGACAGGTAACAGGTGGAGATAGTAGGCACACCTGGGGTGAGGGGTTCTAGCTTTGACCAGAGCAGCTATGTTATCCTGATCAGCACAACTTAGCGGTCCTACAGGTAACGTAGATACATGTATCAGAACAAACTTAGCCTAACATCATAAGCGTGCTGCCGGCAATGTACATTAGCTACATGCATCAGAACAAAGTTACCCTTGAAATATTTTATAATTTTTCTCAAATTCACATGTGCTTCTCCCTGAGTTACACATTTCAATCTTCAAAATATCATGAATTATGTTTTCCAATTGCCTCCAAAGTTGTACATGTACTTGAATGGTTGAATTTGTTGACCATTTAGAATAGCTACAAAATACAAATGACCAAAAAGTTTTTCCCCCCAAAGTGCATTTCAGAGGCAAGTATAGGTACAATAAATAAATTTCTTAAAATTTCTAATGTTTTACAACTTTCTCAAACCTTGAATCATTCTAACACTATACACAGTACAAGTATACGAGTCTTATATTTTCTGAAAGGCGATAATGCAAGCCATTCTTAGTAACCAGCTAAATTTTTGACTTGATTTATAGCAGATAAAGATTTTTGGCCAAAATTACCAGTATAGCCTCTTTATAGCATCACATAAACATACTATCTATACACGACCATAAAAGCCAAAACCACAGGTAAGATTCAGGTAACTGAATGACTTTGGCACCACAGGTATGTTGTTGATAACAGGTGTTCTTGCCCACTGGTAATTCTCAACATGTGGTTAGAGTATATCCCCACAGAAAGATAATATTATCTTAGGCCTCAGGGAGTTCTCAAACTATCTCTGGAATTCAATTTTGAACAAGGCAGTAGTGAGACTTCTTTGACCTTAAAATTCTACCACAAGGCCATCATTAATATGGTTTAATGATTACTTATAATGATGCAATTTATTGACTTTTTTTTCATATTTCAATAATATAATTGTATACACTTTTAATCTTCATTCATGTACCATGACAGAGGGTCTCAGAGACAGATGAAAAATATCACAAATGACACCATCAAGACCAGAAGAAAAGTTTGTATAAAACAGATATGGGTGCTGTAAAATTCTTCTCAACTTAGACAGGTGTTTTGAGGTTTGATTGCAAGATCGGATATCCCTTTTGAAAAATTGAAAATCTAGCATCGAAATTAATATTTTATGACATTTAATTTCTTCTAAAATGCACTTTTGAGGAAAAATTTTATGGTTACTTACAATACTTAAAACATAATAATTTAACTGATTTTATTTACTTACTTGATTGGTGTTTTAAACCGTACTCAAGAATATTTCACTTACACGACAACAGCCAGCATTATGTCAGGAGGAAACCAAGCAGAGAGCAGAGGTTATTGATTTTATACCACTAAAACATACCACAAAGTGCAATTTACACTAATATATACTGATATATACATGTATGTACTAAATTGCTTCGACTACTGGACCTGTCCAATTACTATAAATGAAAACAGGAATAGCGCATGACATACGACCATCAGAAATAAAACAACATGCATCGATGCGGCAAACCTGCATGCTGACCTGACAAGACATTCAACACGCAGATAGTGGCACATGCACTCTCATGGTTTATCAACATCCTGATCTACAAGGCAGAGATCACAGTCTCACACTATTTGTGTAGTTAATTGGTACTGTCAGGCAACCGACCACTTCTGAACATGCACACTTACAGCCTTAAGGCTGCATAAAAGGTATAGTGGCCACATTCTGAAAATTCAATTTCTGTTAACTTTTTTCAAAACTGATGATGCATTCTTGTTACAGAGGTTTAAAGAAGAAGGCATTTCCTCTAAGAAACCCTGAAATTCACCTATCCTGAAGGAATGGAAGAAATGTCAAAGAGATGTTTAAATGATTTAACTTTATCAAACCCTTCATGAATTTTCTTAAGTGTAACTGTAAAAGAGGCTGAAATTTCAATAAGCTTTTAAATACTGGTCATATGGTCTGTCGCTATCTTTCTTAGTTTATACTGAGTTGACAAGTCACCTGACTGTAACAATCTATTGAATCAAAATATTTTAATTTTCAATTACTCTGATAAAAACTTAACAGTTTTACAAAAAAATTTAAATTATGATGTACTCAAAAAGATAACTACAAGCAAACCACCTGTTTTTTCCAGACCTATATGAAAACTGGGCAGAGAGGATCATTAGCTGTTGTTCATACTAGAAACCATAGGAAAAAGTCTTAAAGATCTACCTAAGCTTCCACTGAACACAGGAATGACAAAGCCCTTCAAGGTTTTAGTGGTTTGACTATTAGTATATGGGTTAAGCCTAACGCTTTCCCAAGAGGTCAGGTATATTTCTTATCAGCAATCAATGTAAAGGGGTTGGCACCAACAGACACAGGGTTCAACACACCTCAGGACAGGTGAAACACACAGGTATGCAAGTAACAACAGATTTCTGTTATACCCTTAGTCTTTATCTACTTTTCATCTGATTTGTCTTGATTCTCTGAGAATCCAGATCCCTGTATTTCAGCTTCTCTCTTTTTATTTATTAATTTCATTAAAGTTCAACTGCTCAAGACTTTTTGAGAGCCTCCTCTGGATTAGTAGTTTTTTACCCAATGAATTTAGCTAGTAATCGCATTTTGTAGCCAATAATGTTGTTCATTTTCCAATGTAAATGGTTTTTAGCCATTTTATTTCTTCAGTTACCTACCATCAAAATGAAATTCAAATCTGTCTTTTAAAATATTAGGAATATTAAAATAACAGTACACAAAGGACTGGGAGAACTTCGCCAGTTTCTTCTTTATATAGCCAGTATGTTTTCTTGGTGATTAAAATATATTTGCCTCCATCTGAATTTTTTTCAGATTTTATTGTCATTTCAATAATTTGTTCAAAATTTGCGAAAAAAAACCCAATGTGTCATATATTACACGGCATATAACAGTAACTGAAAACGTACGGACATGGTTACAAGAAGCTGCCAGTCCTTTTCACTAGGGACAGAGAGTCTCAACGTCAAAGGAAGAAGGTTGATCAATTTGGCATAAATACAGTAATCATTCTGATTTAGGATACTGAAGATCACACTGACAGCATGTATTTTTACATCGTTCATATTTATACATATTTCAATTCATTAATTTTCTTTAGTATAACGAACTTGAGTTCTATCTGAATTAATCCACCAACAAGGTTAGAAGAAATTATACAGAGGAAAATCCAGTGGAGCCAGAGAGAGCTGGATTTGAACACATGACTGCAGCAGCTGGTTAATTCAGGGGTAACAAGTACAGTATTCTGTACTTACCTCCATTGAAGACATTTGATGATGCTGAAACCTTCCCAAATGAATCCTTTAAGTTTGTAAAAGTATCAGGACAGGCAACCTCAGGCTAGTGCGGGCTAGAATGGGATCAAGCCTCTTTTGACTACCTATTTAATAAGCTCTCTCAACCACCCCACCCTCCACCCTTCAAACCACTGAACTCCTCATACTAGAATAAAACTTCAATTCCTGAACTTATCAGTCACTACAACATGCAAAGAATAATACCTGACATGTAATGGGTGATTTTTGATGACCATACCTTCTTGCATGACAACTGAGTATCTGCCTTCACATCTCTGCAGTTCAATGAGCTGACAATTGACATGTCCGATAAAAAAGATACCAACATAACCGGAGATAAAAATTAGGAGCATACAACATGCAATTAGAGGAGTTTTGTGCTATATGCTTTAAAAATTACATTTGGATGTATTTCAGGTCAAGAATATATCTTTCAACTTTAACTGAACAAAATTATAGTCATCTTGTTCAGTAGAAACTATGAACTGAGGAGAACTGAGTAAAAGAATAAAAATATTAGCAATATTTATAAGTAGCATACACTTTTTGTAATGTACCTATATTGTGGTCAGCAGCAAAGGCCATGATCAAAAATTAATATAGGTCCATTAAACCATGACCAGATGCTAACCCACCAGATTGACAGAGCTACAATTGGCCGAAAAGTAACCAAGTCAGCTATATAATTATATGAATTATTTTAAGTATGTTCAATGTTTTGCTGTTAAAAAAAGTCTCAAAATGAATCTAACAGCAGTCCATGACTCACTATATAACAAATGTGTGTTTGTGTTATTATTTTTAATAACCCCATTGTCCTTCAAAAGGACCTGTGTACTGACATGACTTCATCTACTCACATTTGACTAAAGACATGGTACCTAAATCATTTCCACTATTGCTATGTCAACAAAGGTTTAAACATCTGTGCTGCCCAAGCACTCTTTCATCATTTCAGGAGTTAAAATGTATGCATTTCAACAGTACTGTGAGAAAGACGTGATGATGCACATCTATTTATGTACTGTTATCCAGACTGTGACGTGCATTGCATGTAATATATACTGAAAAAATCTATCACTCACACTAATCTGCAATTAGGAAATATATTTTCCACAATCACAGCGACACATTTTTTAAAAAAAATCCTGTTGTCACCCCTTCAGTTTGTTCAGGCTGTAAAGGTATTACAAAAGTATAGCCTGCATGCATGAAACCAAATTAAGCGTGCCATTTTAATCACTGATTTCACAAACTTACTGGTGAAATGAAAATAGAACAAACTGAGTTTCACAGGCCTTCATATTTGAGGTGTGCTATCACACTCCCACACCTATCACACTACCGAAAAAAACTATAGGTGTGCTAATAACGCGCTTGAAAAAATGAAAAGTCTGGGGTATGTGAATCTAAGTGTGTGAATCATGCTCCTGGTCTTCTGCTAGGGGTGTGATAATCAATCTCTCGCTCAAAAACAAAAATGAAGGCTTTATATGATTTCATTTGTCAACTAAAACAAAAAGGGAACTGTGTCATAAGAGCAAATCCACACCATGTCAATGGCCTTTCAGACTAATACTTCAATCCACACAAACAAAAGACTTTGTATGTCTTCAACTATATGTATGTCAACTGGAATATGTTAAACATATTTAAGTTTTTTAATGAAATCTACTTGAACACTGTCAACCCAGTCAAGAATCAAGATGTACCAATATAAACATAGAGGTATATTTCACATAAACAGCAACAAAAAAGGACTTTCAGAGATTTCATTCTTCTATCAAATCTGGATGAGAACAGGGGAGATAACTCAAAATAAATCTGTCCAGCTTACGTTCTAGCATCTACATTAGTTAAATGGTTTAATTCATGCAAATCTATGTGAACCATTGATAGGATCTGATGTCCATAATATACCTATCTAGTTATACAATTGGATTGCATGTCTGGCTGTAAACCTTTCCAGTGTGGTTAAGTTATATTTATTTATTTTTCCTTTATACCATCAGCGTCGGATTTATCGGTCAAGAAAAGCAGAATACCCAGGGGCTCGTTTAACAAACAGGGTGTAAATTATATCAAATGTAACTGGCATACTGTAGAAATACATCGGCATGATAGTTACGTTTGACGTAGTGTTACACCTCTTTGTAAAACGGGCCAATGGGTTTTAACCACCAAGCAGCATCAAGTATCTGATGATCTTCTTGATTTACAGTAAGAAAAAGGGAATACTAAGTTATATCATGCATAGTAAATAAGAGATATCAGGCACCAGTCTTAAACCATACAATACAGGTAACTTACATTGGCTAGAACTACAGGTAAGCACACACTAAGGCGACACTAAACAGATGGACTGTTACAGCATTTCATATTAAAATGTGTTCTAAAGGAAATGAACTTACGAAAACAAGTTGGCCTCCATAATTGTTCAGCTTTTCGACTTCTGACTTCAAGTCTAACAGCTTTCGATGTAGATCAATGAGATGCTGGTTACCACTACCATCCAGAGTCAGATATGGAGCAAACCAAAACTCTTCATCCATTGACACTACAACAGCAACAAACATTGAAAATCACAAGAATGCATATCTGTACTTTGAAAGATGATGGGCTTCAAAAATCTGTAAATCTCAAACTGAACTTCAAATTTGGGGTAATTTTTTAATAAAAGCTGTCTAGAGCCAAGATTTATAGCAACATTTGGGTTTTACATAAAAGGTATTGTATATAATGGTATTTGGCACAATTGTCATTTCTCACCAGATAAATGTTAACCGCAAACATTCAGCTTTTCTCACCAGATAAACCTTAGTCTTAGTCATGGCTTCATTTCCTTTATTTATTTGATTAGTGTTTTATGCTGTACTCAAAGATATTTCACTTATTCGACGGCAGCCAACATTATGGTGGGAGGAATCTGGGCATTGCCCGACATAGATCCACGCACATCCCGAAGATTGCGAGCAAACCTTCCCACTTACGGATGGAGAGCAGCATGAGCTGGACTCGCAGCCACCCCACATTGGTGTGAGGATACTGGGTCATTGCATTGCACTAAGGTGCTAACCATGGCCACAGAGGTTCCCTTAGTCACTAAGGTAACCAAAAATCTTAAATGTATAACAATTACCTGGGACTGTTTTGAAAACGGCATCTTCTTCTGTGATTGGCTCAAGTTCGGCAGAAAACCCCCATCGTTTACTGCCCATTTTATCCGGACTGGTGGGTGTGGTTGCTGGACTGGGTGGGACAGAACTGGGTGTGATTGGCAAGTCACTAAGCGATGTAACTTTATTCCAAAATTCTTGAGCTTCCTTGAGCTTTGATTGGTCAAGGTGAGATATATCACAGTCTGAAAATGTGTCTGTCTTTGGTAAGTCTTCTGGTGGAGGTTCTAAGCGATCTCTATCAAAGGGATTAAACACAAAGGGTATATGAACTCTGGGTACATCTGGATCACAAAAGCGAACCCCTTTCTTGCGTAGTTCTGAAAAATAAAGAAAGCGACATCAAGGTCATTCAAAAACTGCATAATCAGTTATAATAACGCCAATCAAGAAGCTACTCAGACCCATGGCCCAAAAAGTACAATAATATTAAAGTCTGCAGCATGGAGAGTAAAACCAGACTGGTGATGAGAGTTGGCAAATGGTCACACATAACCAGTGAAATCCAGAATCTTGTCATTTAGGTCACAGAAAGTTCAGTTTCTCCTTAGAACCTGTTAAATAGCACACATTTTTAGCCAAAGAAATTGCCTCCTTAATGGAATATAAAAAATGATCTTTCCTCTCAGTTTGCCCCCAAAGATGCTCTGCATGAAGCCAATGTCTCTTCTTGAGCACTTCTTTAACAAACATTTTCTATTCCTTCAAAGAATCTGAAGTGAAGTCATCCACACTGTGGCAAGATAATTAATATAAGAATAAACATTTAATTCACCAGTATGACTAATTGTTGATAATCTTTCTTTTCTGACACCATGCGCCACTAAAAAAAGTCTTTCTCTATTATTCCTTCTCCTAGTAACAATTCACCAGGAAGAGTGGTGAGACTGTCAAGTTCTGCTCAGTGTCTGTTTATGCAGTGTTGCAGACTTGGCTGTGAAGTGCCTAGTTGTGAGCAGGCTGAAACCACAAGGCTTCACTCTCCGTGTACATGCTTATACAGCCCAATAGGAAAGTAAAATGTACCTAGCATTTTCTGATACTTACATGTTTTCTCTATTGTTGTATACCCCAGTCAATCCAATAACTGTGGTGTAGTGAGCAATCACAGCTGGGGGTTACTGTCAAGGCCACACTCCATATCAAACACTATTTACACTTGGGCATTAAAGCTTGGGTTGTAAAGACAGGTTAATGAGGAACAAAAGTACCAGGGAAATTCAAAAGTACAGCAGTTCTTACTGTATGACAACAAGATGTGAGTTTCACCTAACATGCCGTTTATGCCCCCCTCCCCTTTTTAGCCCATTACAATTGCCTCTTGTGAAGAAAATAGGCTTGTTTTCAAGGAATGAATTCCCACAAGTTGTCATGCCATGTACTCTGACCATTTTCTGTCCCCACAGGCCCATACTGATAGATAGTTAAGGTTAAACATTTTTTCTCCTAAATATTATCTCTTCATCACAAAACTTCCCGTTTTCATGCCTCCACTTTTGTGCACCAACAGGGTAGATTTCTACCATTCTGTTTTTACAAGGCATTCCGGCCGTATTTACCAGACGTCAACCCTTACACATGTAAGTATGACACTGTAACAATAAATGCCTCCCTGGAGAGGAATTTTGGAACCTTTCCAGTCTCAACTTCAAAGGCTGCATTTACCAGCACAGGTGCAGAATTGTTTCCTGCTCTATTGGTTGTCTTCACCCAAGCTACATGAGATTATGATTAATATTTACCAGGTAAACATAACAGGCACCTTAGTGGAGGGCAGTTGGCACACCATGATGGTTTTGTTCACACACTTCATGGGTTAAAAGTAAGGTTACTAAAGCAGAATGTCAGCAGTTAAATGTGATATATTACACATATGTATACTGGCTTTAACCCAATTGATTGATTGATTAATTGTTGTTTAAAATGAAACTTAAGAATTTTTCACTTTAAGAGTGGAAGAAACAAGAGTGTTTCAATAGCCAAGACAGAAGTTCACATCTATCCTTATTTGTTTATTGAATTTGTCTCAATTCAATGAAAATCAGTAATGTCATGTGAAAAAGAAGAATGTGAAAGTTACCAGATCTTGTGTTAATTTGTAAACTTGAAAAAAGGGTTCAGAGACTCCCTACAGCTCACCGGTAAGTGCTTTAACAGTTTAAATAACTTATCATGGTTTACACAAGCAAACAATGATCACAAACACATATGAACTGTAATTAACGTTTCCAATTATCACAAAAAAATTACTGGACTATCATAGTAGAAGAATTTTCTTTTGAAAGTGACTTATGTATTTTCAATACCGGCACATATCTTTAAATCCATGTAATTTAACGTTGAAGGGAATTATTAATTGCCTATCTCTTTGTTTCTCAAACCTTATGGTATCACTGGTTGTGCTTGTCATTAACGTTTATTTTCAGTTTCAGATCATAACTCTTTGCAGTTTACCTTTAATCATTAACAGATATAAACTACACTTCCATGCAGTAATGCCAACAGAAGCTGGTAATGACTACACACACAACACTAACTCATGCATACACTGACTACACACACAATACTAACTCACGCATACACTGACTACACACACGACACTAACTCACGCATACACTGACTACACACACAATGCTAACTCACGTATACACTGACTACACACACAACACTAACTCACACATACACTGACTACACACACAATGCTAACTCATGCAAACACTGACTGCACACACAATGCTAACTCATGCATACACTGACTACACACACAACGCTAACTCATGCATACACTGACTACACATATGCGAACTCATGCATACACTGACTACACACACAACACTAACTCATGCATACGCTGACTACACACACAACGCTAACTCACGCATACACTGACTACACACACAACACTAACTCACACATACACTGACTACACACACAACACTAACTCATGCATACACTGACTACACACACAACACTAACTCACACATACACTGACTGTTAACAGAGAGTGTCAGCTTACCTTTCCTTTCCTCATGGATTTGATGGAAAGGGTCTGGATCTTTGGTTGATTTGCGATATGGTGTTGACAGACGCTGAAAAACATGAAAAAAAAAATACAACACCATTATTTTGCCATGCCCCTATTCTTATACCATATCAGGACCAAATCTTAAAAGCCAAATTTGAATGCTATTCAGTCTAAATTTAATTATTTTAGATGTGATATCACACTGTTGCCTGCCTCATCAGACAGGCCTACTGAAGAAGAAAACTGATATAACAGCAATGCATCGAGATCTGTATAAAGTGGTCTGGGCATGCTGAACAAATCGTATTTGAGGACATAAGTCAGTCAAACAATGAAAGTCCAAAACAAAGTAAATTTATCTGTTCGCCCACTGTTAGTTCACAGTTCTGATTCCTATTACAGCCTTCACATGTTTAGTACAGTTCCCAATGGAACACTAATGGTACACACACACACTTGCATGTACACCCAGCTTGCAGGTCTGTATACATGTACATATGCATTCATATTTACACGTATATTATTATACAGAAGATAACAAATATGCTTCACAATACCTAACAAACCCGCAAACTATTCCAAAACACCACATACATTTCTGATGGATTAATCCCATCTAGGAGTGTCAGGAACATTTCAGACTAATAACAAGTTGGTATTAACTAATTTTTACCATGCTATGCAATTCAGATTCTCTCGATTAATTATCTGTCTCACCACTTTTACACACTATTCAAAGCTGTATTTTCAGTTTGACACTTATGATATTTAAGACACTAAACCAACCTGACATCCACAATCCCAATCAAACAGAGCTAAGCCATGTCCAGAGTTGCTCATGTCCTCAGCATGTACTTGACACACACAAATACCACTCATTCAAAACTATCTCAACTTTCCAACCTGAAGGGCTAACAGTACACATAAATCTACTAGTCAACTCGCGCACTGCTCTGCAAACTGTGCAACTTAAGCTCCGTATTGGCAGGCTATAAGCACACATATTTTGTTTTATACCGCTGCACTGTAAATCTGGTAATGATTGGAGGACCATATTGTTCTCATATATGCAAACACAACACAAACCAGCCAGTAAAATTATCCTAAATCCTCAACATATTCGACCAAAAACATAGTGCATGTTTTGAAGACAATTTCGTCTTCAAAATATTACAAATTATGTCATCAAATTGCATCTAAATTTACACTTTACTGGTTGAATTTGTTGAGGATTTAGGGTCGACTTATTAGACATATACAGTACAGGTACATTATTACATATGCCTACAGTATAGTCCTTCTTCCTGGCAATTAAATCAAGGATTTAGCTAACTGAATACATACACACATGTAGGCATAACAAAATCTGGATGGTTATACTATATCACATATAAAATGCTACTTCCTTCCAAATGCCCTCAAAGTCCTTAATTATTTAGCTATTTGGGATGTCAGCACTACCCGGACAGCACCTGCTGATAAAGGTAATATGTCGTCCAAATGAGAAAAAAGAACCAAAAAAAAGAAAGAGCAAAATTATTTCTCTTACAATTATCTACAGAATGCAGAATAGTGTTGTTGTGATAATCTGTAATGCTGATATCTTTCCTGTTTCACACTAACAAAAGTCAGATATGTCTATTGTTAGCCTGTATCTGCCATATGTTTTAAGTGACTGGATTTAAATCACAATGCAAGACGGACTGTCTCAAAGGATTCACATCATGCCACAGTCCGAGCTTCATGGTATAATCTGGCTTATTTGGAATTCAGTTTTATACTATGCATGAAATGAAGCTCCTAGACCCGTAAACTGTATACATACATGTAAGATATTTGGAAATATTACACTGTATGTGAGTGTAGATGACAAGCAGTGTTAAATCTGTCCAATATGCCCTTTGACCTTCAGATTTATTAATGTTACAGCCTGACAAGGTGGGATTAAGGAGAGACGTTAGCTAAGACGTTAGACGAAGGCAAAGCATCAGCACCTCACAAACAGGATCAATGGGACCACATAAATTATTAGGGTTAGGCTAATCGGTATTAATCCATTAGAGGTGGAGAGTGCGCTCATTCTAAATCTTGAATTAATCTACATGTACATGCATATAAACAGGTAACTAATAAAAGAAACTTTAGATCTTGCTGTCAATTAAAATATTAAACCTGTCAATTACAGAACTTTTAAATTCGATACCCCAATGCCCATCAATTTCGTCAATCAAACAAATCTTTACATAAGAAATTATAATTTGACATAAATATTTGAATCACATGCATGTAGCACAACAGATCTGGAAAACATCACATTTTAGGCTCTTTGCATTTTCTGTTAATACCATGGGAAATACAATGACGTTATGTCTTTGTGTGACAGAGTGTCTACCATCTCTGCATTTTTCAATCAACCCAGGACTAATGTTTTGAAATCTTGCTTACAAGTATTGATCAAATACAATCATGGCATATTAAAAATCCCAACAGATTAAACAAAGCAATATTAGGAGTGACTTCAGAAGAAGTAAGCAAAATCCCAAAGAAAACTAACCGTATAGCACTGTAACTCTTCAAACACTTTACAATCTCCTAATGATTAATTAAGCTGCATGACAAACCACTAATTGTTAGGATTTACAAACAGCCTGGAGAGTCACAGCCTTCCTCTATTACAATAACCTTATACATGACAATTCTTAGGCAAATCTATATCACCCAGTTGATGTAAAGAGCCTTACACAGAAATAGCAAACAAATCAAAAGGAAAAGGAAAAAGGGGAGGAATTAATGCCTCAAAAGTCTGACACACACGTGAACATTCAGTTTATAAAGCCAAAGTATGACAACAGGGTCAAAAGAAAATTTTTGATCATTCAAATTGTGCCTTTGATGACAGTGCATGTATATACATACATTTCATCACTATGTGTACAATGACAGTCAGATGATATCTGACACTGATCTGTAGTTGCTCAACCCAGTGAGTGCAGTTTTCCTCTGGGTAGCAGAATTCCCAAAGAAGACAAAGTTTATGAATTATTTACCAAGTGATGAGATTCCTGGATAAGTCTGGCGTTACAATGGCCACTTTTACCACAATTTTGTCCATCAAATTTTTCGCAACTTTTTTCCGTTTATGATTTTGTCTAGAATACACAGCGCCGCAAGGTTAAATGAGTAACAAGAACAGTTATGGAAAGTTAACTCACAATGTAAATTTATCATATGGCATTCATAAACACCTTGATAACTGTATTTATAGTTTTGATTGGCATTTTGCTGACATATTTATAGTGCTGCCTCAACAGAATGCCATGCTGAGACACCAGACATTATGCCCCATTCAGTCACACTATACAGACACTGGGGCTGACCAGTAATTGGTCTACCCCTCTTATGCTAAGTGCCAAGCAAGGATGGGCCAAGCCTATTGATGTTTAACTCTTAATTAGAACTTGATTCAGCTCAACAGCTTTACGTAACTACGTAGATTATTGCAAAGGCAGATGTGAAACAGAAACTAAGTGCATGTGCTGAGAGCATGTCTTACCCTAGCAATCTCTTCCGTCTCCAACTTCAGATGTTTTTCGTCTTCCTCTAGTTTCTGCTCGGTCACAATGGCCTTCACCGTCTCCTCACGAACCTTTTCATGTTCTCGCCTTAGTCTGTTAGAGAATTACATAACACATATCAATAAAATATCTTATTTTGATAATAAAAATACATCATTTCAAACATCTTTTTAAACAGAAGAGTAGGAAATGCAAATTGACAACAAAAACTTACCTTGCATTAGAGCTACAAATGAAATGGTACACCGTATTTTGCCAAGAGATTGGCTCGTACAAAAAGTCTTTTCAGAAGTAAATAAAGGACTTATACTATTGATGCTAATAGTTAGCTTTTTACAGTTGATAGGGCGGCCTCTGTGGCTCAGTTGTTTAGCGCGCTAATGCAGCATAATGACTCAGGAGCCTCTCACCTAGGCCGCCGCCATAACAAGCCCAGCTCATGTTGGCTAACTCTCCGATCGTACATGGGGAGGTCTGCCAGCAACCTGCAGAGGGTCAAGGGTACCCCCTGAGCTCTGCCCAGTTTCTTCTCACCATAATGCTGGCTGCCGTCATATAAGTGAAATATTCTTGAGTATGGCATAAAGTACCAATCAAATAAATAAATAACACAAGTCAACACAATTAATATCCAAGATGGAAAAAAGGTGCTTCGAGGTTAGGTAACATGTAACTTATACACATAATTTCTACTGAATGTTATGACGTTATGACGTCATAAATATAAGTTTCATTTTCAGCACACTGGTATTTGATAAGAATCACAGCAGCACATCACCATTATCTATTTATTTTAAGCCACAGAATTTTGGCAACATAGATGTAGAAATCCAATATAATATGTTGCATTTACTTGCTGAAGAATGACAAGTAATGAAGTCAATCATTCTTTTGTAATAGTGACATATTCATGTACGTGAATAAACATGAATGAAAATCATAGAAAATGTCAAAAATGCTTTCACCTAAACTTTAAATCCAAGCCTTTCTTCAAAACAGAAGCCCTCGTCAATTTTGAAAACTAAATCAAGGGGAGTAAATCTGTCTGGAAAAAGCCTCAAGTTCTTGAAATGCAATGAACCATGACAACTTAAACCTAAACTAGCTACCATGGCTACCCAAATATTAACATATCTTGAGTCTCATCTAAAGTGATGCACACATACATGTAGTATTAAAATAGAAGTCATCTGAGAGTAAAAAGGGTGAATTAAGGCAATGTATTCCATATTAATGCACATGTAGATAAAGAGATTTTTGTAGGAGTATAGGTATGTATTTCAAAAGAAACCCTAAACAATAAACAGAGGAATTCCCTTAATCATAAATATTTTGTTGTCCTTTCCTTCAAAACTTTTTCAATCGTTACGTTATTACATTTAAAATAAAATAATGTTTTTAGGAAAGCGCCCAAGGAACGACAACATTTATTTATATTTTTATTTAATTGACTGGTATTTTATGCAATACTCAAGAATATTTCATTTATACAATGGCAGTTTGCATTATGGTGTGAGGAAATTACGCACAGCCTGGGGGAAACCCATAACCATTCGTACGTTGCCGGTGGACCTTCCCACGTATGCCAGGAGAGGAAGCCAACATGGGCTGGGCTTGAACTTACAGCGATCACATTGCTGAGTGGCTCCTGGGTAACTGAACTGAACTGAACTGCACTGCAGTAGTGCGCTAACCCTAACAGCCACAGAGGCCCACAGAATGACACCATGTTCACAGAAGACAAGACTGCTGGAGGAATCAATGCGATAGCAGGACCTGAACACACCACAGAATGACACCATGTTCACAGAAGACAAGACTGCTGGAGGAATCAATGCGATAGCAGGACCTGAACACACCACAGAATGACACCATGTTCACAGAAGACAAGACTGCTGGAGGAATCAATGTGATTACAGGATATGAACACACCACAGAATGACACCATGTTCACAGAGGACAAGACTGCTGGAGGAATTAATGTGATTACAGGATATGAACACACCACAGAATGACACCATGTTCACAGAAGACAAGACTGCTGGAGGAATCAATGCGATAGCAGGACCTGAACACACCACAGAATGACACCATGTTCACAGAAGACAAGACTGCTGGAGGAATCAATGCGATAGCAGGACCTGAACACACCACAGAATGACACCATGTTCACAGAAGACAAGACTGCTGGAGGAATTAATGTGATTACAGGATATGAACACACCACAGAATGACACCATGTTCACAGAAGACAAGGCTGCTGGAGGAATTAATGTGATTACAGGATATGAACACACCACAGAATGACACCATGTTCACAGAAGACAAGACTGCTGGAGGAATCAATGCGATAGCAGGACCTGAACACACCACAGAATGACACCATGTTCACAGAAGACAAGACTGCTGGAGGAATCAATGCGATAGCAGGACCTGAACACACCACAGAATGACACCATGTTCACAGAAGACAAGACTGCTGGAGGAATCAATGTGATTACAGGATATGAACACACCACAGAATGACACCATGTTCACAGAAGACAAGACTGCTGGAGGAATTAATGTGATTACAGGATATGAACACACCACAGAATGACACCATGTTCACAGAAGACAAGGCTGCTGGAGGAATTAATGTGATTACAGGATATGAACACACCACAGAATGACACCATGTTCACAGAAGACAAGGCTGCTGGAGGAATTAATGTGATTACAGGATATGAACACACCACAGAATGACACAATGTTCACAGAAGACAAGACTGCTGGAGGAATCAATGCGATTACAGGATATGAACACACCACAGAATGACACAATGTTCACAGAAGACAAGACTGCTGGAGGAATCAATGCGATAACAGGACATGAACACTATTATGACTTAAGTACCAGTACTGAACTTGAGGATTTAGGCAACTGCTAACCTTATCACAATCTTTTCTTGTTTTCTGAGTTTTTCTTGCTCGTCCTGGAGTTTCTTTTGAACTGTATCGGTGTGGACAGAATTTGGGGAGATCTCGTTGAGCACTTGCACCTGAAACAGAACAAAGAACAGCATATCAAACAATGATACGAGTATGACCTATGTTGTTCAGATTTTTCAATAATATTACTCAATAACATACAGTACTATATCCAACTGAGATAGGGAACAAAACCTGTAAATTCAGTATGTTTCAAGTTAAAACAAACATGAAGTTATCATCAGAAGCAGATAGTGTACAGGTAACACAGAATGAAAAATTTTTTGTAGTTGTACAATCTACTAATACAGACTTTTACTATCCTTTGATATACAAACAAGATGCATTTATCAAACTTAACATTCACTATTGCAAAAACACCAAGGTTTTTAGAATGTATTCTGACAGGTTCATTTTGTACTTTGCGCCATATGAAAGAACATTTCACTTATATGAGAGCATAGACATTGACTGGTTTACAAGAAACAAGCCAGAGGGAAACTGTGGTCTCTCACTCACAGCACGACACCTTTTCTGACATCTCAGCAAGGAAAATAATGAGACCATGATGATTTAAAGTATCTAACCTATAGTTTCATGCAATAATGCAGTAACCTATCACCCTGATATGAGAGTTGTAGTTCCACAAGGGTGACTACGTCATATGTAATTACATGTTAATCACATAAAATTTAACATCATTTCTCACCAACATAGCACAGTTAGGTGACAAATTCCCTTAAAACACAGGTGATTTACATGCATTTGTAGATGTATATGGAGTACAATAAACTGTACACATCATTTACTCTCTTAACATGCAAGATGGTGACCTTGTTTTGTTCTGCAAGACACCAACGACACATTCCATGAATATTCATATTATGAAGTATAACGCACCAGTTTCTCTATCAGTGCAATCTTCTGTCGCTGGACTTCATGTCGCTTTATTTCTCTCACACATTCTTCTTTGCGTCTCTCCTGTAAAACACACATGAAGCAAGTGTATAACATTGTTTTGCTCAACATAAATAGCACCATATAATATTTCCACAAAAATAACCCCAATCTTGTTGACAGTTTTCAATACCTTTCCACCATAACTGAGCAAGCTATAAAATGACTTTATGTAAGGTTTTTTTCAATTACACTTCAGCCTTTTTGACTTTGTAAAACAGGACAAATCTGTCAGGCAACAAGTTTTCAAGCTACAAGCAGATTTTACATAACAGATTTTATTATTAAAGTTAACCATTCTGTACAACGCTAATTACTCTAATTTCATAATTTTTATGCATCTTTCCTGCACAACCTTAGACCCTGGGATAGTAATTAAAGGCGTGTGTTTGACACTAGCTTTAATGTCAAAATTACAATTCTTAACATATATCGTAACAGTTTCAGAAAGAACAACTTATATCTGAATATACTTTTCCATGCCAGCGTTTTTATGCATGGGATGACAAAACTTAGCACGCAGGTTGCACATTCTCACATACATGTACACTGAATATGTTAGCAAAAGGGAAGAGGTTTACGGATAGAGTCATGTTAGTGACAGGCTTATTTAGCTGTTCTAGACTGGGTCATACATGTACTGTTATATTCAAGGGAAAGCTGTCTGGGTGGAGCTAAATGTGGGTGTGATGTCACTAAGGTAGAGGCTGATAACAGATACACATGGTACATGCACAATTAACGACCAGTCTGTCACTTATTAGACTTGTCATTCAGACAAATCAAACATGTTGGTTTAGGCCTTGGACACTTAAACCCTTGTTTCTCAACATATTTTTCTTAACTAGAGCAGAGTATTTTTACCTTACATTAACATTATTTGGCTAGATTTCTGATAATCCCATCTATGGCTAAGTTCTGCCACAGGGGGTAATGCAAGCAGAGACAGGAAACCAGGGATTAAATGTCATTCCTCTTATATCTTACTTGTCTTCATTTGACAATGATCAGATTAGTGAGTGGAGGAAACCAAGGAGAATGTACAGCACCACAGCATTCATTCCTTCCTCACTAAAGCCACAGCCTACATAGCAAGAGCTTGTTGTGAGCACTCACCCTAAAAGACCAAGGCTCAAACGGCTGCATCCAACCCTTGAATGAGCCCCATTACTTACAATCATGTTCCCAGTACTGGTCTAGAGTGAAACACACAAGACCATCATGCCAACAATAACCTACTGAATGAAGACTATACATTGCATGTACATTGTACATGTTTTAGAGTTCTGTCACTTCACTGATCACCATTAATTAGGGCATTAACACTTAAAAGAAACATGTTTATGTTATTGTACTAGTGCAGCACATAGGTAACATATGTGGGAGAATTGTGCCTTTGATGAAAGAAGCACAACACTTGGCACACTGGTAGATTGTGGTATGGAGAACACTTCTGTATGTAGGGCCATCTCAGGTTATTCCTCTGACAGTAATGGCTGCCATTTTCCAAGATGGCTGCCAAGGGTATGTATGAATGTCTTGTATATGGTTTGCATGTCGCTATGTTTAATAAAATTCATCTGACTTTGTCGTAGTATGTGAGAATTACATAGTTCAGAGAAACCAAGCCACTGTGGCCACAATGTTCATATGAGGTCTTGGAACTGAAGAATTCAACACAAATGTTTTCTTCATTTCAATTGGCCATCATAACCCTGTTGGCAGAGCTGTGGCTCTAACTCATAACTCCAATGCTTTGCGGCAATAGATAAATATATCTGAGCGCCAGATGGCATAGGACTTCACTGGCTCATAGGTTGTGATCTTCCTGTACCGGACGGTAAAATAATACAGATGCCAACACCCTGCGTCGGAATCCACATGTGTTTTCGTCGCAACTTCAACCTAGCATCTTGACAGTTCTGAGCGAATTGCTGCTTTGCTGGCTCACACCTTCACTGATTTGTGTGCTTTGGGAATGAGGCAAGAGAACTGCACGTGAGGCCTGGAACACATGAAAATGTCACCACAACATTCTGTGTCTCTTCCAGAGATGAAGCCCACATGACACAGAGCAACAGATGCGGGGCGTTTTGCTCTCCACTTTTTAAGGTTTTTACCAAGGCAAGGCAACTAAAACTATCTTTCAGTTATTAAATGTAGCATTGTAGTTTATGCCTGCTATCTTTGTTCTTGAGAGATGGTCACAATGGACATATGGTAATGACCAAGTATATTACAGACCTGCACATGTATAGTTGTTTAAACTCCATCTGCAAAGTTAATAATTCTTGTAGATCTTTTATTTTTTTTTTTTCATTCATAGCAAAGGGCATATTCTGCTGCAAATAGGCACTACAACTGCCAATGGCGGCCATTTCGGAAATTGATGGCCCTACTTCCAAAAATATAAGTCGAGGTATATTCCAATTGTGTGCCAAGTTTCATGCTTCTATCATCGAAGGCACAATTTACTTACATATCTGCTGTACAATTCACTTGATAAAATGCATACATGTTAATCCCTCAAGGCAAAATGTTGCATTTTATACAACATGTTGAAGGACACAGGGTTTTTTCAAGAGGTAGTCTATGTCAGATACAATATTACATAAACACATGCCTCAACATATAAAAGTACGTAAAAACATAAAACTCTACAGTGTCATATGTAAACACCTCAGTTCTAATCTCCATCTACTGTGTACAACAAATAATATTTGTTTGTGATTCAACTATCTGCTCATATATGCAACTCAAAGATGGAATGTTCATTATGCATTACACAAACAAGAATTCAGCCTACTTAGGCCTTGGTGTAACAAAAGGATTCTGTTAGCTGGCATGAAGGGAGGTATTGTCAGCTGATGTACATGCACATGCACATTCATATCAAATATTACCTTTCTCACGTCATTCCTGAACAGAACTAACCCTGTTCTGCTTTCATTCGTCCATGCTTTTAAGAAGCAATGAGTATATAGATGTAAGTGTAAGTGATGAGACTTTCTTTCTTTATGACCATTTAAATAATGATGAGACATTTTCAGAACAGTCAATTAAAGCTATAAAGAACTGATGATTTTAAATAATCACAGTATTCAGGCATGCAAGGGTAACAAACATTCGACATAGGAATGCTATTAAGGATCTTACAAAATGTAAATTAAATATAAAAGTAGGCTTTTACCTACACAAATATTTTGGAAGTAGACTGGAAGAAAAGCAGAAGTAGACATATCTATAAACTCAAACTAATATGTAATCAGCTGATTTCTGATTCACATTTTAATTTTGTGGATTCATTGTTCATTAACTATCATTAGCAAGGCTATCTTTCATAGTTAAAGTGACCCATTCATCAGCATGATATGATGTGTTCATTAACACAGCTGCTTCGTTCCATCTGTAATAAGTACTAAAGCCCAACAAGTCGCTCACTAAACCTGTATGATTTTGTATTCACACTGCCTGTATCATTCCAATGCACTGCTACTTCATTTTCCTAGCTATGACCATGTGAATCTCTTATTATCATAGCCACTATGTTTCTTTAAACTGATTCTGTCATATCCATGGCCTTGTCTCGTGTCCCCAGCATGTGATATTTACTTGTTAATAGCACTGAATAATTCATTCCATCCTACTGTCTCTTCCAACAAAGTAGTGAGCATTTCCTTTTGTTGGCCATCCAACACTGTTATGTGGGTAGGACAAGTGTCTAATAGTTCAAAGGGTTCTTTTCGGAAGCTGTGAAATAGGAACAAGACTTCAAAATGCACCCTGAACTAAAACGACTTTTGACTGTCTGAGTCACTCAGTACACAAACACTGTCTTTGAGCACAGATGGCAACATAAGGTTACTTCCTCCAGGCTACAACAGCTACTGCCTCACTCTCTCCCGGATTTCAAGTCCTGGAGTTTCTTTCTTCAACAACTACCATCTTCATAAAATTATTTCTGTCAGTGTGAAGGTGACATGAATCTCCAGAACCTGTTCATATTTTCACAAACTACATAATCACTGTTGCCGTACTCCCAATTTATGTTCAGGAAAAACACTTAAAATGGCTTTATAATATTAGAAAAATTGGGCTTACCTTCCAAGCAGATAACTTAGCTTTGTCTTGATGAAATCTTGACACCCTGAAATCAGTTGGAAAAGTAAATTTGAACAATAAAGAATTCTATTATGTTGGTGAGTGAAGTTTTTTAAGTGATCTATTACATGGCTTATTCAGTCTATTACCACGTTATTAATCAATTACCTGCCTGACTGTAACGTCAATTTCTCAACACTGACTTCATCTACCTTATTAAGTTCACATAAATCTTTTCAAAAGTGACAAGAGTTTTTCATATTTAATACATTCAACGCATTACAAATAAAAAAAACAGCAAAGAATTTCAAAACCACACTAAAATTCACTGAAACAAACAAACCTTGTCAAGGTATTGAAAATTAATCTCACAACACACAGAGAAAATTTTAACCTTAACTTATGACTCGTATTTAAACACAGATGCCTTCAACTGCAAAGGAAACATGAAGGCATAATGACAAAGCTGAACTGACCTTAGTCTCTGGGCTTGCAGTGAAAACGGTGAGGTTTTTTCAGGTATACAGCTATACACATTGACAGAGCCTTCTAACCTGTTACCTGTAAGGTATAAAGTGTAAACCGTTAGACCAGGTACCCCTAACTGTGTACATATATTAACGTAGCCATTTACTGGATTAATCAGTTTGATCCTTTGCTCCCCAATTAATCAATCTGAGGTCTTAAATTAATCCCCCAGAACATGTATGTGTGTGTGTGTGTGTGTGTGTCAATTTCACATTACACTTGTGCAAACAAGCAATCTATTCACTGAACGGCTTAACAGAAGATCAATTTCTGATATCCTACATGTCTGACCTTCTTCCATGTAAATTAACCTGCATGTTTTTAAGCCAATCACCTTTATGACTATAAACATGTGGCCACAATGGCTGCATTGGCAAATGTCTGAACTTGAATGCCATGAAAAAATCGATGCCTGCTACAATGAGTGAAATTTAGACACAAATACAAGTACAAAAAATCCTAACACCATTGCTACATATAACTTTATTTATCTGATTGCTGTTTTAGGCCGCACACAAGAATATTTCACTTATACAACGGCTACCAGCACTATGGTGGGAGAAAACTAAGCAGAGCCCAAGAGAAACCCACGACCATCCACAGGTGGATGTAAAGATTATAAACTAAGCAGGTGCTGCATTTGATTCAAAATCTCATCTACATGTATGAGTGGGTGAGTGTTTGGGGCTTATTGTCGTACTGAACAATGTTTCAGTCATAAGACAACAATGAGTTCTTCTGGCATGTGTATATAGTGTGTCTTCTTGTAGCAGGGCGAGTCCATGCCGCTAATTGCTGCTGTCACTTAAACATCATCCCAACGACACCAGACATGACACCCCACCTAGTCATATTATACTGACACCTGGCCCACTAGCCCTGTTTCCTTGCTCTAACCTCTTAATGCTGGGGCAGAACCTAGTCTACATGTATGAATAAGGTTACTTATTTTCCCTGATTAATGGATTTTTTTTTTTTTGCATCGTAGGATAATAATACCCTAGTGTAAAAAAAATGTCTACTATTGTCCCATAAGAGTCAAGCCATCAAGTTAAACGTACATGTAAGAGTGTAGAGATGTACATTATTATCATCAACCACTACCCAACAAACTGTGGCCCAAGACATTTCCAGCTTGGAAATAACTGGCACAGTTATATCAAAGTACAGTAAATAGAATGGTACAAGAATTAGGTCGCGTGTTTGACAATGACTTGTCAGTCAATGTCAGAATAATCACCATGTCTCAACAAATGCCCCAGGAGCTAGGATTAAGCCTGTACCTGCCTCACCCCACAAGGATTTGTGATCCTTTAATCCTGAATATCTAATCCAGCTCTATTGTCATGCACATGTCCCCAAGGTATTATGTATGCCATATCATTACTAATCTTATAATTTATTGGTTCTTTCTACAACCTTAAATTACATACTACATGTACATGTACAAGTTATGTAGTATACCTTAGTTCTATTTTATGTACAGCATATTATAATGCACAAGTCACATATACATGGGTAAAAATTCCAATGTCTGCATGGAAGTAAGTGAAGACAAGAATATGACAGTAATTGCAAGAGACCCTTTCATAAAAATACTTTTACTGAGTACTTTTCAACCTTCCATTTTATTCATTAATTTGATTGGTGTTTTTCGCTGTACTCAGAATATTTCACTTATACGACAGCAGCCACATTACACTGGGAGAAAACCGGGCAGAGGGAACACATGACCATCTGCAGGTTGCTGGCAGACCATCTCATGTACAACTGGAGAAGAAGCCAGTACGAGCTGGGCTTGAACTCATAGAAACCGCACTGATGAGAGGCTCCTGGATTAAACTGTACTAGTGTGCTCCTCGGCCAAGGACGCCCTGACCTTCCAGTGAACACCATTAATGTGTAAGTCCACCCCTTGACACAAGGCACTTTCTAATCCAAAATGACACTATTCACTTCTTATAAAGCTCTCTTAAACGAGAGAGAACAGCAGTACATTAAACACAGGATTTTGATTCATTATCACAATCTCATAAAATCTTTTCATTCATTAAAATATGATTAAAAAAAAACAAGAAAAGTTACCAAAAATCTATCTATAACATTAAATGGTAAAATGGTAAACCAAGATTTTCTCACCGTTCTTAACGAACTTAACCAGGTGACAGAGAACGTCCCACTCCTCCACATCCAGTAAGCCATCTTTATCCAAGTCAGCCAGGTCCCAGATCTGTCTGAGGTGATATGGCTTCAATCCCGAGCCTCTCAGAATCACCCTGGCACAGTCAGCTGCCAAGACAAACCCACAGAAGCAGACATACAGGCGGGTGTTAAGACTACATCAAGTGTAGGCTCAGGAATCAACACACAAGGCCACATGTGCTAAAAGTTATGGAAAGGGTCTGCCAAGTTTTATTTACGCATTAAAGTATGTCTACAAATAGCCTTGGACATTGACCAATCATTTAATGACAATACATGTACCGTGAGCTTATATCATCAGTCAGAATTCTCAGAATATCATCTCACAGTTGTTCATTTAACTCTACCTTCACATCTCTCACCCCGTCATCTGCAAGCTACTAACAGAGGAGAGTGAACATTCTGAAAGAAGGCAGTCTTGAATACTTGTCTCCACAAGATCAACTAAAAAGTTTTGTAACCTTCTAATGTAACAATCAGTCGAGATTATCAAACAGCTATAACACTGTCTAACTTAAAAAAAGACTGACAAATAAGTACCAAGAATCTAATCAGTTATAAAATTTCCCATAAAGCTTGAAACCAAATATGATTGAATTTTATACAGCAATTCTGGAGATATCTTGCAAACAATATGAGGTGCCAGACAACAGACAGCATCAACTTAGTAGGCTTCTCAACAGCAAAAGTTGAGTGAGATGTACTAACTGTTTTCATGAGTATGAAGAAAAAGATCAGACCAACAGCAAAAAATTTTTAATTTCGAAGTTGAAAGAATGTGGATTTGAACAGACGACCTACATGGTTATGGACCAATCATCAGGAGATGAAGAATGCGGGTTTCTTTAGTACAGATGTATTGAATGCCGATGTAAACGTAGATGTTATTAAGCATGTGTAAGATAGGTGTGTGGGTGTTAATGAGGTCCTGGCTGTGACAGCCCCAGGTGATTGTGATTTACCTGGTCAGGTGAGGCTTGAATGATCAGACTACTCACACATGACATACATGTGCCTGTACTTTAGCCCACTCTAAATAGTCTACAGCATTGGAATGTTGGATCCTTTCACTATGTCTACCACATGCATATTTGGACATAAAACGTTCTTGCCTACTTAGACACATCATATTGCTGGTTGCCATCATGTAAGTGAAAAAATTTTGAGTACAGTTTGATAACAAACTCTAAGTACTTCTATGAGTAATTAACTTGGACTGGATTGGAAAAAAACTCACGACATCACAAAGGCAGTGAAACACACCAACTTCTCCTTCAGCATCACATTTTTAAATATCTTCACTCCATGAGAATGTTTGAGATTCTTATTTTCTGTTTTCCCTACATGTAAGTAAAGACAAGTCTGGATGCACGTACAATTTCGTGTAAGTAATCTTGATTTTACAACACCAAAATGTCTTTTTTTATATGATTTATATACATTTTTTTACATGCATGTTTTAATGTATAATTATTCACATGAAACCAATAAAAATTCAGAAATGTTGTAAATAACAATGAAAGAAGAATGAAAACATTTGTATTTCCAAAAACATGACTACAAATACTGAGCAGCATCTCCAGACACAATCCTTCATTTATGACTGTATTTAATTAATAAGTCAGTCACCCATGATTGTGGAGTCTACTAGACAACACCATAGTGTCTCACTAAATTTACCTGAGCTCTAAGGGAAAGTCGTCTAAAGTGAGATCTCACCTGGGAACTGACACCTGAGAGACTCAGCTGACAGTTGACTGACAGGTTTACATCTACATCCCGAGAAAACACAGACACCTACTTATTTGTATACATTTACTGCAACAACACACTCACCTGTTCAATTTGTCCTGACTGCAATTAAATGAACAGCTAAACATGCATATACTTCTGAACACAGTCATTCCTATGATTATACAAAAACAAGAGTGTTACACACGGTACAATCTAATTAGCCTAGCCACTGCAGTTTAATGCTTCATCATGATTCACGAGCATTTATCATAAAAATTGTTCTGTGTACATGCCAATGTTTAAAGGCCTAAAAGTACTCTACCAGATGTTTTTATCTTGTTGCCAAAAACACAACTGAAAAACAGGTGGTTACGCTAAAAAGAAACTCAGATGGAAATGGTTCCACTAACACAAAACTCACCTCAATCATGGCTCAGCAGCTAACATAGGATTCAGCTACAAATGGTTCAACTAACACACAACTCAGCTGGAAATGGTTCATCTAACGTAAAACATACATAATAATCTGGTAGGACATAACTTACACAGAAATGGTTTAGCTAACACAGAATTCAGCTGACAATGGTTTAGCTAACCCAGATCACAAATGACATGGGCTCATTCTAATGCATAACAGACAGAATAATGGTTCAGCTAACAGAGAAACAAAAATGGTCCCACAAACATAAACTCCACGTTCTCCACAAAGAACTTGCCTGGTTACAATGGTTTAGATATTAACCTATAACTTATCTGGAAATGGTTCCTCAAATGCAAAAGAACAAAAATGACAACTGATGGTTCAGCTAACAAAAAGACATATGACAATGGTTCATCTAATGCAGAACTCTACTGGAAATTGTTGGGTTAACACAAAACTCACCTAGTAATAGCCCATCCATCGCAGGATCCGTCTGACAAACACTGACATATATAACAATGGCTTGACCAACCGAGAACTCATCTAACAATGGTTAAGCTCACACAGAATTTCCCTGACAAATGTTACGATAAAACAGAACTCACTTGACAAATGTTAAGCTAAAACAGAACTCACCTGATATATGTAAAGCTAAAACAGAATACACCTGACAAATGTTAAGATAAAACAGAGCTCACCTGACAAGTGCTGAGTGTCTTCGTGGAGTTGGGACTTGAATCGTTCATGGTAGAGTTTTTTCTGTTCATCTGAGATCAGAGGCAGTTGGACGGTAGTTACCCGAGTTGGGTGAAGTGAGGCAGGCAAGGTAGCAGGGAGTTTTGCTCCCTTCAAATGACACTGTGTCAGGTGCATTAGAATGCAGAATTCCTCCACACTTAACAGGTTATCATTTGTCACATCAGCCAGATTCCTGAAACATACAGAAATTGTCTCATTAAGGCCCGGACCAATGAAAACTACTGATAGAATTACAAGTGGCATCACCATTTTCATACAGCTCTACATTTAGATGACGTTTACTGTCTGAACTGACAATAATAATTCAGTCACACAACAAATGAAACTTAGTAAATTTGCCTTAACAAATCTCTGTTACTGTTTCTTTTTTGTTTTCTCTGCTTTTTTGTTTTTTTCTTTGTTTGTTTTTTTTTCAGACACACTTTATACAAAGACCTGCAGCCAAGCCAGCATTTATGCTGTTCAAATATATGGAAGTCCAAGGCCAAAAATCACATTCTCGGGTACATGTACACAGAAATATCACATAAAAGTAGTTGAGGTGTATGCCAGATAATCTATATACAACAAACATGTCATTTATTCCATACAATATCTGATGGGGTAGGGGAATTACTTAACGATAATTGAAATATGTGTCATTTCTTCATGAAAGGTTAATTTTAACGCAAAAACTTAAGCAATGACCAGAAATAAATATTACTTTAACTACACATGTACATGTAAATCTTCAAAATATTTCACAATCCATGCATACATGGATCAGTATAAGTTTATCACGATGTCTAATTATTCTGTTATTCTTTTATTCCACCTTGCTTAACAATTCAACTCTTCAGGTTTTTGACAGGCCAATTAATGACATTAATTAAACATTAATTGTAGTAAAGCATGCTTTCACACTTGTACAATTTAGAAAGTTTATAGAAGTATATATAAAATAGAGCATCTCCAAAAAAAAAAATCTACATGCAGCTGTTCCAGTGAACATATATTCCATTGAATACTTGATACATAACATCACATTATCTAATACCCAAGTGTTCACATAGAAAATCTGAGAGTACAATAATTTTTCCTTGAATCCCGTACTTAACAAGTTAATTGTCTACTGCTTAATATTTCAAGTAAATAAATTCTACCACTTAGACTGGCATGTCAGCATTAAGGTTAATAGTGTATGTGCATGTTACATGTAAACTAGGCTAGTTAGAGTAAAACATTTAAGTTATGTGTGGTTTAATGCTGTATTGGACAACATATCAGCAGATTATGCTCACAGATCCCCTGAGACAAAAGCCAAGGAAAACCCTGAAAGTTTCCCCTGTGACCTCACAGAACAGGGATTGTCGTATTGGCCATACGTGCCAAAACCCTGGTAAAAGGTGTCACCGCAAAAATTTGGCATCATGTTATTACGCCTTTGTCAGACTTAACAGTTTTGACAAATACTGCACTCAGGTCATCCAACTTGGGGAAAAATAATACTTTGTTGTAAGGTAGAGACAAACAGCTTAAGGCCCTGTTTGGTCTGACAGTGTGTTTGACAAGGAGAGGGACGGATACTGTATACAAGACGATCAGACACCACTGGCCTTGGTTAAACATCAGCGCGGGGAACAGGTGTGACTGTCATCAACACACGAGCTAGCCCAGTGAACAAGAACAAAATCAGGCTTGCTAAGGCCAGGTAAACATGGGGTGAGGGAGGGGGGCCAGCAGGGTGGTCATGGCACAACAATCACACACCTCAACAGTCGAACATGTCAACATTCTGAATGAGAGCAGGCAGTAGTAAAAGAGATCATGAGAAAGATACAAAGGGGGATGACAAACCAAGGCCAAATGTTCTCTTATAGCCATGAATTAGACAACCATGTACATGTATCATCTTCAGGGTAACAAGAGGACACGTTATTCTGCAACAAATGGAATTAAGAGTTAGGTATCTTGTAGGTACCTCAAGCTAAAAGCAAATTGCTACCAGTGCTCTGTTATTTTCTGGCATTACATCTACCTGTAACTGCTGAAATGTATGTGTGCATGTGCACTATGTATTCTGAGTTCATGAAATTATTTTCATCTTGGAGACAGTTCTAGAATAACTTTGATACTGAAGAGAAATACAAAACATGCAGTATTAGTACACAATGTAAAGGGTACATGTTACATGTACATGCATATGTGTACTTAGTACAAAACATACATAGGCCCCCCAAATTCTTACCAATAGGAAATATCATAGATGAGTGCATTTTAGAGGCTAGTTAATGTCAATGAATATTACTTTTGGTGCTGACATTTAATGTTTTCCTGTGCGATGTCATCCTACCTTCCAAATTCAAGGTAAACTACCATCCAAAATAATCGACAGAACTCTCAAAATAAGGCAACAAAGCCCTTAGTCATGGTTGAAGATGTGGGTCACAATATCTTGAGAAGATATATCTATAGTCTATGTGTGTAAATATTTTTCTATGAAATACTGAGCCCCATAAAACATATAATGCATTTTATTTACTAACACATCAGAGGCAGACATGGGAGTACTTGATACACCTGAACACCTAGACCTAAAAACACACCTAGATTATGAGGTGCTGAGGCACAATATCCTTTAACCTTTCCCCACTTAAATACATGCACAGGTATTTACTCATTTTGATAAACAAAAGATTGTATGAGAAAATACATGTGGAGTGGTTAAGTACCAAAAACAGTACTGTTATAATACTTCAACATACAACACATCCAAAAAAATTGTGTTTTATCAGAAGAGGTAGAGAGTCCACGGAACTGTGCTTGTAGTTAGGTACATTAATTAAGTGGCTGTAAAAGTCACCAGAGCAGGGCTGCACTACTAACAGTCATGTGCACTGCTCCTCAATCATCTCAAGTCCCCCAACACAAACAATTTCTGGATCAAAAGGGAAACCCTTTGTAAATTTCCAGCAATCCTTTACCGTGGACAAAAACAACAATGTCTAGGTCAAGGTAAAACCCCTGTGGGCTTGTAACAAAGAAAATGAGAATGGAGGAAGTCCTTTGTCCGACCATCAAGCAGAATTAATTCTCTCGTCAGCTGCTACTGACAGGACCTTCACAGCCAATCAGCTACAACACATGTCCATGAGTACAAGTGTCTCGCCACTCCACCTGGTATGCTCAGGGGTACAATACTCGTTTTCTGTCTATCTACATGTATGAAATGTCTCTGAACAATAACTATGAAGTGTATTACAAAGACAAAAAAACCTTGACATGCACTTGTACATGTATGAATGATAACACTGGAGGAGAGCAGTTTGTTTGCTGTACACCAGGTACTGTAACATGTAAAGCCTGGTGTTTTACAATGTCCTCGAGCAGTCTAGTTAGGAACACCTACTGAAAGCAAAAATACATCACTAAAAACATACCAATCTACACTATTGAACAAAAACACTGAGCTATTAATCAACTTCCTGCATCACATGTAACAGCATTTCCTTCTAGATTTGAATCACACTAATATGTGGATTCAACACAGCTCCACAACAACTAAGACTCCTGTCAGGATTTGTATTTAATGAATTCGATGTTCACATCTAAGACTGTAAAGGTCTACGCCTGAACATGTCAAAGAATAAAAATATCTCACAGAAGATTTTTCATGCAATACCTTTCAGTTTTGGCAAGAAGCCTTTAAACTTCATCAAAATGAATTTCTCATCAACAGTTAGGACACCAAGATGATCCTGGTTTTCATACAACCTAATATCAATATAGCATATTCAGCATATACATGTATACATACCTACATGCACATGTAACATAAAAGACTATAGTACAGAGAGTAAAACCAGAGTAGCGCCGCGAGTGTGACAGCTGGCAAATGGTCACACGTTACCCGTCAAATCCAGCCTCTTGTCAAGCTACCTCAGTTAGGTTTTTATTCTAACTGTTCGTGTAAGTGCTTAAAAAGTAACAACTTACACACTCCCTAGCATAATGGTGTAAGTAAAGTTCGGTAAAAAAAATTACAATCATGTTTATAATAAATACAATTTATTAGATGTCACTGGTCTAGAATTAGAATCCTTTCACATCTGGCTAACTGATTTTAAATTGGGACATAGAACCACACTTGGTACACAGCACCAAACATATCTACATGGCCAGGGCAAGGAGTACTCTAAAGGTTTCTACTCAGGGATTTTTCATATTTTACTGGAGAACAATGTATCATAGGTATTGTACTCTATAATTCTAGTAGTATGCAAACAATTTTCAATACACTGTGCCAATATTATTTTTATTTTCTGGCAATGCATACATTTAATCCATCATGCAAAAATTTCAAACATGACTTTGCAGAAAATCACTTAAATTCAACACAAGCAACAGAGCCTGATTTTTATGCTTGTTAAAGATTTAATTCTTTTAACATTTCAAGGCAACATCTACCATTTAAACATGACTGAAAAAATCGACTGGTTTGATTGTGTAATCAGATGAATACTGTAATAACAAAGGGCTGCGACTTTCTTACTCATTGAGATAATTAATTCTTCTCAATTAACAAAGCCAATCAAGCAAGTAATCACTGAAAAAACTGAACAAATACTGGCATATAAGTCTGTCATAGAACTTCTGCCATTTAAAGGATGTGAAAACTTATTGTGGGTAACTTCCTTCACTGAATGGGCAAAACCATTTATACAGTACAAGCACAGTGCCAGTGCTTGGATCCAACAGGTGAGTTCAAATTTCAGTTTCCAACTTAGGCGTGTCCAGTCCAGCCAGATACCACGGGATCTGCCATTCCCAGAAGGTACATTTCGTGATAACGCGGACAGCCAAGGGACCTAGTCAGCCAGAAAAAGGTGGTGCCATCAGCCCATTAAACATGTATTTCTTTTCCGCTATAAACAAATGCTTCTACTTCAACATTGCTTTACTGTAAACGATCTTTTAACTTTAATAAACTATTAAAACAAATTATCTTCACTTCGTTGCTCTTTTATCAACCCACTTGAAACCCGTTACAATACTGTTTCCAAAAATGTCAGTGATATTCCAAAAGAATGGGTCAAACATGTAGCTATCAATACTGAATATCTTAAATTAGATAAACACTTCATCAAAAAGGCTGAGATATCTGAAGAAGGAAACTATTTTATGATTTAAAAAGTCTCCTGTACGAAAACTGACAAATGTACCCCAACCAGATTCATGTGCATGCAATGTCATGCAAAACGCCTTCAAGGTATTTGATGTGTTTTGTAGTTCATCATGACAGGTCATGAACAGCCCAAATGTATTTCTTCATTCACATTTTGTTCTGTTTTCATCAGCTACTCATATTCTGTCATATTTAGTAGGCTTGAGACTTGATGTACATGTACAAAATATCTTCCCCACCAAGATTTGCTGTCACGACACAAACATTAATGCAAACTGTCCCCATTTTTATTTGTTTTATTCTCATTTCTTCCCTTCCATGGCCTTGACAAACAGTTGTACTTCTTTATCACCTCAAAAACAGATATATTATCAAGAAAAAACAGTACATCTACATGTACACACTATTCACTGAGTGACAATGAATGGCAAATCATAATTCACACCATACACTAAAAGTTTTGCAAATGCTGTTTAAATCTGGGCATGTTGTATTTGGTGATGTTGGGGGTTCTTGTTACTGAAGCCAGTGATTGATCAATTGGACGATCTTACTGCTCTGACAGATTTAAATACACTGTAATGTCAGCATTACATTCAATACCTTCAGTCTCTCTTTGCAGTAAAATGATCTCCAACAATATCACAATCACACTGTAATACATGCACTTACACTGCTTACATATATATATATATATATATATATATATATTCATTTTTCATTGTAGTTCAACTAGTATATTGTGTCAATGTTTATAAATGTGTGTTTGTGGAGGACCTCAGGGAAGATCAATGATATATTGAGTGAGTTGTATTACCCTCAGAAAATAAAGACATTATTATTCTTAAATCTCTGAATCCTTATCTCATATAACTAATATGATTCCTCTACTACAGTGAAATAAAACCAGAGTGGGCATACCCTGTGTCCTTAAAATGCTGGTGCTATATGCTTGAAGTGCTAAAATAAAGTTGTTCCAGGATGAAATTAGTATATAGCACCTTCAGGTGATCCATGTAACTCCGTTTAGGATGAACTTCATTCTGTGGCCTCCGCAACCTGGGGTTTTCTTTCTCCTGTGACTCCAGTAGACACTACTCAGCCGACAACAGACGCTACTTAGCTGCCAATAGACACTACTTAGCCATCAGTAGACACAAATCAGCCATCAGTAGATGCTACTTAGCCACCAGTAGACACAAATCAGCCATCAGTAGATGCTACTTAGCCACCAGTAGACACAAATCAGCCATCAGTAGATGCTACTTAGCCACCAGTAGACACAAATCAGCCATCAGTAGATGCTACTTAGCCACCAGTAGACACCACTTGGCCAATCTGCCAAAATGTGCCTGGAATCTCTCACTGAAGCATTTGGTCAGAAATTGCTTTGTCATTGTTTTCAGTTTTGTTCAATACAAATCCTAATACTTCAACTTCCAAATTTTCAACCATCTTTCATATAAAAAGCAATGAAACAGCCAACATATATGTACATGCAGAGAAAAATAGAATACAAGGAAGAGCCATGCCTGTTTTATAAATGGCTTGAAAAGTCATAGCAGGTCAGTGACAGAATAAAAACCTCAGAGTGGACTGATGTATCTTCATGAGCTACCTCATTATACTGACGAATGAGAATAAGCAGGATTGATCAGGTCTGAGCCACAGTCTGAAAAATTTCAACCAAAAAAATGAGGCTAAAAGCTCAATCATGTTCACAAGCAGAAAGGCTTAATTAAGATAATGTGGACAGAGAGAGATGCTTTAATAAAGAATAGAAGGTCTGCTTTCAAAAGAAGCAAATGTTGAAAGTGATTTTCAGTTTGGTCTGTGAACATTTATACTAAAACCTATGCTAAACACATATACATACACACGCTACAAATATGTATCTTTAAACAATCTTTAATATCAAAACTACAAAACCTTGTATATATAAAAAGTTACATTTTTCACTCAATGTTTTTTTCAATGATAAAATCAACAATCATAATTGTGGCCTGTTAAGACAATTAAACTGTGCTTTGTTTCACAAGTTATGTGATCAGAAAGCAGTGAGGCGTCTAAATGGCTTCAGTGACATGACATGGAGAAATGGGCCTCTGTCAAAGACACTCGTTTTCTCCCTGAGCGAGATCATTTAGGACAAATGTTACACACACATGTACAAGTACGTCAGTGATGTGGCTCTGAGCAGACAGGAAAAACAGTAGGACCTGCATCTACCGTAGGCAGGGCTCAAAGGGTGTTATCTGCTGATGCATGTAGTACCTGTTTCTATCCAGTTTAGCACTACTACAGATTTTTATCCATACTCCTTCAGCTGATTCTCTTGCAATTACATATGAACAGCAACGAGGGTCTACTGAGAGGCTCTGAGGCTGTTGCTTTATTGATATACATAAGGTATCTATATTGAGATGGGATCTTCAAGCCACAAATATCCTCTGAAAACATCCATAGTCAGTGATAATGTCTGAAACGTCACAGAGACGAACTTATTTTGGGTAAAGAGTGGTTAATAAAGGATCCCAAAAGGTTTTCTTTAGTGCACATACAGTGTTCATATCTTAACATATCTTAACAGAAACCGGAGTCAAACAGCTTACATGTACATGTATGAAGCGAGTCCATATGATTGGGAAGACTCATAAAGCAGTATAGTTTCTCTACTGCCATATAAGCTGCTCTCTATATATATACTATATCGGTTATATTAGCCAGGTCATTAGTGGCTGCGAAATGACATCAGTACAAACGTAGCAGTTAAAAATTAAGCCACAATGCACCATCATTATATAATACATGTATACGAAAATGAGATTTTTTATAAAGGTTTTCATTTATACACTGTATTCGAAATGTTAATCATGTTGATTCTATTTATTTATGCATTTGACTTTTCTTTAAAACTATGTTTAAAAATTTTGACTTCTTCAACAGCAGTCAAGTTCATCATCCTTGGTGGTGGAAAGCTCATCTAAATCAGTTGCCTTTTAATACAAAAATGTATCTTACCTGTTCAGAATTTTTTTTGCACATATGTTCAAATAAAATCCTACATATAATACAAGAAAAGCAGACATATATCATCTACATGAAGAATTAATGGATATAACAAACTTGTACAGGTAAAAAGGCCTCAACATACATGTATTGTACAAGCAGTAATTTTATTGCTCCTGAATATTCACATGGTATTTGCTTAGGAACATTTTGTGGGTATTAATTTAAATCCATGTAAACTGAAAATCTAATTTTTATCCAGACAAGAATGTGGGCAATTCAGCAATGCAGTTTTGCTTAATCCTCGTTCTCGCATTAAACAGGTGATTATGTGGTATTCAAAGTTCTCTTTTCTTCACAGGTTGAGAGATTAGGGTGAACACTTCCTCACTGGAATTATTAAAATTTCCCTGTTCTTTTACAGATTATCAAAACCTTCTGTCCAAAGTTATCCCTGTCTAAAAACTTCAACATTTTTGGAAATCAGCCACATGCCACTTAATTTTGAGTTAAATCCTAGGCGGACTCAGACTTGAAGCAGGCCTGAGGCTGAACTGAAGCAGCCTGACAGGTACATGAACATGTGTGAAAGTACTACCACAAAACCTTTTCTAGGAAATCATGTTTATTAGTGGTGTTGTCAATGATAACAGACAATGTTGAATTGAAAGTGAGAATTTATATCACAATTTTGTATACTTGTTATATGTACTTGAGGTTTGGATAATCCTACGCCGAAGACACACACCGCACCCCAGGGATTGCAATATGTGCTAGGAGACCATGAGACAAAAACACTGACCTATCTATTCTCTACTTTTCAAAGAATTATAAATTAGAACGCAAAAATTGTGAAGATTCTGGGCACTATTTCTTTAAGGAACTTTTGCTGCCGGACTGCACTGGAAAGTCAGCAAGGCTGCTCAGTTACTGTCGAATAACATTATTTGACACATGTCAAAAGGAAAATATGACCCATCTACATTTACTTCTGCATTGCTACATGTATTATGTCAACACTTTAATGGAATAAGCCACCATTTGTCTGCACATGTCACATTTTTGGGGTCTGAAAAGAAAATGAAAAATGGCTTGAAGCTGAAAGTTTAACCAGGTGAGCTGTCATGTATTCAGCTCAAAATAATCTGAACATGAACTTTAACCCTCTTTACGTCGTGAACTCCAAACAAACAAATAAATAAATATCGACCCTCAATCATGTCTACACAGAATTACACAGAAGTAGACGTCTCATGCCCTCAAATTATATCATTTTATTTTCCAAAATGATCCACACAAAAGTCGAATCACACAGTACTGGGGATCTATTTACAGATATTCCTACTCCACTGCTGACCTAATTTTGCTGGGGTTTTGAGCGAAACACAGCCGCCTACATGAAGCTGTTAAGGTGTCACATTTTATTCAGGTGATATTTAACCTTGAAATATGATTTGTCCTATTTATGCAGCATGTTTTCTTATGTCCTATTTTGCAACAGCAACATATTCCTGGGGTACATACAGTCATTGAAAAACACATGCATCCATTTAAAGTTACATGAACACAGAAGAATTTCACCATAACGACTTGAGGCATTTGACTGTGTGACTGTTATTAACCAGGCAAATCACACAGGTAAATATATATCTAGACAGATGCATCAGCACTTTTAACAGCAACACACACAGTGTCCTACTTCAGGAATATACACATTGAGTACCACAATGACAGGTTCGGGAACATGCTTCCTCAACCTTACTGGTTGAGAGCATGTCAGATCACATTTTGTTAACCCAGTCATAACCTCAGCCCAGCTGTTCTTAGCATATAACCTAAATGACCTCAAATTTCATCCAAAACAAAGCTGCTAATCTTTCCTGGTTCTGAGGGTTCTGTTGACCGTAGAAAGGTGATTTGAGGGTGATTTACAGGGTAAGATATTAGGCCGTGCAACAGGCAAAACGGTTTGAGATGTGGAAAAATCTATTACTGTCTTGAAAAATGAAGTGGTCAACTTTTGACTGACAACTGAAAAGTCATTCCCCAGTCAGATACGAAGTGTCAAACATAACAATTCCTGTGGCTAATTCATCCTATGGCTTCTTGTTTCTATGTTAGCATTGAATAAAACACAAATAAGTAACTGAAATCTCTTGATCATGTGACATACAAGCACCTGACTGACCAAGCCCGAAGGTTAATTTTCTGCACAGAGATTGTCGACTACCTGCTGCGTGGGTTTAGTGGTAGCACCACATTTCATATTAGCCTCCTGGAAAAATAAGTTTCAGCTCTAAAAATAATAGTCCGTGGAGCGGGCAAAACGGTATGAGATGAGGCTGAATATCAAGCAGGCGTGGGGCACGTGAAGACCGAAAGCAGCACCGAAAATCTCTATCACTGCGTTATTAGCATGAAAATGACTTCAACATTTTTTTTATACATATACCCTGATATAGATTTGTCCTCTAAATTATTTACCTCTCACATACTGACAGGTCTGGCACAGCAGCCCAAATGACACAAAAACAACACAAAATAAGCTAAATCGGCATTGCAGAATTCTCTTGAGATCACACTGGTTTGGGGCGAGACAGGGAGGGGGCTTTTCGTGAACTAACATTATTTCACAAAGGTTAACAATGCTGTTGTTGTTGCTGGGCAGGAGAGCCCCCACCTTATTTTCTCCAAAACCACGGTGATCTCTAGAGACTTCTGCAATGCCGATTCAGCTTATTCCTGCATGCTGCAGAGAAAAAAATGACATGTTAAATTCATTTTACTGAATCTCCTCAGAGTAATACTTTCTAAAAAGAACATGTAGCAAAACTGGACACCAGAAAGGCTAAATCTCTGCATCATCTTTAAAACTATTTTTGGTTGTACTTTGGTCAACGACTTCTGGTCTGAGAGTTGGGAAATTGTCATGACTATATAATGCATTGATATGCGGTAGCATGGAATACATAAAAATATGAAATGGCTGTTGTTAGTCAACAACAGAGATGGAATATACCAGTTTAAATCTGATCTATACTCATGTGCATTCTACTTGTTACACATAATCTTCCTGGTGATCCATATTTTTCAATCAAGAGAACTTGGCATAGTGCCTATTTCCTGTTTGTTGAGTGTTAGCTATCTTTCTTTAGGAATAACAATTCTTTTCATATGCTTGTGTTAGTTATTATTTTTTGACAAGTCATTTATCATTACTGATAAAACGACATAATGTAATGCATAAAAGCCTGCATGCAAGGATGTGCATGTCAAACATTTGGTTCTAGCTACTGTACAGCTACGTAAAGTAAGATATAGTACCTGATACTGAATGATCCTTGAATGACTGACACATGCTAGAGATGACCCTGTCTTGATCATTACAAAATAGAGGTAACATCAGCTGTTACCCCTAGAAAACTTTCAATAAAACCTTGCATGACGACAGCTGTCAAGTCTGACAGCATTGTTAAGTACATGTTAATGTTATATAATTGATAATTCCTTGAAATGGCCATGATGTCGATAAAGTATTTGGAAACAATATAAGTAACGGTATCATAAGAGTCAGTTTATCAATCTACTCACACAGATATGTATATTATATAAACAGTGATTAAAGTATTACATGTCCTCACATGTTCCCAGTGAAAGCAATTCAAGAAATCCCACTAAACAGTAATAATGTTTTAAAGTACATCATTCCTCGGACTTCCACTGTCTGGTGAGGGGATTCCATACTAAATGGCCTGTACATCTACACGAACATGGGAGCCATTCTAAAGGTTATTTGATTCATCATTTCTATGTTATCTTTCCAAAGTGTGTGTTTGCTTGGGGCGGGGGGGGGGGGCAATACAGTATGTAAATCCTTCGTGCTTTCAGATTGGGTTTCTCATGCGTGGTAGGGAAAGGTCTATTTTGCACACTGTTCTTTTTTATTTCTTATTTTTTTATTTTTTTCAATCGAAGCATATCTTAGCTTTTATTCATATAGGGTACTTATAACTGATATTTGCTTGAGTAAAATTAAAATATCTTCCATCAGTCAGTGACTTAGAGACTAGACATGAAAGGCCCCTTATAGACTAGACATGAAAGCTTACATCTGTGTTTTGTACAGAGTATCCACTTTTAAGAAATTGTATAGGTCACTGTATGGTTGGAATAGATCGAAGAGTAGACAGTTAAACGAATGTGAGACTGTTTAACACTGATTATACATTTAGGGATAATTAGTTAAAACATGTGGGACACCTGGTACCATTGCCTTAAAACATGCAATTGTTGTCAGAATATAGTACGTTAAACAAACAAACCATAACACAAGAATGTGTAATCACATTTATTTTCAATGCAAAAGGAAATTGTCATTTACGTACTTGCCATCAAATTAAAATTACTTTATGAAGAGGTAATTTTTAGACGAATGGAGAATCTTCTTTTCCAAATCTCATCCTACTTTTCCTCTATGAAAGAAGGACAGGTGCAATGCAAGTTAAAGGACATGTTTATCAGTTGGCTCAAATGAACTCTATTCACCAAAATTTTCTTCTCAATTTAAAAACAAAGTGAGTTTTTTTAACCTAATATTGCCTGAATTCCAATGAATGTTGTCGATTAGGGATTTTGTTAGCTTACAAGTGTGCAACTGCATAGTTTTAGTGATCCGTAACAACACATTAAGAAACAGTGTCAGTCCTTCAAAGAAAACACACTTTAAATAAATAAGGCCCCAGGCAGTTCTCCATGTTCACAAGTAGACTAGTGCTGCAGGGTAGCTAAGCTCACACTTCTCAAATAGTCTTGATGTAATTCACATACGCATCTGAATAATCAGGCACACAAAAATTTCATCACTGAATTTATTTCCTTTTAATTTGACTCATCACCATTCTTGGCCACTCATGCTCAAATGTTTTACTTTATACACAGCATCAGTCACATTTATCTTATGGGTAGAGGGAATCATGAAGAACCTGAGGGGAATTCCATCATAACACACCGGGTACATCTACATGACAAATATTTAAGATATCAGGCAACAGAGTACAACAGTTAAATAGGAAACAACTTTGATTTAAAACACTACATTTTATGTAGTATGAAGTAAATACTGCACTTGCAGGCTTCATTTGAAATTTCACAGGATGTAAATCTACTGCAATAGGATTAGTATCTACATGTATGTATCATACAATGACACATTTTTGGTGTGTACATGTGTGTGTGTGTGTATATATATATATATATATATATATATATATATATGTATGTATACATGTACTGTATGTCTATTCAAGACGTTGTTATCCATTAGCAATTTTATGTGTATCTGGTCACTATAAACCAACTCCACAAAGTCATTCAAAAGAGTTTCTTTAATCAGCACAGATAATCTGTTAATGCACCAGTAGATTATATCCTTACGTTTATCAGGGCATCATGAAAGTGAAACAATCTTAAATCTGATATAAAACAGATATCACAGAATGGTAAACAAATCAATATGCATATGAAAATTTGAGTGAATATAAAAGGAGTGTTGCTGAAATACAATAAATTTTCCAGCGTATTGTTAGACAAATATACATGTATTACATTTGTTAACATGCTAACTAATGCATTTCTACAGTGAGAAAACCTTTAGCAATTAATTCTCTCATTTGTGTGTAACTGACACCAAAAATGACACTGGCACAAAAAATGTAGAGTACTACATGCACACAAGGTCAAGTAAATACAACGTTCCTAACTCTGAGGTACATGTACAGATAATGACAGACCTAGAATAATATTTACATACATATCTACCAAAAAATGACACCAAACATCAATGATCAAAAACCAGGTGACTGCATATCAACACTGGAATATCAAGGTTTGAAGTTTATTTAGCCAGTGAGTACATGACAACAAAGAGGCTACTCAGCATATGGACTAACCAATCACATTCAAATGGATAGGAAATAAGACAGATTCTGCTTTTCCTGGTGTATCACAAACATCAGAGCTGGTCAGCGACTAGACACGTCACAGATAGCACCAAGCTTGTGTGGGACTGAATGGAATATATATATATATGTTGTAGCTATTAACTGAATGGAGCATGACTTCCTCAATGCATAAATCACTATTAATACATTATAATAAGCCAAAAGAGGTTAATAGCAGACCTCCGCACATTATTAATGAATTCCAGCATTGTATCAATACACAGGGAAATCAATTACCACCACCAGCACAACAATAAAAAAGGCAGAAATCAAACATTAAGCAGATAATCAACAAAGTGGCAGTGTTATCTGGGAGGGTCTCCTACATGTATAAACATATCAGCAACTTCAGGTACTTTTTTGAAATTTACTTACAATATCAGTCACTGTAGAAAAAGTAAAACATTCATGTGCTTGTAGTCATGATGATCCCAAGACATGAATATGTGAATTACTCCATAAAATCTGTGACACATAAAGTGAAGGAATTTGACCTTTTTCAACATCCATGTACAAGAAATATTCATAACAACTACATGAAAGACATTCATCTTACAATGCCCTGCTTTGAATTCTGGCAGCACACACGCACTGTATTACGTCAGAATCTCATTCTAAATTCATTGTTTATTATGTTACAACAGTGAGCTGATCATCATTTTTCTAATGATATATTGACAAGAAAGTCTCTGTTACAACAGAATACTGTGAGACAAAGGCACTGTTTGATACTGATGATGTTTGCAGAAAAGCATCATTTCAAAAAAAAAATTTTTTCCAAAAATATTATTCACCAATGCTGACCTTATCTTCACCAGCTCAATATATAATGCATACAAATTGTTTTTGCTTTGTCAAAAACATATGTGTATCTATTACTGCTCTGAATGCATGCAGATCCATTCTGGCATCACATGGAAGTCTTCCACAGCACGCCTTGAAATTTTTCACATTATATGCATGCTGATGACATAAAACTGTTCCCCCCTAGAACCACTGCTATACTTAATGCTCATTTTTCACGGTCCAGTTAATGTCATAAGGACGTTAAAATAATAATGTATAATTTGTTAATTAAAAGTGCTTCAAAAGCTATCAGTAGCAGTAGTCAGCAATGTATCAAATAGTCAGAAATGTATCACAGTCAGGAATGTATCACATATTATAGTAAGGAATGTATCAGATAGTCAGGAATCTATTGCATAGTCAAGAATGTATATAATAGTCAGAAATGTAACAACAGTTATAATTCATAACAATGCTTCACCCACAGAGCTATTGGGTCTGATGACAGAGGCATGTTTGTTAACATTTATTACTTAATTAAATTATTGTTTTTTAATGCCATTTTCAAGAATTTTCATTCATATGATGGGGGGTCAGTTTGATGGGTGGAAGAAACTGGGGTGCCTGAGATAAACCACAGATCTTGGTAAGTTCCTGATGAACTTTTCCATGTGCGATATCAACTTCATAATGGTGAGAGACAAATGACCACCTGGGCATCATCAACCTGTTAGTATCAGCAAAGCTCCACAAGCAGCTAGAGCAAGGTATTTGTCCAAGGCAGGACTTGAACCCAATCCTCTTGTGCATCCTACTGATCGAAAGTCAAGTACCTATATCAACTAGACCATAGTTAGTTTCCTGTTTGCTTGGGGTGCATCACATGCAGTGAATGATTTTCACATATGAGTCTCACAACCTACCAGTGACACACTTCCAGTATTGAACATTAGTACTGATACCTGACCATGTATTACATGTATTAGTTTAGAGGACCTCAGCAAGGGGCAAATTATCCAGATACACAATTAACTGCATTCAAACATGTATAATGAATAACTCTTCTTTACAATCTACTGACAAACAAATTGACACTTACATAATAGGCATCAGCCACAAGCAAATTTATATCCAGATGAAAACAGAGAAGTTATGACTTTTTCACTCAGTAAAACTACATGTACTTGATCAACCACAAATAATATAGAGTTGATCTTTTTGGCTGTTTTTCAGATGCCCATTACTCAAATAGGTGAAATTTTCAAAAAACAAGTCATGAAAACAAATACAGGGTCTCAACAGCATATGTTTATACACAAACTTTATAGGTGATAGTGTACTTGCGTGCACCTGTCTACTTACCAGAGTCGACTCAGAGATGTCAAAGGTAATCCTGAATGTAAGAACAGGTCACGGATCCTTTCACCTGTAATTAACAGAGCAGCCAAAGGTTAAAGGTTTCAGATATTACAGGTATTTCTGTCATATAACCGTATCATCTTTTTTGGTTAGTTTCAATAGTCCTTGATCAATGAGATCATATAACTAAGCCCAGCTCCATCTGACTTGGCTGTGGATACCTACATATATATGAGGGTTTGCCAAGCAGATGTAGATATACACTGTACATCAAAAATAAGTTCCTAGAGTGGGATTTGTAAAGTTGTGGTTGCAGGGCGTGTCGCTTCTGTATGACGTCATTTACCACGGTCATGTGCTTGTGTTATGTTTTCGTTGGTTAAAACATGGAAGTTGTGATTTTAGGAAAAAAAAAAATAGTGAACATAAACATATATTCTGTTCTGTACCAGGAGTTTTACATGATATTTTGTCACGTTTTTATCACGGCAATCACACACATATGTATGTAGAGTTACTGTAGGTGTTACCTTGAAATTTCTGAAGATAATCGCTGGTTTTGAACTCCCACCATTCTGTTTGTGATGTCAAAAGCTGTTATTTAGACATGGTTAAGACAGATGAATTTAGTAAGCATTCAGTGCGCATGTGCATATGTCACATGATTTTGTCACATGGACAACATTCGAAAAGGGGATCCTCTATGATATAGAGAGTGTTCAACTTATCCGGGGAAGCATGAATGAACTGATGTCACGTGCCGCTTGGAAAGCCCACCAACCTCATCTTTACTATAACCCCTAGAGCTATAGTGGTAAATCATAATACCACCTGGTACTGATTTCTATATTATTATTTGGCTTGCTTTGTTCTGAGTGTTGTTTAATGTCATAGTCTAGAATTTTTTACTATAATATATAGGAAAGCATTATGTTGTCAGGGTTTTAAGACAGGTGGAAGCCAGGAGGCACAGGGTTCCACATCTGTAAAAACTTTAAATTTATCTGGACTTTTCCTTTCCCCTGGATTTATCAATGTTATTTTTATCACAAGAACAAGGTCTCCTTGTCTTACGATAGGTCAGCTACCACTAACATGATTGAGGTTATAGTGCCTCAGTGAATCACTGGTACAAAAACACACTAGTGAACAACATCATGATCAACACACATATGACCAGATTAGGCAAACACTTGTTTGTATGTATGTGTACATGCTTAAGTTTAACATTGTACATAACAATTTTTCAGTCAAACTGACCAGAAGGAGTCCTTGATAATGTATATAATGAGTCCATGTCGCCACTGGAAGATCACATTGTAGACACCAGACATGACACCCCACCCAGCCACATCGTACTGACACCTGGACGAACAGTTCTGTCCTGTTTCCCTGTTCTAACCTTTGAGTACTGAGTGTCAAGCAGGGCAACAACAAGTACAATGTTGAAGTCTTTGGTTTGACTCGATCCGTGATTGTCACCAGATCTCCTGACCTCAAGGCAAACACTCTACCTACTAGGCCATCGAAGTGGTCAGCAAACCTTGTAATTATGCACAAGGTGTCCATTAACATGTAAGTGTGTGTGTAGGCTAAGTTTGGAACAATTATTATCAATTATTAACTGTTAAATAATAAATCTTACCTGAAAGAACACCGTTGACCGGTCCTTGGCTAAAGAACAGCGATTCATGTTGAAGTCTTTCAGCCTCTGATATAGCTGGCCATTCCATGGCATCCTGTCAAAAGCAAGGGATTATGTACATGTACTGGGTATTTCTGGAATGGTACTGGATTCACACGCTGATCTCACTGGTAAGACTTGTCTCTAGTACTTACAGGGAACATCCAATGAATTTGCCTTTTTTAGTAGTTAAGTATTTGAAAATGCAATTGCCAAAATACTTCTTTAATTCAAAGTTACAAGAATCCAAATTAAGAAACATAAAAAAAATATGTAATCTATATTGCATGGTTATCAGTATTTTAATAAAATGATCAATAAGATCTGTGCCTGTCTGAAGAATTAAGTACATGTTTGTGATACATGTACAAGATGACACTTTATCTTTATTTTCCTCACGAAAGGAGATTAAAAAACAATTTGAATATACAACGATCCAAAACTGGATTCCCTTGTGATGAAGTTAAGGCAATGTGTTAGGATTCCGGAAAAAAATGTGATGAATATTGAGCTCTCACAAACATTTTTCTAATACAAGTGGAAATCTCCGAATTTGGCAAAAGAGGCAACTTATAATAGCCATCAGACTAGAGTTTAGGTCAAACAGAGTAAGCTGCTGGTTCCACATGTATCATTGTTAAAATATTCCATTTACATGAAATTACACTTTTAGACCGAATCCTTGCCGCTTGGATGGAATACTGAGAAAACATTCCAAATGTTAAGAAAAAGCTATCTACAGACGCTGCTAATATATGAAACAGTAATCAATCATATGTACAGACTTGTCTCCTTTGTGTGTAAAATGAAGGGTGCATAAAACAAAGTATTTAAGTAATGAGACATGTGAGTCACATGCACACCATGAAAACTCAGACTTGCCTGTGTTCGTCTGATAAGCATAAGGTAGTCATTTGGCAAGTTCATATAGCCCTGTGATAAACAGTTTGTCAACTCAATAACATAGACACCATGCTTGGGTGGGGGTGGGGTATCCAAGTGGGGATATGGGATATCAATTGATGTCAAATGTATGTAACCTGTGAACCATATACCTGATTGTACTGAGTGGGCATATGGCAGCACACTGAGTAATTATAAAATGATTTAAAATTATAGAGCAAACAGCAAGAAAATACACAATGATGATCAAACTGTTATCACTGTGACTGGCATTATGCTATTACAATATGACCAACATGAAAGGTTAATTTCTAGCAGTGTTTCAGAACATGTATGTATATGGCTACATTACATATGTGGGCCTATTCCTTGTTGCACAAGTGTTCAACTTAGTACCAATAAGAGACGAAGTCAAAGGGTGCAAGTTGTGGTCATACTTTTAAGTTTGTGAATTAGGATTTAAAACATTCATTCTTAGCTAATGATATATGCTTGGTGTAGTCACCAGGAAATGAAATTAAAATTTCCAAAAAGACTTTAAAAAAGTTATAAAAAGGTGGGTGCACATCTGAAATAAGCAGAAGCTTATTCGGTGTTTGTAAAGACTAGGCCGTCCCATATTTTGTTCCTGGCCCACATCTCTGAGGTTTATTGTGAAATGGGCATCCTTCAATGAATTGAGGTCACCATGTGACAGCACCCTCATCTTCACTACAGCCAATTATTCCAGGCTATCAGAAATAGGCCACTGAACACCCAACAGTATCTTCGATTTTTACCTTCAAGTTGATGAGGAGCCTGGTTGTCTTGGGTAACAGTAACTGAGGTTACAGTTGTAGGTGGAAATAAATAAGCGGACCAGTCGCCAAGCCCCCGATATCACTGAGTGATATTTTCACTAGTGGCACAACATTTACAGTAGCATACCGAATATTACCGTGATGTATATTATTTGTGTAGGCCCTATTAGTGTTACAAAGTTCTTCTTGAAACATTACCTGCTAAAGGAATACGGATCATATTGTTAATCATCAAGTTGTATACTGTCGCAGCACCGAAGCATGTATCTGCACAGGGGACTTGGTGTTAGTAACTTACATGTGTCGTGTCGTCTGCCGACTCCGATGATTTGGAATGCGACGACATCTCAACTTGGCCACAGTCGCCCAGCCCACGAGAACTCCAAAACACAACTGACAACCCGATTTTCAGCCCGAATAAATCCACGGGACCTAAACGTAGCTATCTAGCCATCGCTCTGCCTCTTCTTAGCTAAGTTATAACCGTTTGTCATCGTTAGGAAAACTGCGCCATGCCCGCCGACTTTGAAGTTTCACAACTTCCTTGCCCATTTAAGTTATAACCCCATGCAGCAGTGCTTGGTCGGGGAAGGCACGGCCACTTGTGAACCAGTGGCGACCCCTGGCGCCTAACTCGTGAACTACATAGTGAAAACAGATGAATGGTTTGTTGGAAGGGCTCAGCTTATCTGGCTTACACTTGCTCACTGAGGCGAAGTGAATGGCGTGACGTTTGTACAGACAGTCGGGCAAGTTTATGTACACCGCAAACTGTAAAAGAAAGCGACAAATTGCAAGGCCCTACCAGTTCTTTGTCAATACTAGAGACTGCGAAAGTCCACACATGTAAGCAGAGGCAATTTTAGGGACGTGAGAAAGCTCCGGGAGGACAATAATTTTCACAATCTCGTTTACAGGAAGCAACCTCGCAAGTTGTGATACTTTTGTAGGCCTACATAGGTATACGTGAACGTGTCTTCAATGATACATCAGTGCACAAAGAAAATCGACTAGGACTTATAATAGATGTGATTATTTGACGGATAACATTGAGTTTTACATGCGTCAGTACTAAAAGACAGCGAAAAATACAGCTGAAACACTTGTAGTAAACGTACGGACTGGTACTTTGAGCCTAATATATGAGCTTACTGTTTGTATTCAACGCACTTGTCTGTTGTCAACTTGATCTAAATGATTTCGTATCATTATTTATCACACGGTATGTCATTAATAGGTTCGCCCTCTCTTTCTTTATTATTTGTGAATACTTAATTAAATGTATAAATCAGAGTAAATTAGGGTTAAACCTCGGCGTCAATGAACTGAATAACTTCGTTCAGGTAGATCAGTGCGCATTCATTTGGACGAATTTACAATGGTTCACCAAATATAAAGATGTTGAATTGGTGATGCTTGTGTAAAGTCCAGTGTTTACTGCAGTAACTGCATGGCTCCGACACAAAATCATGACTGAGGTTATAAATCTCCATGCATGGTTGTTACATCTTGTACACCAAGTTTGACAAAGTGAGTTTATAGGCCTAACAAGATTGGAGTAAAACTTAAGTTTTAATTAAAACTGCGTTCAATTAAAGACATAGAAAACAATAACATGTAAATATACCTCATATAAAAGATCGGTATGTCCAGGAAAGTATATAGCTCCACTTTGTTTTAGTCTTTCTTCGACTGAGTAAAATGCATCTGAAACAATGTTTCCTACCGTGGCCTTTATAATTGACCCTATTGTCAGAGCTTGCGTCACCGGAGGTTTTTACCGGTAGAGGCTGTTCACAATTGATTCATTGTTTCCCGTCGCCGCTCGCGTGTCATTTTGCCCCGTGCGTCTTTCGTCACAAAAGATGAGATTATCATGAAATCTAGCCGAATAATAAAACAAATAATAAAAGAATGTTAATAAAAAATGAAAATTGTTCCGCCGCCTACCTCAGTTTCCCAACACATTAGGGCGATAGAGATGAAGTGTAGTAGGCCTATGGGCCTAAAATCTATACTTTTCCATTTAAAATATATATACACATAATGAAATGAATACGATTGTCAAATGGACCTTGCAACATCTTGTTTCAAAGAAAAGATATGGATGTGACGTCATTGATACCCATGCATGTATAACTTAATTAATTGCATTTAATAAAAGACCATCGGATACAGACAGAAGTTCTTTTAAAAGAATTTGACACGGTTGTATAAGGGACAGCGTGGTCGAAGGGTTAGTGTGCTAACACAACAGAATGACCCTACAGAACCTCTCACCAGGTATGAGTTCAAATCCATCCCGTATGCTAGCTTCCTCCCCGCGGAAGTTTTTTGTGGGAAGGTCTGCCAGCTGCCTGCGGATGGTCGTCAGGATTACAACGCCAGTGCTCTGCCCGGTTTCTGTTTCATTCCATTTTTCTCCCTGAAGGTTTTATGAAGATGAATGAAGCCCAGTACTCTGTTGAGTATCGAGAATAAAAGTAGTAGTATCTGGAAGAAGTCTTGCGTTATTTAAAGGGAAACCATTCCCGATAAGAATGCACAACAGTCTCGCTACCACAACTCGTTACGGTTACGGTAAAAATTTCCCTTTAAGAGGGCATAAGTTAGATTTTAAGTTATACCTTTCTTGTGAGGGCCTTCTTATGGTCAGTGATGAAGTGATGACTATGAATCGTTTTTTTTCCAGTGATTACTTACAACAACACATACTGAGTTGTCATTGGTGATAACTTAGAACAACATAGAAACACTGTCGCTGGATCGCACCAAGGTGCTTCATCTGCATTCAGTAAGACTAAACGTGCAAACACCCAAAATTAGGAAAGAAATGAAAGTCCACCCCTTCACGTACAACTTTGAAAAGGAATATGTAGACAAAAGGCTTGATGCAAGTCTGGCAAATGTACTGCCAGATATTCCTTCTTTAGAGATAAATATAGGTGAATTAGAGTCTTTATTATCTACCATTCTTGGGAACATGGCAGAGCCGCAAGGTATTGTACATTATGATCAACTGAAAGATCAGGAGTATGAGGTAGAAGCAATAGTTCAGAAAGTGAATAAATACAAGGGGGAGATCAAGCTTATCTCAAAAGAGTTTTAACAGTTATATCAGATATAACATCTCATCCAGTAACCACTTCAGCATCAATTTTTGGATAGTGAAGTGAAAGATCAACACTAGCAAACTCTTTACCATTTTGCATCTTCAATGTTCGATGCTCCACAGACGGAGATTTTGTCTGAAAACTCGGTGATTACCAGTTATCAAGGAGGGCACACATCTCAGCCAATGTTTTCAGGATACACACGGCAGCAATATATGTCATCCGTACCATGGAGTGAATTACAAGACTTAAAAGAACAGACCACATTTACTCAAAGTTTGCATCACAGAAAAGATCTGTTCTTGCTGATCAGGATTTTCATTGTATTTGGCATTTTTTTGCAGCTGAGGAAAAAAAGAAATAAGGTGCTGCGGCGGATTTTTTGGACATTATTGCAGCACTGTGACGTCACAGATTCATTTTTGCCGCTAAACATACTGTAACTGCTATATTTTCACATGACAGACAGATACAGGTGTTGCATTACATATTTATTTACGTAAAGCGTAGACATAAATCAATCCGAGGATGTTTAGAAAATAAAAAGAATCTGTGACGACATTATGCGTCATTATGATCCAAACAGTCCACCGTAGCACTGCAATCTTTATTTCCCTTTTAATCAGTGTAAAAAAATGCAAAAATAGAATGAAGACCATATTTGGAATCAGCACGAAATGGCCTTTTAGATGATGCATACTTTATGCAAATGTGGTCTGTTCTTTAAAGAGCAATGGGTCACTCAGCTGGAGTCATCCACGTAATGCAGCACCAAGTAATCCATGAGTATCCCTAACACAGACAACTCCTACACATTGGTCCCAAAGCAGCCAAAACACGCCGCACCCAAAGAACCACCTGGATTTGGAAATGATATTAAGTTGAAAAGATAAAGATAAGTTTACCTACATTATGGTGAAAGGAAAGACTGGCCAGAGTTCAAATCAGTGTGGAGGGAGTTAGCAGAAAGATGTTTTGACAAGTCTACCCTTGCTCACGAACTAAAGCAATTAGAAAAGGGTGAGGCTGAACAAAGATCAAAAAGCCAGAGGCAAATGTGGCAAAAACTAGGCGCTTACTATGATGATACAAGCGCTAGTGTCTACGCATCTCTTGAACGCATCGAGAAACTAAATGTCGTGGAGGATGAAGACCATCATGGTCTCATACAACTTGTAGATGAGGTCGAGGCCACATAGAGCCAATTAGAGGACTTTGGAGAGCTGAGAGATACTGACAACATCACCAAAGTTCTTCGAAAACATGTTAGATTTGAATGGGCTAGAAAGTATCAAGATTTGTAACCTGCTGAAAAGTAAAGCCTTTCTCTGCCTTCATGAGATTCGTTGAGAGAGAGCGTGAAGCTGTCCCAAGACTGGCTGTAGCACAACATGGAAAGCCCCTGGAAAGTTCAAAGTCTGAAGGAAGTAAGCAAAGAAAAACTTCTTTCACCCAGCTTGAAACTGCTTGAAGGTTATGACAAAAGCCGTAACACACATAATTCAAGTAACACTAACTCAAAGATGTTCTTCGCTTGTGCGTTTCCAGCGGACAGAAGAGATGGCGTTAAACATGTCACTGAGCACTGCAGGGAATTCATGAAATTGCCAACAGGTGGTGAAGAGGGGCGAAAACAGTTTTTAAAGGAAATCAATGCTTCTTTCACATGTGTATTAACCAGAATTAAAGTGCTGTCGACTTTGTTTCTTGCCACAGATGTCCAAAGAACAACCGAGACCGCAATAGGGGGTTCTTGATAATTCCCTGTCCGCGACTGGGATTGAACCCACGCCTCCAGTGCATGGCCCAGCAATTAAAAGCCATTCGCCTTAACCACACTCGTTCACCACCCGCTCCATTTCTAATTATAACAATCCACTCGGAACGATACGATTTCAATGACAAAATTTCGTTTCGACAAATACAGAGAGGATTTTCACTGTAAAGTTCTAACTAGTCCTTTCCAATTAGTGTTAAGTGCGGAACTTGATTGTTTGATCAACACATTTTTTTCCAGTGTAGCGCATGTTATTACATTGTTTTCATTGATTTCAGTAAGGCATTTATTTGAGATGTTTATTTATTTATTTCATTTGAGTTTTACGCCGTACTCAAGAATATTTCACTTAAGTCGACAGCGGCAATCATTAATTTCTGGTGGGAGGAAACCAGGCGGCGCCAGTGGGAATCCCACGATCTCAGTAAGACATGTTTATAATTTAAAGTATTGGGGTTTAAGTTCTGTCTGATACCATAGTTATATTTGTGACTTATAAGGATGAAATAATTTGAGATAATCAAAATCCTTCATGCATACAAAAAAAGAGCCCTGGTAGAAATCAGCACGCAATTTCAATCTGCATGAATGAATACTGCATGGATCCTCTCTCAAACGCAAAAATTGTCAACACTGGCCGAGTATTAAGATGATACAAAAGTTAAAATATGGAACAATTTAAAATGTTGCCCTGCGTATAACAATTGATTGTAAATTGTACACCAAAATGTCAGATTTGAAGATTTTTAACATATATAATATAAAAACAACAAAGAATAAACGAAAAACACAAAAAAGTCATAATCATATGTATAAGATCGTAATGGATAACATTTTCTAAGCATTTTGTAAGGCATAACATTTTTACACTTCAGATGTTAACCTAAAACGCGCAATGCTTTCCCTCCTCTATACCATGTGCCGCCAAAATGTTATATTCAGTTTTAAGAGAGTATATTTGCAGTTTGTTTACAAAAAGACTTCAATTTGTATCGCTGATGCTATTTCCCGGATGGTTTCGTGACTGGAATTTAGCGCGGGAATGTCAGCGTTGCTGCAGATAACACGCTTGTCCGTTGATGCTATGTTTCCACGATGCTTGCTAGACAAATTTCTCGCTGCAAAAGTACCTTAAGAATAAACTAGGAACGGTTGCGTCTTATGTTCCTCAGGTTGAATATAATAAATAAATAAATAAATATAAGTGTATATATATATGTATGTATCTTATTAATTAATGTATTACATGGAAATTAGTTACCAATTGGAATCAATCCTAAACTAAATAAACGATTATATATAATAAACGATACATTATATATATGTATGTATCTTATTAATTAATGTATTACATGGAAATTAGTTACCAATTGGAATCAATCCTAAACTAAATAAACGATTTCGCTCTGAAAAAAAATATCTTCCTGTACATCCGTTATTCAAAGAATGGCGGATTACCTTTCCGTTGATCTAATGAATAAATCCATTTCTGATAAAGGCAATCCGTCACCCTTCAAATAATGAATTTAAAAGAAGATTTTTTCAGGACGTATTTCGGCTTCTTGGTTGAAATCGTCACCAAACACACAAAGCATATAAATATAGTTCGCCCAGAGATTAAGGCATGTTATAGAATATGTGCACGTTACGGCAGTTTCTGTTGCCGTGTTTAACTCCTCTACGTTCTTGGAACTGAATGGCAATGATTCTTGAAGCCAGCTTGTACATATCATATACCCTAACCTAAAATATATACATATATTAAGACGTAAAAGCTCGAAATGCATTTGATAAGGTCAAGGGAATCTGGGCATTCTACATTCCATGCGTGTTTCTTTGTTTTGCTTTTGAAGAGAGCAGCTCAGATTATTTCGATATCTATTGTTTAACCTTGCTTATAAGACTAAGAGCTTTTGACACTGGTGCAGCTCTTCAAGCGGTGTTCTGTGATAATTAGATTACCAGTAGTTCACATTTTGAATGTTATCCAAGGCAACAGGAGACAGATGATTGTATTGTGACGGAACACTACTACTCTAGTGTGAACTGAGAAAAGGATTGATTGATTACTTGATTGATTGATGGCGTTCAACGCGGTGCTATTTTTCACTTTCATATGACGGCGATTAGATTTGTGGGTGGAAGAGACCGAAGTGCCCGGAGTAAACCTGCGCAAGCTTCCTGACTTAAAGCCACAGCCCAGGCTTCAAGAGCTCGGCGCAGACGCTCAAATTCATTAGTCAAGCGCTGATGCTAACAGCAGACTTGCTATTGCTTTTACCATCCCTGCCTCCGAGGCACCCATGTAATCAAGGACATAATAGTCACAGCAGGCAACCATTCTGTAAATCCAAGCCAGCGAGACACTGATGGAGTCAAGGGCCTGATAGACACAGCAGGCTACTGCTTTTACCATCCAAGCCAGCGAGACACCGATGGAGTCAAGGGCCTGATAGACACAGCAGGCTACTGCTTTTACCATCCAAGCAATGGAGAAACCGATGGAGTCAAGAGTCTGATAGTCACAGCTGGCTACCGTTTTTACCATCCAAGCCAGCGAGACACTGATGGAGTCAAGGGCCTGACAGACACAGCAGGCTACTACTTTACCATCCAAGCCAGCGAGGTAGATGGAGTCATGGGCCTGATAGTCACAGAATGCTACCACTTTAACCGGAGTGAGTCACAGCAGGATATCATTTCGTCCATCCAAGCCAACGAGACACTGATGCGAGTCAAGCGCTTGATAGTCACAGCTGGCTGCCGCTTTTACCAACCAAATCTGCCACGCAATGGTGGAGTCAAGGGGCTGATAAATCAGAGCAGGCTACTGCTTTAACCATTCAAGCCTACGAGGCACCAAAGGATTAAAATACTGACCACAGCCATTAGAGTCTGATGCAGAGGCCACTTTCATTTAGTTTCATCCTTGAATTTTTCACAATTTTTTCAAATATCATTCCTGATATAATTAAATGAAGTTAACTCAAATGCGTGATTAAAGATTTCCAAAATTTTAATGAAAATTTGGACATTTGCAATTACCAGCAAATTGATTTAACTATAGAATAACCATGAAATCGGTATGGAATTTCAACTGGACATTACTAGTCTACCTGTGAACTTACATGTACTTGTACTATACAAGACAACACACTGGTGACAATTACACAGATCCAGGAGGCTTTGATACTTCTTATATTTCATTTAATTAATCAAGTCACACAAACTACTGGTATCTCTTCATGCTGTCTACATAGCAACGAATTTCTAGATTTGGTTTTTAAATCAGGTTGCATGAACAATGTGCGCAATCAGACGACAGTGGTTTTGTAGGACTGAACTTGAATTTTGTCTTCTAAATTTAGATTGGTGTACAGTCAAAATGAAAGCAATGTGCAATTTTTACAAACATGGTCAGATGGTTCATGGCCAGAACATGGTTGATTCCTACATAACGGCTAAAACCAACCACATCATGAATTAACGTCACTTCTCTCCTAGTGTAAGTAGGTTAAAATGAGGAGTCATTGCCAACTTGTCAAACTCTTCAATTCTCAATTCAAATTCTTCACTTCTCAATTCACATATCTTCATTATTTAAAATGTTTGCTGTAGCAAAGATCAACTGTCATCTAGCATCATAATTATATCAATAGGTAATGCACAAGTGACACAGTCTTCAACAAGTATGGACATAAGATGTTGAGAAAACTTATGAAGACTTGACTGACTTTCCTAGACAGACGATTACTGCAGGTTCACAATTCCTAGCTACAACCTTCTACTGGACCAGATCACACACATCAAATAATCAAAATTATTACAAACTTCTGTTTTCATAAATCTACATATATCTAGGCAGGAAGCTGTCATTAAGCAATAAGAAACATACACTAAATCTTAATATTCATAAAATGTTGTTGCTGCAAAAACTATACTAACCAGTATACTGTACTTGTATAACCCACAGGTTGTTTTGCAGACATTGCATTATAAATGTCATTACTAAAAGCTGTATAAAGTGTCACTCTTGCAGACGTTAATCAATTTCCACAGCTACTTTTGCTGGGCACCATGTTAGTAAATGTTTGCACAATGCCTAACTAAACAACAAATACATAGCAAATACATCTTATGTTCAAACTTAAGTACAACCACCTAAAGTAACAAAATAACAATAATATAAAACTGCTTGTGTTGAGTTAGTGTTACGAAGACGGGATGTTGTCATTCGTTAATGATTACCAAGATAACATATTGTTTGTTTGTCAATTGCCAATGTGTATCACTGGCTTTTCTAGCCACTTTCTCATTTTGGTTACCACAACTTTGAGTGTTAAACTAATTTTGTTATGAGTTTTCATGAAATAAATTCAATTCTTGATACACTGGTGATCAAAAAATATTTTCTTTTCTGATTTGTTCAAATGTAATTTCTAAAAAGAAAACGGCTAAACCCCTGGTTTACAGGAAAAGCAGAAACATGCCATCGCCATTACAAGAGCAAGAAGACAACATAAATAAAACTAGACCTTGGTCTCCACTGGATTTTCATTTTTTGCAATTCAGATTATTTCACAATTCAAGAACTAGAATTTGTGTTTTCATATGCACTGCAAACATTTCTCAGCATTACAGGACAAATTGAGGTTACCACCATTACAGGACAAATTGAGAGTAGATTCAACGTGCACGCATCATAGACAACTCTGCTACACATCTTCTATGTCTACGCCGTACAGCTTACATTGTGTAGAAATAATAACATCTGAATATCAGACAAAAAAAGTCCTGCTCACAGAACTGTGGTAAAACTCAGCATAGTTGTTATGGTGGGGCTAATGAGTTCAGTGTGGCTGGGGCAAGATGGACACAGGGATATTTTAAGAGATGTTACTGCAACTCAACAGTTGTAATTAAAACTGTTATAATGGGTAGGAGAGGCATGAGGTGTCATAGTCTTTCAATAGTTACATGGGTGGCCACCATGAACAGCAGTTCTTACAAAAGAACTGTCATGTCTTAATTAACTTAATTTCCATATCAACTGAAATCCTATATGTAAGTACTGAGGTTGGCTGCAGTACATCATTCAGCATATATGCTATTACATGAATGTGTCTACTGTGCTTTAATGATTTAACCCTCCTCTAAATGGATTCAATTTGACTTTTTCCTGAAATGGGATGGTGCACTTTCATTGTTTATGTCAACGATCTGGATCATTCCATCACAATGAAAAGATGGACAAGTATGATTTGTGTCCATTATTCTCATCGGATTCACAACACCAGTAAATTGAAAACTATCCTGGACATAAATCTATGACACACCAATAAATTACCCCTACTTTCAGTGAAAGTCATATTACCTGTCAACATTTCAACAAAGTGCTTCACACCCTCACTTCGACTAGAGGCAAACAGTTCGTTCACTTTAATGCAAATCAAGAACTCATCATGTACATGATGGCAGCCATTTTTATGGGAGGTGGAACCCCAAATAACTAAAGTACACCACTGATCTTTGACAAATTATCACAAAACTTTCCCACATGTGACATAGGCTTGCATGCCATACTGGAGAAGACTAGAGGTCTTCAAAGAACGAAGCACTGCCAAAACACATCCGAGGGCAACACTGACCACTTACAATCCTCAAGAATCCATGACCAACGAGGCCAGAGAAACATACAAATTCTTTTCCATGGAGAGCATGAGAAACCATACTTTGTGTGGCTCATTGTTAGCAGCTAACCTGACAGAACTACATGTATGGTAAGAAGAATAACTGAACCTTCATCCTATCCCTAAATCAGCAAGATCAATCAAGGCAGTAAGCACTAATGATAATGCTACACGTCTAGTTATTTATGTAATAAGTATCAGTATGACAAAATTTCTCTTCATTAATCATGATTAAAAAAGTCAACTCACAATATCAAATACTTCGTTCATTGACCTCCTTAAAAGCAACTTCCCTAATTAAAGGTCTTAGGCATTTTGACTACTAAATTAAATATTTAACCATGATTGAAATGGGGGTTATATTAAAATTTGACCAGGAGATTTAGACGAAGCATTGTAGTAAGACCAACTTTTTCCATTCAGGATTCAGAATTTAACTCCTGATGTTTAGGTGCAGCTGACATGTTTTCCTGTCAAACTTCCAATGTTATTATGGCACAGAAGAGATAACCTATAGGTACTGTGATTCTCAAAACTCTGAATTATCTTGCTATGTCAAAGATATCGAGCAGTATACTGTTTTTCTGAAGATCTAACGTAAATCTTAGCGGATCTGGTTTTGTTTTGAGGTATGGTATACCCATAAACAACATTTCCACTCCTGTTACCTTTCTATAAATTTACACATCTTTTGGATATAGGATGTATTTGCGACAGGTTTACAACCACATATATTAAAATTACAACTTATAAATTGCACAAATTTCTTCACATGGAAGCAGGAGGTAGCAAACTGTCATCACTGAAATTTTGCTTCTTAACACTGAAAAAAAAAAAATTAAACCCTTTCCAAGTTGAATTTATGGCAACTTTCGAAAACTACATCAGGAAATGAATTATAGAAACCATTCAAGAGCTGTCATCACTTAAAAATGTCACATCTAAAAACTTTCAAAACAGGCAGTTTGATTCGAAATTACATGTATGCGTGTCTGAAGCTAGAAAGATATAAGTTATGAAGAAATAGAACAGGCCTACAGAAGACGTAGGAGCGAGAGAGGGCTTGCAATCACAGGACTGGTGAATATTCAATTATATGTATAAATAGGAAAAAAAGAAAAAAAAAAAATCACTGCCCTTAAGTTCACAGGCCAAATTTCTCTTTTGCTGAAAAATTAATGGTTCAAAAACCCAATAGGTTCCTTGTTCCACAACACTTTTGTGAAAACATTGTTCATCTAAATTTGACAAAAAAGAAAACAATGTCAATATTATTACTTCAGGATGTCGACACGAAGAGGGAGAAGTCTGTGGAGTTCAACTGTTTTCAGACGAGAGGAAGTCAAAGTCAAATGTCCAATGAGCACAGACAAGACTTTCAGTAAGCGACCACAAAAAAACAAAAATCGCTGCTCTCATGAACAACTGAGTCATTTCCCAAGTGAATGTGGAGCATCAAGCAGGAGCTTGTTGGTAATTGCTGATCTGCTCCCGACATGTGTCTACTTTTATTCATCCAAGTGTCGTAACATCTCAGCATGATCATAGCAGAACGCAGCATTAGAATTCCCAGTGTTTCTGATCCCAGCATGAAATTCCTTTGGTGTTTGCCTATGAAAGGCAGGTAAGTCCCTCTGGTGGAAAACAAAGTGGGTGACAAAACTTCAGACCTATTCAGAGCTGGAGTCTCTGTGGTACTATAGAACACAATTCAGTTCTGCAAGGTCCAGCTCTTCAGTCCCCACTGGGCTGTCACACTCCACCCATCTCAGAGCTTTTGTACTGTCCTGATGTTAACACATTGCCTGGCATCACGTAGTCTCCAATCATGAACTGGTTACTCACAGGAAAATGCGTGGTGCCCCCATATATCACATTCTGTGGGAAGAGTGATAGATAGAGAAATTATTAGATGTTGTCATGAACAGAAGACATTACCTCATCAGCTTTATGCAGAGTTGGGTACAGTAGTGAGCACAAAACAGACTATATAGCACAGTCTAGACAACTATATAAAACAGATCAAGTAGTGAGAAATTCTTCTACTGTAATGAATTCTGATTTGAGAAAGTAGGTGAAAGGTCACTTGAGCCGTCCACACTCGATGACACAGAGGTACAGTGCACTTTTGATGGATCACTGAATTAATGATTATGGCTTATCAGTATGCTGCATTATTTGGAGACAATGTTAAAGAACTTAAAGTGTGATTTTGTCCAATTAATCGCTAAACAAACAGGGTTTTTTTTTTTTAGACAAAAATCTTTTACCAAACTCAACTGAAAAATACTAAAAATTTCATCGACGTGCCTATGGTGTGTACTTCTGCCAATAATTTCAAATATGCCAAAACTCAAATTACACTAGTTTGCCATCTGGATTACACCAGTGAGAAAGTGTCCACAAAAAACCCTGTTCAAGACAACTGTTGAAAGTCACACAAAGATTCACACAAATCAGGGCAGAAACCCCTGTTGTTCAAACTACATCCAATAACAATATCATGTGTTGGTCATGATTCTCCAACATGACTATTATACACATCCACATGGTAAACATTATGTGGTGATATAGAATTACTACATTACAGTAAATCACATATATTTTCCTGAAAGTATTTACTAACTAATCAACCTGGTTTTCAAACAGTAGAACAAAATGGTGAGTCGGTCAAAAATCACAAAATTTATTCTGTATCACATAAAATTAGACAATGTCATATTTCAACATAGTACACAAAATTCCATTAATTTTTAGGTGACTATTTATAGGTTATCATATACAATGCAGCTGTAGGTAAATCTACACTTAAAATGGCAGGGACATTTAGAAAACACTATTAGAGTTCCTTACCATAAATCATTATTATTATCCTTATTATTCTGAAATTTGTTAACATGCAATGAACTGACAACACCATATCCCTGTTTGTTGTTATTTCTTTAGTTCTTTTGATTTTTATGCCAAACTGAAAAATGTTTCACTTATTCGACCGTGATCAGCATGATGGAGGGAGAGAAACAGGCAGCGGCCCCAGAAAACCCATGAAATGGATTGGATACACATTATGAACTCAGCAGGAACCAAAACAATATAGTATATATTTTTCTGCAATGTGACCATATTCTGCATAAACCTTACTTGTATTCGAAACCACAATACTGATACATTTATTTATTTATTTCATTAGTGTTTTATGCCACACTAAAAATATTTCACTTATATGACAACGGCTGGCATTATGGTGGGAGGAAACTGGGCAGAGCTCGGGGGAAACAAATGACCATCAACAGGTACCTGGTGCATCTTCCCAGGTACGGTTGAAGAGGAAGCCAACATGAGCTGGACAAGAACTCACAGTGACTGCATTCGTGGGAGGCACCTGGGTCATTGTGCTGTGCTTAAAATCTGTGTTAAGTGTCATACAAATGCTGTCATCAAATCTATAGTCATCTGCCATGCAACTAAGAATTACAAAGCAATGGACAGGTTAAGCCATCCAGGCTTGTTTTAGAAGAAATTATTTGGTTGGCTATATTCCAGACTGAAGGCCACTTAGAGCATGTTATGCAAATCAGAGCATATTATATTATTACTGAATATTTGTTGGTTAAATCAGCAGGTTCGTGTTGAATTACCTCCCTGGACAGGTGACATCCATCATGAAATAATGCAAGATCAGTTTCTGAGGCGCAATAATACGATAAGTGGGAGTTCAGTGAATAAACCGAATGGCAATGCAATTCGTAGGTTATTTCACGGCTGTACAAACTCATTTCTACACATCAGAATACACATTTTTTCACTCTAAATGGTTAACAAATATTGCTGTGTTGTTAACTGTTCTGTGTCCAACAAGGAAATGAGGCGAGTTGACAAGTGTCCTACTCTACAGTCAGCAGACTTCTTCTCTATTCCCAAATAAACACAAAAAATTCTCAAACTTAAAATATACGATGGCTGGAGATGATCAGAAAAGAAAAATGATTTGAGACTGATTCCAAATAAACATACAAAAAGTTGCTTGTTGCACTGTGTGGAGAGAAAGCTGTCGACAGAAAATCCCTATTAAACACCCTATCAAATCCCTGTCCTTACCCCAAGTGGGAAAATGCTGCAGAAAGTAAGTGATTTATAGTGAGATAAAAACTCACTGGAATTGTTCACTTTTGCAAAAACTCTCAAACCATGCAGATAAATTTATTTGTTGTGATAAAGACTTATAAAACTATTGTCAACTGATCTCACTTTAAGTAAGGTATGTCGCACGAAGCCACTTTCAAGGTTCCACCTGACCACAGAGGGCTTGCATAAACACAAAACAGCCATTAATATGGGCGGGTGGCTTGAAGGGAGGTAATTCAGAGGAGGCCAACTGCCCGTAAAGCAGCACTCTCAGCACACAACATGGAGAACGCTACATGCTGACACCACATTTTCGAATGCCAAGCTAAAGACTCAACTAGCCAGACTTTTCAGCAGTATCGTATAAAGTGTACTGAGGTGCACATGTAGAAAACACTACACTACATCTTTCTATTTGACAGAATATCTTGCACTTCAAATATATGCACAACACGAAACCCGAAAAAATATCTGTAAAACACAAAAAAACTTGTGTTAAGTTTCAGCATAACTGAATTGCAGTTTGCTGATCAAGTAGATATTATTACAGTTAGCAGCAGTGTTCCTCCAGCAACAATGACCCTCACTTAGCCACAACAATCCTTAAGACTTATCCAAGTCGGTGAACTAAACATGGAAACACAGAGGGATGCATTGGCACACATTAATGCTAAAACACAAAACTCTGACAGAAGACTTGATCTTATTCAAGATAAATTTAAATATAAAACACTGCAGATATTCCAAATTGTGTAGAAATTCAATACGATAAAAATGTGTTAAAAATAAATCATGAATAAATAATAACTTCAAAAGGGGATGATCTATTTAGAATCTAAGGCAAGATGAGAGAAACTATCGAGTTGCTACCTGTGCCACTGACCTGAGTCGAACTGAAGTGTATTGGACTGATGCCAGCCCCAACGGAGGTCCGATTGGCGTTGGTGTTGTTGGCCACACTCATAACACTGGGGATACTGCCAGGGTTGATGGGGGCACTGGCTGTCAACGTAGCAAGTAGACAACGAGTCAGTTATCAGGCGGTGCAAGCAGACGAGTCAGTTATCAGGCGGTATCACTCTACACTACCAGCACGGACCAAACAACTTCACCCCAAATGCCAAGTTTTTAATTCTACTCATTGCAAACATGCCAAAATGTACTTACAACACATAATCCAATACAATGTGTTAATGTTGAGAAAAAATTGACCATTAGGACACTATATTCACTGCATTAGCTGCAACTGAATACGAATAGACAAAACAGTTAACTTTCTCAACAGATTTAACATGCTGTCTCAGAATTCCAGTTTGACACTCTCCAAGCAGCTAAAAACTGGACTGCACAAGTCTGCATAAATTTGTTCTTCAACCCAACATTAAGCAATTTTTCACTTGCAAACGTGTTAGTATATGTAATTCTAACAAAAAGGTGATATTGCTGACATGGTGCCAAACCATCACTGCAGACCAGTCTGTTCAACAAAGCCCAGAGCTGAAAAACATGCAATACCCTACTGGAAATGTCAAGTTCAACAATCGATTTTAAAATATGATATGTGACATATTTTCTTTCTCTAAAATTCACCATATTTGTGTACTTTGTCAGTAAAGAGTTATGGAAACAAAGTTAAGTTAAAAATGAAAAAAAAAAAAAAAAAAAAAAAACGGTAGTAGGAAATTTGAGGTCATTCGCTGATTTTTCTTGGTCTTTTGGGGGGGGGATAATAACTTAATAGTAGCTTCCTATTGAAGAACATGTCAAAAGTTATGCAAATTTAAGACAGGAACACAAAATAAAGTTTGTGAAACAAATGCCAGCAGAAGTAATAAGTTAAAAAATGCACCAAAAGCTTCTTAACAAAACAACAATTTCTTTTTCAAGCAAATCAGCAGCCAAAACTTGCCCACCAACATACATGTCACAATTTACACTGCATATGATAACAAACCACACAAATGTATGCTTTTCCTTCATCTCATTTTGCCTTAGTCTGTTAACACCGATGTAATTAAAGTGTAATTGGCAAGCTTGCAACAGGCCAACTTCTGCAAACCAGACAGAGTAATAGTATAGCTGTTGCCAACTGATGGTATGGTGATTGCACAACGTTAGCTAGCACTGAGTTTTGAGTCGGTTTCAACAGAAGCAATGCCTCTTCAACTAACTATATTCATGTTAGTAATACTCCACAGGAAGTATACCTTTCCCTCATTGGTATAAGTGGACATGAGGATTGTCAGCCTCTGATAATCAGAGATATACATGGGCACAGCCAAAGTGTGATGCTAGATACAAATTGTAAGCCAAATCAGCATATTATCATGATCTTGAAGACAGCATAAAACACCAATTAAACAAATTAAATACAAATACTAGTATCATGAAAGCACAAACTGTGTGAAACAAGGACTACTGAACAAGAATTTTGGGAACATTACTAGTTTGAGCTATCAGAGTAACAGATGTTATAGTCCACAGCAGATCAAAAGCAGCCAGCATTTTGTCAAAATGGAATGGTACAAAAATTTAATTTGATCTACTGCATTTTGTCTCTGAAAATAAACCATTTACCAAGTTTAAATTCAGAATAACAAACCATTTAGAAATAAATCGTAAACACTGCTGTTTTAATCTAAATGAAAACTGTTATAATTTTATCAAAAATAGAAAATATGTCCCCTAGTCGTGACTGTACGTCTACACAAGCAATCAAGCTATCCTAAGGTTAAACACACTAACCCCGGGACAATCAGAATTGCTTACAGGTATGTATAACTGTGCTTTATGCTTACTGTGTTATCATCAAGTAGCATCATTGAAAGACAAATGTAGACAAACTGTTAGGATATATCTGTTGATATTATGATGAAGATAATTAAAGCCTAGGCATACTGAGAAATATGTGTACACCAATCAGGACCTAAGGTTAATTTATTAACCATACCAACCTTACTTAATTTACTATCATCCATTTACTAGTTGCTGTTCCCCCAAATTCAGACAAAAAAGTGTCCTCTTGAAAGCACAGTAAGCTAATATTAGCCCACTGTGAGTAAATAAAGTTGGAAATGGGTACCTCTCGTGTGTAATGTGTGTATTAAGTGCTGATTGAACATGCTACAATCTCGATTTTCCCCCTCAAATCTGATTTGAATAATTTATAACAATTCTATCCAAAATAGCCCTTGAATTTAATAAAGGGTTTTCTAACCATTCCAATACATTCTTATAGTCTTGTAACACAAAACTCTTTAAAGCCTTGTCCACATGATGTGACTTTTCGTATCGACTTCTCAACTTCGACTAGTGGAATGAAGATTTCGTAAGCGGCGTTCAGAAGATTTTTTGGAGGTTAAAATTGCACGAAATTTGACTCGTCAAACTTTACAACAGCTGGGTTTTGAGTTTGAAATCTTTCATCTCTGGAGGTAAAAGAAATGCAACTGTAACTTGTCATCTGTTGGAAATGTTAGCCAACTAGTTTTGATTAGATTTACTACAATGATGTTTGAAAATAGTTTCAAAAAACTATTTGGAGTTGAAGGATGATGTAGAACATTCAGGAGCTGAACGTTTTGAGCCTAAATAGTTCCTGCAGGAAAGAGGTGTCATCGGCAAATTAATATCCACAAAAGCTGCCTGACATTTCTGACAGGTCACACGATACAATACTACTTCCTACCTCCACCAATAAGAGCGTTCAAACTCGAAACACTCCTATAGTGTGAACAAGGCTTTACCAAAATTTTCTCAATTCTTTATGTTCACTAATGCTTAAAAGAAATGCAAGGTAATGTTCCATCAAATGTTCCCACTTGGATTACTGGATAAGTTAACCTACGTGATGACATCCTTTAGTCAAAGTTAATCCAGGGCTAAAACAATGACTTTAGTTAAGTCAACAAAACTAGACAAACCAAATACTTTCTCATGACATTCTTGATAACTAGAAACCAAAAAAACAAAAAAATGCATCCTGGTCTCCCCTTCATCCTCAGGATAAGATATGATCTTCTCTCAAGCATAATGCAATCAAATTACTCCAAAAAAACATACCTTAAGACCATTCTGAAAGTGTGGACCGAGATCAGAACTTGTTCCTGATCTTACTATGGGTCGTAAGTTCAACATTTACAACATGATTTTTTCAGTTGCAAGTCGCTAAGTCTTGGACAGGTATTTACAGGTATGCAGACATTAGCTTGGAGTATTTTGGGGGCCAAATTGAAAATGCCATGTGTGCTACTACTGCAAGCAGCATTTTACAGATCAGAATACATGTGAATGTAGGCCTTTGTTTTTGATTTTGAGCAGGCGTGTGTTTATCACACCCTTACAGAAGATCAGGAGTGTGATCTACACACCTAAACTTACATTTCCCACATTCTTCTTTACTGCAGGCGGGTGTTATTAGCACACCTGGATTTTGTTTTAGGAGTGTGCTATATAGGTGTGGGAGTGTGATAGCACACCTCAAATGTGAAGGCCTGTGAATGTATTCTTAATTACTACAGATTGGCCTCACAAACAAACTAGGAACTATTCCACAATGCAGTCACAACACTGCATTATGTGCCATAGGCTCAGGTATATGTGTTGTTGTCAAGCATGTTATTAGAGTAACGATATGCATATTGTTTGCTCTGACTGGATCCTTCCACCTATGAAGCTGAATGCTGTCCTATATATCAAGCCTGCAAATAGGTGCCTAACATATTTTAAAACACCCCTTTGTTGGAAGTGGTATGAGCCAAGTGACCTTTGTCCACTACTGTATACAGTGTAGCCTCGATACAGAACAAAATCAGATATAACGGGACCCAAATCAGGTCCCCCAAAAATATGCGGTGTATTTTCTTGTTAGAAGGCTCAACTTTGATGACACAACAGCTAAAGTATCAACCGAACAAGCATTTTCACCAAGAAATGTACGTAAATAGCACCACTTTCAAAGGTGTAACTATCCAATTTTCACTTGTAAGCAAATGAATCAACTGGTGCTTAAGGAGAAAAATCTTGGATATTATGTCAGACAAGCAAAAAGAAAAGAATAATTGCAGAGGTTTCACTTCCTTGTGCATATACAATTCTGACTTCAAACACGTGTGTGACAATGTCGTTGTTGCCATGTTACCTTCACGAGTGTGGCTTCGTCAACAGAGCATCCTCAGAGCAAAGCTTTACTCACTCTCACAGGCGTATCTCATGGAGGGATTAATATTTGTTGAGTCTCAGTAAATGCCTCTCAATTTCATCAGATTACTGAATGGCTATAAAGCGAGGTGTGAAATCATAGGGGGCAAGATTAGTATGTTGACCTATCTAAGTTAAGATAAACTCAAGCACTTCAGTCAAACATTTGAGAATGGCTTTTTTCATGTTTCCTTAATTTAATGCATTGGTTTTCATGTAGCCAGCTTTAAAGCACACATTAAAGGGTGTACATGCTTTTCTTTCAATCATGTTAATAATTATAACAGGTCACATGATTGGGTTAGCAACAGTCTGTACAGAGTCTGCCATTTTGAATTTGAGACATGGAAAGTTTTGCTAGCTTTTACATGCATTCATACGAGCAGACTTGGGCTAAACGGATAACTGCTACACTGTAGCTTTTTCTGTTAAAAAAATACAAAAAGGAGGCAAAACTACACTCCACTTATGGAGAGATTACCATGTATTAGTTCAATGATTAAGCGATACCAGGCTAGCTCTGTGAGAGCAGAATGAGATGTTTGTGCTCAGTTCGTTAACGTACGTTTACCGTCAAACAATAGATTAATGCTCATGTTAACAAAAATATCACACCTTCATAATGAACTGGCAATCCAAAAAGCCTTCAGCAAAGAATATTTTGCACCCATAAAACGTAGTTTAAAATCATAGTCTGACTTCAAACATAACCATATATTGCTCCCCATGTCATTTTGTTATAACATGATGTGGCCTATAACGCAGTCCATAACCTCTCTACAGACTAGCGCCGTATAGCAAGGTTACATTGTAACATGGAAAATATGGTCATACCACTTTGTCCTAAGGGGTGTTTTCAAAAATGTTAGACACCTATTTGCAATTTTGTTATGGAGGTATCTGTGAGCGCCATAGCCAAGGACCTTGGCTGTGGTCTTTAATGTGGGGTTAGGCATAGATCACAGCCGAAGAGCTGTGCTGGTTAAAATAGTGGTATTTAAAAATAACTCAGTGTGGAGAAACTCTTTGCTACGAAAATCTGTGCAAAGTGAACCAAGACATGAACGAACCGGGTAAAACTGAGATAAACTATGTTCATCGAGATGTTCCCTGGTCTTCTGCAAATTTCTTTTTCACATTCTGTAGCCTAAGTCATGATCAGTAAATCCAAGATAATTCACAACTGTGACTTCAACTCACATGCGTTGTCGATAACTTGACCTAAATAAACCATGCTGTTACTCTATGCACTTGTGCATCCGTGGTTGACCTTTATGCAAATTGACTGAAGGCCTAGATTTGTTTAATATGGATGTAACTTTCAAGATATTATGTCCCTGAATGTTCAACTCGTAATGAGCATACCCACCTCGTCGACACAGATTTAAAAAACAAGCCAGTTAACCATATTTTCGACTTCGGCTAAAATATACCTGAAGATGTGGCTAAATGTGCACAAATATTTCGGCTTTCAGAAATTTAGGTACTTCATGTGTATTCAGGGAAAATACAGGGAGAATTGCACATGTGACTGAATTGAACAAGGGTGTAGCTCCTTACAAGCTTTATGCCAACATTGGGGCCACATAGCCCTTGGGCTAAGGGTGGCCAGCTGTCCCTGTGTATCAGCCACACTTGGACCGTGGTCTTGGGCTATGAGTGCCATATTCATCACCAATTCAGTAAATTTAATAACGTATAATGCCACTAGTTTAAAAAAAACAAACAAAACAAAACAAAATTTCCACACGGTGTTGTGGATGTACTTACAGAGGGGAATGAGGTTGGCGTGGACCACATTTTGAGGGTTTGCTGTCATCGGCGCCTCCTGGCCTCCATTCATGGTGCCATTCACATAGCCAGTCTGACCTATAACTGGAGGAAGATGCAGTGGAATCAGTAAAACAGGTAAAATGGGAAAGAAAAACAAAACAAAGACAATTAAATTTATATTTACAGTTTTAAACTGATCCAAAACTGTAGGAAAATGCAGTCGATCAGTTAAACAGGTAATATGAAGAAAAAAAAAAAAAAGAAGAAAATTCAACACTACTATAATATAAATCGACCCTGTAGCTTACAACAGCTTAAATAGTTAATTGCATATATCCATTTTAAAATGAAATTTAGAATAGCTTCAAATGATCAATCTTTTGGTTGGTTGACAAAAGTTAGTGTTTGTTTGGAGGTAGATTTGAAGCCCAGGAAAGACAAGGCAATGCACTTTAATACATTTCTTAAACTCATACATTCATATAAATTGGTACACCACTGACCTAGGGAAATAACTGACAACTTTAACATGGCTGTTTGCTATTCAAAATTCAGAACTTTGACACAGAAAGGATATATTCCTGTAACTTGGACTTGGCAATATTGGAAAATAAAGTGCCAGTTACACATGGCAAGTAGGGTATTTATCACATGCACTCTGATTAAAACTGCATTTGACAGGTTCATTCTAAATCTAACAACATACATTTATATGTTTTCTGAAAATATCCCTGACTTCCCTGTATCATATCAACGTTGAAAATATTTAATTTTGACACCAGTGGAGTGAGACCACAGTGCATTTCATGTCACACCATTTATCCCACAGACAAAATACTCTGTTTTTCATTGGACAGGAATAATCACGTCGGAGACACATTGAATTCTGAATCCTGCAGCAGATGCTATATGTGTCTGATGACCAAAACTCAACACTGGGGAGACCACCATGACTTTACCGTTACAATGTGACACAACAACAACACCAACGACACCTCATGAAGGATTGTTGACACAACAGTGTCAACAGCATTACGACGTCATGATTTCCAGATCACTGCTCTGTAATTCAAAGCTCGTCAATGCGATAGGAAATTACTGTTGAAGCTTCTTTGTTTTTCAAGAAACAAATTTCAGTCTAGTTTGGAAGGTCTATCGCGGGAAAAATTTGTTACACAGTTAGTGGATGAAAGGATGCGAAATTATATGGGGTTAGTAACGCTCATATTGGGCTTACTGACGCGATATAGTCTTGTATCCTTTCACTCAGAAACCATGTGACTAGTACTCTTTTTTTTTATCTATCAGGATTACTTTATCAGGCTTGTCAATAATGATACAATTTTGATTTCATCAGTCACTGAATGAGCTTTACTTAACTGTAAATGCAGAGGTTCAAAATCAAAAGTTGAAATTGCTTGCCTCACAGCTCCACCTACTGTCTGGATTTAAGCCGTGCCAGTGTGAGAAATTTCAGCAAATGCAAAGTGTTCCCAGAGGATGCTTGTGGATGTCTTTCTTGTTGACAGAAAAAAAAACCAGCCACATATGAATATAAAATATGCCACGTGTCCTAGAAGCCATTCCACAAAAACGATCGTAAAGGAAATACTTTAGATACTGACGCACCCTTACCAGACAGGTCAAGGGAGTGACCTTGAACTTGGTTTTGACCTTGAGCCCCTGATCCACCTGTCACCCAGTACAAATCCGAGGGAGACTGGTTGGATGTACCTGGTGGCACTATTGGTACTTGACCGTTGTAACGGAAAAATGGGTTTTTGAGGTCGAGAGAGTTGACAGATTTGGCTGAAGTGCCGGGCACATTCATCTCAATATCTACATCATAGCTTTGTCTGAAAAAGAAAATCGGAATATTAATCAAACTAAACCAAGGTCAACACTATGAAGATAAGATACAAAGTAAACCAAGATCAACACTATCAAGATAAGATACAAATAAAATGCTTAAAAGATTGGCTGCTTACAGATTTCAAACTTCCTATGTCAGCTGTCAAAAAACTTTTGACTAGAGCCCTTTCTCGGAGGGTCAGTCGGGTTATGCCCAACAAACAAATCTGTTATTTCAGTGATTGTTGCCATGGCAGTCTTACTTGCTGTTACAGCGCAGAGTCACCTTGCCGGTGAGAGTCTGGCCATACTTGACCAGGATGGGTGTCTGGAGCAGACACCTCACCTGGTACCAGTGGGTCAGCGGCTCCGTGGGCACTGTTGACAACCAGATATTCTCTCTGAAAACACAAAAACGTCACTGATCTAGATACACAGAAATAGGGATGAAATGATCTGAATTGACCTATTTGCAAATGTACTTTACTTCGTCCCTTGCACTCTTTGACACAAGGTTGACCAATAGGGGAGTTTCGAGTTCGAACTATTTTGTTGCTAATGGTAAAACGTGTCTTAGTGTATCATGTGACTTGTCAAAATTGTTAGGCAATGTTTGTTGACTTTACTTTATACTGATCACTCATCTCATTGCGATCAGGAGGTACAAATGACGTTTCTTTTCTTCATCAACTTCTTAAGTTCACAAACCTTCCGCTCCTCAACTTCCAATGTCGTTCGTCCAAGTCTAACTAACTTTTCGTAACAGTTTTTAGACACTCATGTTACAGCAAATGCAATCAGAAATGGTTGCCTAACATTTCTGTCAAGTCACATGGTACAGTAGCACTTTCCTACCTTTACTGATAAAAGAGTAAGAACTCGAAACTTTCCTAGTGAGAATAAGATCAAAGTTCAAATTTCCTGCCATAAGAAATTTGTACCGAGTTTACATCTAACCATATGTCTTACATCACTAAGGTGATGTCAAAATTTCACGTAACTTTTTAAACCAATTTTTCACACCTTTCCTCTGAGATAACATTGTCTTATGGAGCTATGACCTGAAGAAAATGCCATTTACAAAAAAAAGTTACAAGAAATTTGATATATGAAGTTTTATGAATGTGTCCTAACAAAAGCAGATTCAAGACAAGACAGCGAGGTCACTAGTTCCTGGGAAAATAAATATAAAATCTTTGCACTGTACAAGTAGAGAGAGTAATTGCAATTAAAAATTGGCCCACAAGAGTGGCAAAAGTGGAGAAAAAATAAATACATTCACCAGAAACAGAAGTCTACAAAAAGCGGTCACTTCTTGTTATTTAAAATTTATTTACAGCAGTAAACTTCAGCAGAATCATATCAATAGTCCCTACAAATAATAAGGCAAGAATTGGCATGCATTCAATTTGGAATTTATTCTAGCAATGATTAATATTTGTAACTATTTACACCTAACTATAAATGGACTTCACTTGACAAGTATTCTGTTGCATACTATTTGTTTCTTTTCTAGGAGGCACAAACCACTGAAGCTCCATCAGGAAAGCAGGGTTATCTCAGTCAGATAAATCAGAAACCTTGCTAGTTTACCTTGAGCCTAGGAAGGCCACGTCAAACCAGAAGGCCAGCCCGTGAACAAGGCCTGATTGTAACATGCTGAAGGTGACAGGGATCTCAATTACATGCAGATCTGTCTCTTCTGCCGTTTGAAAATCCACTGTGTACTTGACAGATTTGGCCATACATATCCTGATGTCAAATGTGTCCTACAACACAAAGAATACATGACAGTATCACCTCTCACAAGGAACATGGTCAGGTCAATGCACATTATTTATGCCATAGCACAAAAGGAAGATATTGACATTATTTATTTAAGAAATACTGATTTTTTATCTAATTGTTCATTTTAGTACGGTATATGTGGCAGAGCAAAAATTTTTAGAACAAAGCATCACTGATATCAAAATTCTAAAATTCCACCTCTTCCAGATTTACTATGCTAAAATAAATGACTAAGCCAAGACACAAAATCAAAGACTTCCAATCTTTTGTACCTACATTAAACTGGCACATATGTATTAGACGTGGACAATGAATATGCAATGTACAAATTTAACAACTGTTTCCCCATCTGCAGGTACACTTAATTGTGCACTAACACCTTTGTGAGCCTTTAAGAAAGAAAAACTTTCTACTCAAAGCAGGTGAAGAATGTTGGCAACGAATCAAATTCTGTTCATTTACGTCCGAATTTCTTAGTGGTTTTCATATGAAATTATCTGTATGGACTATGCTGTCTTGTTTATTTTTTTTGCAAGACTTTATAATGCTTACAGCCTTCTGCTTTACTGAATTTGTTCGAGGGTTGGAGTGAACACTTATGATAAACCCCAAATTTGAAATAGCATCATGACGAGTGTTAGTGAAATGACATTATATGTTGTATGTGGTGGGAAAATCAGAACTGTAATAGAATACATCATATTTATAATGTCAAAAAATTTATAAGGATGGCAACATTTTACTTCTTGCTCACATATCAGCACTCAACGTCCTCCTCCCCGCTAGGAATTTCAGGATTGTTCATTGCAGTAATTTTTCATAACTAACTTGAAAACTTGTACATCAAAACACTACCCTGTGGCTAAGACACCTGATTTTTAAGTTCTACTGGTCAAAGACCAGAAGAGCTTATATATGAGAAAGTTGTCCTTTGTCAGGTCTGTTAACATTTCCTTCCACACGCTACTCCTGTTACAGTTTTCGTCCAATTTCAATGAAACTTGGGTAAAGTGTAGGCTTCATCAAAATACATAATCCTCAGCACTGATTTTCCCTTCTGATGATCATTTGTCCATCTGTCTGTCTGTTTATCCCATATAAATGCTATTAATTACTGTTACAGTTTCTGTACAATTTCAAAAAACCTTGGTACAGGTGAATCAAGACACGTATTTTGAAGTATTGATTGTCAATTTTGTTTGTCCACTGTGTGTTATACATACATAATTATGTAACAGACTGTGTTAATTTTGTTGCAACCAGTAGAGGTACTGTCTGATCATAGTCTCTGGTTATATTCTACAGTCAAATGCAACAATGTCATAATAAGTCTATCCCTCGAGTATCACAGTAAATTTACCCATTTACACCTGCAAATTACTTTTTACGTATTAAAACACACTGGATGAAAGTTCTTGCAGAAGAGCCAAAAAAGAATGACACAGCCCTAACAATACATGCACCTGCATCTGGTGTGAGAAGAAAGCCACAATGTGCAGAAATGTATCTGATTCAAAAAAGGTGGCTTACAACAATCGGCTGCTTGAAATATTCTTTCTCTGCTGCATCTCGCAAAATTGTAAGGTCTACTCCATGAAAAGATTGCTGATACCTGGAATGAATGAATGAATGAATGATTATGGCTTAGTGCCACATTAGCCTGTTACCTGGAGACTGCAACAGACATCATGAATCACTATAAATACAAAACAGATTTAATCTTCGATGTCCTCAAAAATAAAAAGCCTAGTTTAGAATGAACGATTATAGCGTATGGCCAGAGTGACAGTAATACAACTGTGAAGACAGAGTGCAGACATGATTTATTCACGTGAATAATTTTCAGACAAGATGGCAATTTGGATAAAACATAATTACATAGATATCTATCTAAATGGCATCAGAGGTCATATGGCTTAAGTGTCCAGTCATACATAGGCGTCTTGATTAAGAACACCAATGATTATTACAGATGTATCAAAATTCAAATTAATCAAAATGTTAAATAAAAACACCCTTATTGAGGATCACATCACATGTTATGGTTATGTATGATTCGGCTCACCAGAAATTAGCTTTTGAGCACTGCTCCATGAACAGTGCCTCATCTGTGAAAGGTGCTATATGTAAGTCTCCTAATGTTGGAAACATTTTACCTGCAAAATAGAGATAGCACAGTGTGTTTCCATCATACAACAGAATTGTGAGTGTGGATCAGGTTAACAGATTTTGGAGAGCTGGAGAAAAAACCAGGACCACAAACAAACATTATGCTCTTTTCCAATAAATGCAAATCTACAGATAAAATGCTACGTGTCAAGACTAGTTCTGATATGCTGAATTTTAGCCCAAACATTTTTTTCTTAAAATAGAGCAGTAGCATGGGAAAGGTAACACTCATTTTCACTTGTCACTCACAAAATTTACCTCTCCATTATAGGTTGACACCCTATTATTTAAACCACTAACTTTATTTATAAATTTATTTATGCAATTGTTGTTTAAAGTCAGACTGAAAAACTACGATGGCAGTCACTTTTATGGGTGGATGAAATGCCAAAATGTCTGGACATTATGAATGTCACAATATGAGATGCAAATGGAAACCTATGTTTGGTGTATTATATATGAGCTTACCTTCTGGTTTCAACCACTTTTTGGCATGTAAAAAACTTTCTAGCATTCTCTCATTAAATAACATGTATCCCATTGGCTCTGAGATAATGGTGTCCACTTTTTCGGGAATTTCGACTTCCTCTACTTTACCCGGTATCACAATTATCCGACCTCCAAGTTTGTTGTCACGCACCAGCCTCTGCCAACATAAACAGCAATTTCACAAACAAATGCCTATGCATTGACTGTAACTTGTTTCATAATATTCTGACCACAAAGTTTGTTGTTCCAGTATTGCGACTTGCTTATCATCATGCACAGGGTTGAAAAAGATGGCTTTGCATCATATAATTAAGTCATAAATTTGTTATCTGATTCAAGCGTGACATGAAATATTGAGCCTTTAACTTAATGAGCCAGCATGCTTGTAAACACTCAGCTTTACCAATTTTGGCCCACAGCTTGAACATGTGCCACGGCAACAAGTTGTTTGCAATTACCTCACAATGTTGAGCCATGGAGCTAGCCTCAACAGCATACACTTTCCTGGCGCCTGCTTGTATGGCAAAGAAAGAGAGTATGCCTGAACCTGCGCCTACATCCAGAACCACCTACAATCAGAAACAATGATTACATAAGAAAAAACAAAAACAAACAATGGATTATATATATATAATTAAACGAATAAAGTAACTACAGCCTACAGGCATTGAAATGTATTTTATGATGAATGCCCAAGTGAAAGAGAGCTCATGTGCTTGTTAAGTTTGCCAAGAGGCTGGACAATATTATGTTAATTTCGGTAAAGTATTTACCACTACAACAGTGGAAATTGACATCTGACCGTGTCCCATTGGCTAGGATGAAACACAGCCATTCTGTTTGGGCTATGACGTAATTGTTTCAAGCATGGAACACTCTTGTAACCTGAGACTGTAGTATGCTGTTTGAGTTGTGGTTGAAACTTTAAATTAAGTATTAAACTTAAGTACTTAAGTGAAATGATCTAGAAACTTACTCTCGTCATAAAACAATGGTCTGGAAATAATTGGCAGTTTTGTTCACAACTGTACTATTTATGATTAAAAAACTTATAAACAGCTGTTATAGATCTCCTAGTTCTCTGATTGATCAGTCATGGATGCCTTCAGATCCCCAGTTGACAGAAAAATGCTCCACACTCCAACGAAGATAATTCAGCACTGAATTAATACAATTTCAAACAGTTTTTTTGTAATCAAAAAACAATTTTGTAATCTATTTAATAATCAGTGCCTCAGTCCAGAGCTGTGTTTTACTTCAGGTTTCTTGCATGCAGATAATACTGTTGTCTGACCTTTGCTTACGATGAAGACACTAACATAAATCTGTCATAATATCACACTTTTATCCATCAAGTGTTCGTTGTGCAAGCTAGAATATTTGAGAATCGATTTATGTGGGAAGCAAATACTAATTAGTGATAAACATTTGAATTGTTGCCTGCAGGCTGGGGATTTCAACCATACTGCCCTAAGCGACAACAACTCTTCAGTTTTGTGTTTCATGTTCATATGAAACATGACAAACAAGCAAACAGTAAATTGGTACCATGAAAGAAAGGTATGAAAAACATTGTTTTCCAGCAAGATAAAGTCTGTAAATAATTAACTGATATACCATAATTTACACAGTCTACCGCTTTAATATTTTAAGCAGCATACATTTATGAATATCTACCCTAAGAAAGGGGTAGGGAGGAATTTCATTGATATCCAGCCAACATATAGTTTCACTACTCTTTACACAAACTATGCTTCAGGTGAGGAATGTTGGCCTATACACAATGCGGATAGAGATTCCTGCTGCATGTGGTCGGACAATGTCAACCCCATTTGAATTCTTAAGAAAACCCCATTTCACCTCAAATGACTCAAATAACCCTCATAAAAATCAAGTAATAAGATATGCTGAGATTATAAATTTTCTCTTTGGTATGCCCTGCATAATGTTGAAGTAACTTTAACTGCAAAATGCGACACATTATACAGTGTTCAATTTTCGTTATTACTGATTTGTGACTTCTGATGCATTACTTTTAGATCTGCATTCTTTATAGCAGGTACACATGGCTATGGATCTGTATAATTTTACAGTATGACATCTTCGTTCTAATTCCCTGCAAAATGATTTAAGTCGCTTGACATAACCACTTAAACTCAGTAGAGCCGGCCTAGTTAAAGCTCCAGTGTATCGATTTGAGATCGGTTCTAGGTGTTTGGCCAAACCACAATAAGTATTAATCCAAATCCTCCAATGTTCAACTCCTATTCATCTCCTATATTCAGCGAGTGAAGCAATATTTATTGAGTGTGGCACACGGGCGGGGTTGGATGATGAAACATTTTCGAAGATGGCAGCCGAGTATCAAGCAGGTGTGGACCCTTGAAAACCGAAAGCAACACAAAAACCTGACGAAAGCAATCACACCTCTAACTCTTTGAAAGCCATCAAAATGATGCTAAGTCACTTAAAAATTTTTTTTATTTATATACACTAATTTTTAGATTTGTCCTCAGAATCATTGACCTCTCACAAACTGACAGGTCTGGTACTGTAGCCCGAATGACCCTCACAAAAAAACAACAGAATATTCCTGCATAAGGAGGAGAAAAAAATCACATTTATAAATGTTAAATTCATCTTACTGAATTGTTACTTCACATCTACTCTTTATAACACTTTCTAAAAAGAACATGTAGCAAATCTGGACATCAGAAAGGTTAAATCATCTTTAGGACTATTTGTAACTTTGGTCAATGACTTCTGGTCTGAGAGTTGGGAAATTATCATGACTATACAATGCATTGCTATGCGTTCGCATAGAATACACAAAAAGCAATATTCAAACAAAAGAAAATTATCTTTTCCATCCATAAATATACATGCACATTATTTATAATTCTTGTGAAAAGCTATTTAACTGGGAAGTGAATGTATACAATTATATCTGAAGGCTTTGTCATGTTTGCTGGGAGTTACCTTGTCATGGAAGTCTGGAATATTGGCCAGCATAGCCCGTTGATATGTGGAGGTGCGAATGTAATCCTGCATCATGTTTTGCTGTTGAGACAGGTAACCATAAAACTGAAAAATAATGAAGCATAAAAACACATTATCTTCACCTATGTAAGATTGAGGGACACACACCTTTGGTAACTACATGAAATAATTGCAGAACAAACACCTTTGGTAACTACATGTGACTACTGAGGAACAAACACTTCTGGTAAGTACACATGACTGCTGAGGAACAAACACCTTTGATAACTACATCAGATAATTGTAGAAGACGGAACTTGGTTCACATTGGTGATTATTATGACTAAGGGCACACAACAATCAGTAATGGAAATGTCCAGTCATTGTCCATTATGGTGGTTTATTATAACACAATATGAACACTCCAAACCTCGTGTACTCAACAACAGTTCACTCATTAATACACAGAGGTTTGGTTCACCTGTACGTAATAATCTAGGAACAAAGACTTATCCTAACCTCTCACAGACTGGGATTTTCTGACCTACAGCGTTGATGGCTATCATGTGGCTGCTTTGTGCAGTTTAGCGTTTACGGAAGGCCACTTGTCTTCTACCACAAGCGGTAAAACTTCATCAATAACTTTCCTAAGATCTGTGGTTTACCCCAATTTTCTCCTCTAATAAAACTGACTGTAGTCATAAAGGCACAAGTTAAACATTCTTGAGAATGGCATATATCTGGCATAAGTATATTTTGACTACATTGCAGAAGCTTTCCCATTCCAGGATGCACTTAACTAAACTCCATAGCTTCAAAGGACTAGTGGACAGAATCCTTACTTGAAAATATTGTACAGCGGACGCATCATCTGTTCGTGACCGAAAAACTGACTTTGCATCGCTCCGTAGTTCTTTCAACTGATGTAGGAATGACTTGAGGGCTAAAATGAGAGAAGATACATTAATTCACTCATGTCGAAATCATGTTGTTTTCCACTCAATGTAGGAATGAAAAAAACACCCAAAAGATTTGTAAACTGATTCCAAAACATGTTTTACCTCAAATTTCCAACAGAATAATGAATTTTTGCCCAGTCTGCAAATTAAAATGTTACTGAAATACACATAACGGTTCTCTAATTCTTTCAGTTTTTAGGACAGTTACTGGTAGAGCTGAAAGCAAAAAAAAAATTACATTGCTCTCCCATTTTTTAATAAGGTATAGATATTTTGTTCATTGGTTGGACAAACCATGCACTTCTGCCACAATTAAACATATATTTGCTGAAAAGAGCAGACTGGATGTTCCAACAATGAGAGGAACTCAGGCATTCATGTTTGAAATTTGGAATAACCAAAGCTGTCAGAAATGACACTTTGTTGACAACTTAAGAGAATTAAGAAAATCAGAAAACCAGCATTAAACTGTATTAAACTGTGCAAAGATAGAAAAAAATTGTTGAAGTGTGCCCTGGGCTTTTTCAAGTATACTAAACACAGAAACAAGATACAAAAAGGACGAATTTGAAAGCCTGGGTTTGAAATTAATGTGATTGACTAACTAAACTACCAGTATGTTGGTATTCACCTCTACCAGACCTCTTTATCCACTATGAGCTAGAGCTAGTACAACCCCCTAAATTTCCAGCACCATCTCAGCAAAAGGCCATATTACGTGATCTTCCTTGGACAGCTATAAAAAATTCTCAAGGACACATTTCAATCTTCATATAGAGCAATGCTTGAGTTGCCAGTACAGACAACAATCACATGACCACTACACATTTTTACAGTTGAGGCACGTACCATGTATGGAGGGAAATCTGAGTAGAGTGGATGTTTGGTCTTCCGTGACCACAGCCGACTGCTTTCCCAATCGGCATACTTCAGCGTCGGGCTTCAGCGCAATACACGTCACCTGGTTGTCTGTAACATGACATTCTACTTATTAACATCTGCATCCCTCTGTTCACCATGCTCAAGTTAATTCCACTGGTCAGACTGGTATTGAGATAAAGAAATCTCACCTCCTGATAAGAAACCATATATGAATAACACATACCACCTCACTTTTGCAGGACAAAAAATGTGCAATAATGCAATGGTCATTCAGGCTGTAAAGATCAAAGTGACATTTTTTTACTTGATGGCTTTAAGACTTAACTCAAGAATGTTTCACTTACATGATGACGGTGAGGTTCATACGCAGCACACATTACTGTTAAGAAATTCAGCCAGCTAAATGATCTCCCTCCTTATTCAACATTGTGACATTTACTTTGTTGGTCGACATTTAGCTGGCCTCCAATTCTGTTGTGTGTGCGCTTATTCACTGCCTGCTGGCCTGACCAGCGGGTACTTCAAAAGTTTGACTTAGCCGAGAAGTGGACTACATTTATTTTCATTGTTTTCACAGTACACACACTGTCAGCTATTGCTTTGCCTCTGCTCAGCAGATAGCTGATTAATGCTTCAATAGCCTCTCGTGGTTATTTCAGCAGGCCAGAGTAGTGGCTAAAAAAGTACTGCTACAGCTTGTTGGCAAACTGGCAAACTGAATCACCTCCCTTCCCATTTCGCACTAACTCTCTTGCGCTAAGGTCTGAGTTCCTTATATTTAACATTAGGAAATTTACATTTCACTTGGAGGGGAGAGTCTTTCTGGAAAACAACAACAAAGTGTGTCAAGATGTGGATATTTGCAAATATTTCTAGCTAAAAGGATGAAGGTTATACATTAGAGATAGTACCTGGTTGACTACAGCAATGCAGTGAGTCTTTATCAGCCAAAAAGTTTTGCATTCAGGAAAGAGGTACCACATTTAATGTTGTTGAATTACAAGTTGAGAAGACATGTTTACAGTGTATCCAAATATCTCGCAACTACTAGTCAGTATATTCAGAATACCCCCCACCGTAATGCTTGCTTTCGTTGAAAATATTCTTGAGAACAATGTAAACCTCCTATGAAATAAGTGAATGAGTAACACAAATTTAAAAAGGTCTTTGTTTCCCGTTTCAAATTTCACGACCTAAATCTAGATCAGGATTTGTTGAGCCAATAAAATTAATAATAAACTCCACATTTGGTTTTAAGCTTTGTCTACTTCATATTACTAGCACATAAAAACACCATCGACTACATGTTGTTGTTGTACAGTGCTTGTTACGGTACAAGAGTTTAAAAAGGAAATGCTTTGTTTGTGGAGGTCGGAAAAGAGCATATCAAACGTTCAAAACATGTAACAAACGACAACATTTCATTCCCTTACCGTTACATATTTTAAGTTCAATGTCAGTGTCTTTTTTTGCCAACTGTATCTTATGCGGATCGCTCGATTTACGTTGGATACTGTCATCTTCACAGTAGGTAGAAATGAGCACGTTGTCAAATACAGCCGCCATGCTGCTTTTCTGGGCTAACGCGGGAAGGTCCATGTAAAATATTAACCGATAGCAGTTAACGGAAATTAATGAAATATCGTAATTATGGTGTACAACATAAATACACAAAAATAAAGAATCGTGGCAACGTGTCTGCAAACACAGAGATGGAAAAAAGTATCTTGCGTTAAGAACTGTAACCTTCTTCTGTGGCGCATATGTTTCCTAAATTTTAGATAATTTACTGGAGTTCATGTTAAGTGCTACTTTTTAATGGGACAGCAATAGATATAGATTTCGTCGGACTGAACCATGTGCTCATGTGTAAATCGAGTTGTTTTACCCGGTGATACTATAGAAAACCTCAAAGAATCAGAAAAAACTCACAAAGTTTTGTTGGGACCAGGGTTGTACAGACAGGCCGACGCTGTGTTTGTGTCCAAACCGGGGATATTAAAGCATAAAGAGCCCAGTGTGTACTGGGTAGACAGTCAGCAGAGAAGGGTAGGCTGCCCACCCACTGTGGGAAATCAGTAAATGCATACCGTGTTTACTGTCTTTCTTTTTTTTTTTTCACACGTGTAAAATTAAAAAGCTGAAAAAGCATTGTGTTCTTTATGTATGTTTGTTTGTTTTAGTTGTTTATATCACGTAAACGTTAGTTTGTCTGGCAGTAGTATGGATGAGGGTGATGTCACGTGGTAGGTGACGTCAATTCATTGAAAAATGCCATTTTCTCAATGAACATTAGGAAAGTGGGTCAGCGTCGAACAATAGCCCAAATTATTCTGTACAAATCCTGTTTGTCTCGCCGTTGCGGTAGTTTTAGGTAGCACAGGCTTCTGTTGATTTGATTGGATACACATACAGTAGCTCCATCCTCGATAAGAAATGAAGTGGTGTTTATATGTATATGCTTCATCACTGAAGCATCATTTCAAGATACCAGACTCGACACTTAAAATGGCATTGAAAACCCTAGCCTGCAATCTTCACCGCACTGTAGTTCCACACAGTATGACTATGGGGCAGTGTGGGGCCTCTGTAGCTGAGGAGGTTAGTGCGCTGAAATAACCCAGATACCTCTCAGGGTGGCTGTGAGTTCGTCCAGCTCTCGCTGGTTTTCTCTCGGGGCCATTTGTTGGAAGGTCTGCCGGTGACCTGCGGATGATGATGGATTTCCTCCAGGCTGTGCACGGTTTTCGCCCACACTAATGCTGGCTGTCATCGTATAAGTGAAACAGTTTTGAATATGGTGTAAAACACCAATCAAAAAAGTGAATAAATAAATAAAAATGACTGTCTGACTTGTAGGACTATTATACCCAACTCCTGAAGAACATACAAAGAATTATGTCCTGACTTAACTCGAAAATCAGGTGTAAGAAATAATATTTACTGATCTGCAGCAACTGCTGGTTGCCCTTCACAGTTCTGCATGCCAAATTTATCATTAATCAGTCTACACATATGGCCAGAGAGGAAGCCAGCATGGGCTGGACTTGAACTCACAGCGACGGCATTCGTGAGAGGTTCCTAGGTCAATGCACTGCACTGCGCAAGCCAACTGAACCATGGAGGCCCGCTGTGTGCTTTGTGTTCTTGTCACCTAGGAATGCTGTTGTTAGCATGTTTCATCTCCAGCAGATGGATAACAGTATGTTTACCTCTACATGAAATATAACCATGAGAATGTGTATTGTAATGCTTAATTATTGTAGAGTATATCTTCAGCAAGAAGCATATGTTGAATCAAATTAATTCCTATAATTTCTCCTTTGTTTTTCAGTACATTCCGGCAACAGGAGATGGGGTGATAGGCGTGGTCATCGCTAAGGTTGGCGATGTGTTTAGGGTGAATGTAGGGGGCAGTGCCCTGGCTACCTTGTCCTATCTTGCCTTTGAGGGAGCAACAAAGAGGAACCGGCCTGATGTTAAGGTTGGATAGTAAAACACCAATCAAAATAAAAAATTAAATAAACCTGACTGTAACATTTTAAGTGAAATCAAGATTTTGAAGTAAGTTTTAAGTCAGTAGTGGTTAAAATACAAATGAAGTTTCAATTCTCAGTGAGGAGACCTGGGGAAAAATTTCTGTTCTGCTTGTCTGAGATTTACTTGTTCTTTCTGCCAGTAGTTTCATTCCAAAAGTGGAGACCAAACATTATGAATTTGCCTACTGTTTGCTGGCAGGTGGATGATTTGCTTTATGCTCGGTTTATTGTGGCTAACAAAGACATGGAGCCTGAACTAACCTGTATTGATGGGCAGGGACGGAGCAGTGGATTCGGGGTGCTGCGAGGAGACAATGCCTTCATGATCACATGCTCCATCAACTTGTGTCGACAGTAAGTTCATGAGCATTTCGCATTTAAATCAGGACAAGCAGTGGCCCAGTTGTTAAAGGGAAAGACCTTGTAAATGTGAAGTTATGGTCAGTTAAAAAACCATTGAAACTGTATGTGAAAATACCTTCACTCATTTTTCCAGATATTTTTTGACCAAATTAAATGCAGTCAAATGTTTTTATTGTATGGAGGGTTTTATGGACCATATTAGTAACCTGTGTCAACTGTGACATCACCAAAACTTTATACACCTTTATGTTCAGATCTACATAAAGTTTTTGTGAACTGTACTCATGTAATCTTTCCCCTTGTATGGAAAAGGTAACATGATATTTAGGGTCGGAGAAAGGTCGGCGTGACGTCACAGTTGACATACATTATCAGTATGGTTCTTTAAGCCCGCCATACAATCAAACCATTTGACTGCATTCAAGTTGGTGAAAAAAAACCTGAAAAAATTAGTGTAGGTGGTCTTTTTACTCACCATAACTTCATTTTTATGAGTGTGTTTTCTTTAAGGTCCCCTTCTTTAAATCACTACGACACGCCAGGTGCAAGGTTTTTGTGATGGGTTGGTTGTGTACACGAAATTGATTTTCCCCGGGTGCTTCAGTTTCATCTTGCCAGTGAAAACTTATATGAATTCTTGAGTAGGATTATTAAGAGTGCTATGTTTGTTTTGGAAGTGTCTGCCATAATCTGTGGGTGTTTGGGGGTAAACCTCAAGGTTCATATCTTGAACAGTGAACTAGCCATTTGTACATTATACTGGTTTTCCTCGAAGGCCGAGCATACAAAATCAAGGAAAAATTATATTATTATAATCAAATTGATGATGTTCTGCATTCTGCTGTTGCCTGGCCAAAGTGGCATAGTTAATAGAGTGTCTACATCCTAAACAGTAGATCCAGGGTTTATCTGGGGTTCTATACGGAATTAAGTCATAGCCAAGACTTAGCCAAGCATCAGTAATCTGGCTCAAACAGGCTTTCAGGGTAAGAGGAATAGGCCAAATACGGGCTGGGTTGGTGTTAGTGTTAGCGTGACTGGGTTGCACCTATATAAATATGCTGGCATGCGGCCTGGCCCGCTACAATGAGACATCATCTTGAGATGACTGGAATGATGTTGAAAGCGACATTAAATGGCAAACAGCATGCCCAGTTTAGTTGAGGCATTGGAGGTAGAACCTAATGAGCGTTTTCAATTTCACCTTTTGTGGATAACTATACTTGGCCTTCAGGATATGCACTTTAGTCCCAGGGCATATGTTTGAATCTCTAACTCTAACAGCTCTAACTGGAAACGCCCCACCTATGTAAGAGAGGTTTGGCAGCCACCTTGTGGTGGTTTCCGCTGTTTTCACTGATTACAAGGGAAATAATATCTAATCTAATGTACCTGTATGGAGTTTAAGATCAATCACATTGTTCTCTTCTGTATAAGCTGTTGGTTTTTTCCTGCATCAATTTTGTTATACTTCACAGGATACTGAATCCAGAGTGTGTGCTGATGAAATCCCTTGGAAAAGACATTCCTTTTGAAAGTGTTGTTGGCTTGAATGGCCGAATCTGGGTAAAAAGCAGATCTGTGAAAGAAACAGTGGCTGTGGTGAATGCTATCCAGGCTGCAGAAAATATGACAAACAATCAGATTAAGTATATGTGCACTCGTCTCATGGACTCATTGGCTGGATTTTCAGCTGAGGAAATGGACACATAACCCTAGGCTATGCAGACAGCAAGACCAATGTTATGTTGGTTTGTCGTTGTCATTAAATGTCCTGAAGTTTGACACAAGAATTTCTGAGTGCCCACTCATCTGGCATGTAGTGCAAAATATGATGGTGTTGGTATCTGCCATCATATGAGATGTGTGTATCTATATGACTCTCCACCACATTTCATTCTTTCATCTGGGTAAGGATTTCCAGACTGCCAAGAGTTGGTCAGGCCGGATGGTTAGATGTCAGCATATGTACTTGATGAATGGGTTGTATAGGTAAATAAATAAATCATGCCGTCCTTCCAAACAAACAATATAACAACTTTCTGAAATTATTAGAATTCTAAGGGTCAGGAAAAATGAGGAACGTTTTCTTGGTCGAAAGTTCAGGCCATTTAGTGCAAGTGACTCACAGGGTGAGATGTGGAGAGGAAGTGACTGAACAGCTTGACTGGGTGGTTTGTATAAGTCTCAAAGTTAATAGATGAGACAGAGGTGGGGGAGGAGTTATTTGAATTTGACTGGATGGGTGGTAACAATATGTGATTGCTTGGGTTGACATGGGTTGTGAAGTTGTCAAAAATGAATGTGGTGTTGTGTCTGATTAAAATGTTTGTTGTAAACGTAGGTTTACCAACTGGCATTCTTGAGGTCACGTTGCTCACGCATCGTTGAGTGATAAACACCATGGCCACTATGTCACTGAGATGTTTCATTGGATGACCTAGTTAAGGCTCACCAGAAAGTGGGTCAAACTACTGGTACCTGCAATATTTAATTCAGGCAAAGGATCACAGGCAGCGAAAAGAGCCTTTAGATATGGTAAAATGGAGTTAACTCTCCAATACATTTGTTGAACTTCATGTTCATTCAGAACTTGTGAACTAAATTTTTTTCACAACAAATAACCATTAAATAAAACAACCATAAATTTTAACATTTATTTGTTCCAAGTTACTTTCCCACTTTGATCACAAATATTTACATATACAATGTACATATATCTATATACAAGTACCAATATGGTTGATTTATAAATTGACAAGGCCCATTAGTGATAAGTGGATGGCCACTTTTAAGTTGGTAATACCTGTACTAGTTTTGTTAGCTCCTAATTGTATATGCGCTAAGTGATATTCAAATATTATAATGTTAAATGTATTAAAATATTCATGCATCCCCCCTCCCTCAAAATAATTAATCATGACATGAAAACAGTCATTTGGAATTCGAATCCGGTGTGGTGGGATTGAAATTTCATAGAAATCACAAAATAACGCCACTGACTACATGTACAAATCTCTCCCAATAAAAGAGAGTGACAGTGATTCTGTGATACAGAATGAACACACTTTGGGATGTGGTTGACAAATAACATTTTTTTGTCAAAATATCACAATGTTAAAAAGGATGTAACCTGGCTGGCACAGACAAAAACTCCCCATTAATAAACAATATTCCCACTTTGGTAACATTTTCAAAATACATACATAATATTTCCAAATTTACAATACTGTCAGATATTGCACATTTGTATACATTGTACATGTACTAATGGCATAACAAATGAGCTAAAAAGGTAAAAGTTTGGTGATCTCTCACTTACTGAAGTGAAATCTGAACTTTTATAAGATTTCATAAGATAACTGTACATCAACAGATAAGTATAAATATGGACCACTGATCATCTATCCCAGAGGTTGTGTGGTCAGCTGTCTGTCTTACATCCAGCATTTGTGATTTGTCCAAACAATTCATTTGTGACAAAATTAAACCATAACTGGCTAATCATCTGCAGCTACTCAACAAGTATTTATCCTCTCATTGAAAGGTGCATTTCATGCAGTCACAGTATAAATTCTGCTATTATGGTAACAACAAATACCAGTCCAAAGTTATGGAATGTTAAATGGACAAAATATGAAGTATATCTTGGCTGAATTCATTTTGCCCTGGACATTATCCGTTGGGTTGGGATAGTAGCTGAAGTACCAGACCTTTATGGAAAATGTAGCCTGTTAGGCTAATAATTCATTCACCCTCAATTATGACATTTTGCCTCTGCAGGGTTCATAACCCCTGGCTCAGTACATCCTGGAAGTATGTCGTATATTTTTCTTTAAAATATCCTCTATTTCATTTCGTGACCAGTTGAAGCCCTGGTGTGACCCTTCAGGATATATCACATAATGTGTTTTCCCCAACAGGACATATGTTTTCCTCATCACGATGTGTGTTTGACCCCATAGGGTGTGTGTTTGACCCATCAAGTGTGTGGGTCATAAGATTGCTCTACAGGTTTAAATGAAAGTATATTTCTCTGGCTACAAATTAATGCTGCAGAAGTGGGTTTTGATCCATAATAATCCATTCTTTTGTTTCCTTATTTCATATTTACCTAAAAATATAACCTACAACTATCCAAAAAATGAGAAAAAAAAGGTACGTGCAGACAACTTGATTAACTGTAGATTTTTACACTACAAATCCATACATGGTACAACAATACATGTCTGTGAAATAGAACTGTTTGTAATGAATGGTTCTTAGATCACAAGCATTAAGAAATTTATTGTAATATTTTGTATCCCTACAACAAAAATATGGAACAAATGCTTTAAATAACAATTACAAAAAGTACTGATATTAAACACAAGCATTTAGAGGTTTCAGAAGTACACAACTTGTATGTTTACCACAATATTTCGTATCTCTGCAACAAAAATACATAACAATGATTGAGTGTGCTTTGAATAACAATTACAAAAATTACTGATATTAAACTGAAAATGTGAACAAAGGAAAATGAACAGTTCTTTCAATAAAGCTTCATTTTATGTGCTTCTAGGTGCACCCACTGCTTTGAGTGAAACTCACTACAGATGGTGATCACACCTGAACTGATCACACCCACAGTCAGCATAGTCAAACATGGGCAGCTAACTCCTGTGTCCAGATATATATTCTAACGAATAAAAAGAAAATTGACAAGAACAGGGAAACTTATGCCATTTTTGATAGCTTGTCACAACGCAGCCAATCAAATTGTTGCGTTATCAATGATTAGTTGGTCAGAAACCCTTTGCATTAAGGAGAGGAAATCTGCTAGTACTTTTCTGCTGTATGACTGGCTGCATGCAAAAGTGCTCTGTGTCAAGATTCGTTGCATGCCAGACAGAACAGACATCTTATGATCTAGATGAAGCTAGATGACCAGACGCTCTCACTGGCTCGTATTTCTTTGATTGGTGTTTTATGCCGTACTCAAGAATAATTCACTTTTACGGGGCGGCCAGCATTATGGTGGGAGGAAACTGGGCAGAGCCCGGGGGAAACCCACGACCTTCCACATGTTGCTGGCAGACCTTCCCTCGTACGGCTGGAGAGGAAGCCAGCATGAACTGGACTTGAACTCACTTCGCCCAGACAATTAGAGTCCAAGGACACACAGTCTTTAGCAAAGAAATTATTTACTTATTTGATTGGTGTTTACATATTTCATATAACAGACACCAGCACTATCGTGGGTGGAAATCGGGGGCTGCCCAGGAGAATCCCATGACCAATGGCAGGTTGCTGCCAGGCAATCCCACTTACGGCTGGAGAGGAAGCCAGTACAGGCTAGGCTCGAACTCAAGGCGACTACACTGGTCATAATGCTGCACTAGCAGGAGCTCTTCGGTCATGGGCGCACTCGCAAAGAAATTATGTCTTTTTCAAACAGAAGTAATACTGATGTGCAAAAAAATTTCTAAATGATCCTCTCTACATTTAAGTGTGTGTGCAGGGCTGGTTTGTGTAAGAGACGTCTAGTTTCTGCCATCCATTTCTGCAGCCGTCTGTTCCAGGAATCACGGTTTTTACTGTACACACTCAGGTAAATACCCAGCACAACAATCAACCCCGACCAGACGTACCTAAAAAATAAAACAAAATTACTTCCTCAGCTGAGACTACGGTTCAATATTTTATCTTCATTTCAGACGGCAACATGGTTTTTGGATTTAGGTGTTTTCCATGGTTAAAAACTGAAGCAGCATAAAGGTCAAGCAGCTCTTTTGGCAATATTGATGATATTACCCTCATTCAACACTGCATGTCATTGGTTCGCCTATTATATACCTCACACATATTAACAAATGACAAATGGTTGTGGAGAAAATAGAAGAACAGAGGGAGGGATACCTTTACCCAAAGTTAGTACTGATTACCACTGGTCCAATGCGTGTTTTTGATTGACAGTTTGGAGAAGTCTATCTCATTCAAGATATGCACTCAATTTCTGGCATCAAAATCTGGTCAACATCTGCACTTGTGGGCTGTAAAATTTAGGACCTGTCTGTCATACACGGCTCAAGTATTGTCTCAAAGATAACAGAAAAAATATTTCTGAATGGTCACAGAAAACTGACTTCCATAACCAGTTATCACATGGTTATGACCACTGATTGGGCACATTTTCCTTGAGTCGAAGCCAATCGACAATTGTTCTCTTGCAGTGGCTGAGTAATATGTTACCAGTGCGGCAACAATACGTCTTTGCAAATGCAATCATCAACACAAGACTTCAAAATATAAACAGTTTGATGACTTCAGACTCCTGATACATGTATATGTTATGTGTAAACTTACTGAAATGTGAAAGGCTTGGTGAAGAAGATAAACGAGAGAATGATGGTTATGGCCTTTCTGCAGGTAGTCACTGAAAAGTAAGACAGTCCCAGCAATATGTCATCAGAAGCCAACATACAGGCTAACCAGATCTGTAGTGTTAAATAAAGGAAGTTAATTTTCTAAAATCAGAAATCTGTAACTAAACATTACTTTACAAGTGCATGTTTCCTTTTATATTGTAAAATAACAGGTAAATACACAAGTGTGCTTTACATCTACAGACTAGGGCAAGTTAATGCAGACATTCAATTGTAAACGGTAACATTTGATATTAACCTGCTCTAACAGTATATAAAGCACTCCTTGCCGAAAGCTTTGTTGTACACGTAACTCACATCAAAGAAAACAAGTAAAATTTATTAATACCCCAGAATAAATATTACAAAAGTTATGCATGAATCAAGCTAGTTTTTGAGCTTTATTGAAGGGTCCACAAAGTGAGAGTGCTTGCAAAATTTTATGAATGCTTGGTAGAGGGACAAATGGAGAGCTAAGCACCATGCAAGTGTTGACAACACAGCTGTTTTCTCTGAAAATATCAAATAATTTACCTGTCACAGCAATTAGGGCCCCAAATGTCTTTACCATGGTGAGAACCAGCTTGACACCAATGTAACCAGTCATAGAGAATACCAGCCCATACCCATATGTTTCAATCGGATTCTACAAAAAGAGAGAATGGCATGTGTAGAATAATTTGGATCATTTTCCTCTTCAACCTGTTACTAGTGCCACTGCCAATGAAATACTACCCCAGAAGACGAACGTCAGCCCATGTGAATAACATCTATTCTAATCCAACATCCAATCAGATTCTGCACAGCCAGGTGGAGAAAAAATCTTAAATTTGTCTTTTAAATTTTAAGAACTTACTTAAATGACAGACTTGAACATTATCAGAAAAAAAAACATGACTGAGTACAAATCCAAAATAAATCCACATGAATAGCTGCATCAGAAAAAAACACACACATCTCATGACATGTTTTTCACTAAATTCAGCCAGTGTATTCTTTTATTTGACTTTTGTGACCCACATATACTCATTGCACTTATGGGACAGCAATCAGAATTATGGCAAGAGGAAAACAGAAAAAATGTAAAGGATGCCAGCCAAGGCATCGAAGAAACCAGAGAGACATGGTATGGAGGAGATCAGACAGACATGGATGGAGGAAACCAGACAGACATAATATGGAGAAAACCAGACAAGGTATTGGGACACCAGGCATTGGATTGAGAAAACCAGACAAGGGATGGGAGACATGGGATAGGGGAACCAGACAAGGTAACAAGGAAACCAGGTGAGATTAAGAGGAAACCAGAAAGGTATGAAGGAAACCAGAGAAAGTATGGAGGAAGCAAGGGAAGTAATGGAGGAATCCAGACAAGGTATAAAGTAAAATCAGACAAGGTATAGAGGAAACCAGACAAGGTATGGAGATCAGTGAACCCTGACAAAATCTACCTTCATAATGCCAGGCACTGCTGACTCAGAAGGGGCTGGATTCCAACACATGGCTTCAGCGTTAGACTGAGCAGGCTTAAGTGAGACAAATGACTGCCTGGCAAATATCAAGATTTATCAGTATCTGGAGTGAAGGACACCAAGCTGTGGAAAACCACGGCACCTAACACCAATGTACTTCACAGGCTTTCCGATGACGGAAAGGCCGTGGGCATGGTTCCACATGAAATGGCTGGTTCTGATACCTGTGAATCAGGCATGATACCTCACCTGAAGACAGAAGCTAAAGGCTGGGAAGATCTGTCCAGAAACCAACAGACCCAGCAGAATGTAAACAAAGCCAATGCCATAGGAGTATAAAACCTGCAACACACACATACAATAAGGAAACTCAAATTAACAAAATAATAAATGATCATACATGTAATTGTCGCATATCTCTTTACTGATCAGCAGTTACTGATCAGAAATGTTTATACTCGCGGTGGGAGAAGCAAAGAGTCTTCAATCATCCAACTCATGAGTGCACTCAGTCATCAGCTTTTTGTTTCCTCTTACATGTTATTGGCTCTCAAACCTTTTACTCATAGCTGTCATAGCTGGTATAAAATCCTTACATTTAGGTGTGATTTATCCCATACATGACGCTGTCATGCTGGATTTTCTTTAAAGGAATACACTCTATTAATAACATAAATACTGATGCTTCTAATTTATTTCTGACATCATGTAAAAGATGATACCTTGATACATTCCTTACAAATTTCAAATTTCCAGTGATCTTAAACAAAGCTTCTGAGTAAAATTCCAACCTTTCACTATTGATTGGTATTTTATTTTTAAACACTACTTTGGGCCTTTTCAATCACATGAGGAATGTCAGTTTCATCAAGGGAGGGATTCCAGAAAAAGGATTCAAAGACAAACATTTTCAATCAAAGTCACAAGTTATTCCTGCAAAAGCCAGTGTGTCATGGATATTCCATGAGACGCCTTCACTGTAAATTTACAATGTGCAACCCCTCTTTTTAGTAAATATGTATGAATTTTCAGAATTTCTTCGATTCTGGTTAATAAATGTTTTATTCTACTTAAGCTCGTGTTGAAGAACACGATGTATGAACAGTTGCAATCAAATCGCAACTGAGATACATATTTGATTGATGACAACATATAAATGAGCATGGCACATGATCTGGATGCTGATTTCATTCACCTGTCTAAAATATTCCTTGAATCTTTCCAATGTGACTAAAAACTGCTGACTGATTCTCTTGGCATGAATCTGTCATTTTTACTTTCTACACTTTCTCAGTTCTTTGGTGGTTTTTGCTAAACCTAGTTTTGGAAGCAGGATCGACCCACTCCCTAATTAAATTCGGAAACAAATGGTATCAATTTCATGAAAAATCTTACCAGTCTAGAAGAAAAACCTAACAGTTTCCAATATGGTAAAAAGGATATTGCATGCAGTCATCAGCTGTCATCACCAACTCACCACTTCAGAGTTACTGGCTGAGAACTGCTTCATTGTCTTCTCCTGGACATTACCAATGACAGCATCTGCCACCAGTGCCAGCGTAATCAGAATGATACCTGTTAGCAAATGAAATCAGGGGACTTAATAAACATGGCAGAAAAACTGCACCTCCATCAACCCATACGGGAATTAATATTACCCCTATTTGTAACATGGTTATTAAATCATATTCTGAGGGCTCTGCACTGAATGACCGAAAATATTATCCATGACAAAATTGCTCATTTTTCCTGATTCTAAGAATTCTATTGATGTTAAAATGTTGTCTCAGATTTCTTCAGAGGGCAGGGTGACACGAGCACCAAAATTATGTTTTATGACATTTCGTTGCCTCTAATTGTGGACCTTTCGGGGGCAAAATGTGAGGTCATTTACAGAATTTTTTGTAGAGTTGCAAAATTACGGTATATTTTTAGTGTAGTCCTGAAATTGGCACAATCAATGTAAAATTGTCATTAAAATCAAGTTAAAAAGATGCATAAATCACACTGAAAGTTGCTTTTTTGCACACAAAAAGGTTGAGGATTTAAGGTACAAAAATATTTCCTCTGCATGAAATGATGATTGTCTTTTTCATCGGTTACATGGCAAATTTCCCACTGTACAGAAACACAGGAAGGAGCTGTTCCGTCATCAGCAGCTTGATTCTTACGTGCCACAAGCGTCAAGCTTTATGTGAGATTACAACAAAGATGCATGTTTCCCCTAAAGTTACTTCAGCATGAAATCCTGTGCTGTGTACTCACCATAAGTATTAAAGCTGGGAGAGACACTGCTGTCTGCGAGGGTGAATAGGATAAGCCCCACACTCATGCACACACAGGACAGGTAGTCAAATAGGCCATACTTTTTACCTGAGGGAGAAAAGAAGGTGCAAAATTCACCTTAAAAGAAAAGAACACATTTATACAACCAGCACCTTAAATGAAAGAGCTATACAAACTGTGTGGAATGCTATCGTTTTTTACCTTTTTTAAAGGTTTCGTAAAAAGGTAATCTGTTCTAAACATCGTCATTTTTTACAAAATCCACCTATTCGGAGCACATAGAAAGTCCTGCCCTGTTTGCCCAATGAAAACCCTCCTTTCCTCCTCTTGAATATTCACTGTGACGTCACTGTGCTTAAGGTTTTACTCTTACCATTTAATTAATGTGCATTTCCAGACTCAGCTAAATATGTTTGTACATCGTGAAAATCGTGGATTTTAAGTTCTGTTAAAGCCAACTCTAAAAAGGAAGAGTTTGAGATGTACTAGAGGGCCACATCATGCCTACATGCGTGGCTATAGGCTGCCAAATTGTGTCTGATTGCAATGTCCTGAAGGCAGAGAGCGCAACCTGTCCTTTCACAGATTGGCCGTCAAAGCCCGAAATCAACCAATGTGTGGTTGGTTGAACTACTGTTCTCAGCCTCATTCCTCTGCGATTCAAACTGGTAGCCTTGTAAGCTGAAGTTACACTCACTATCATCAGAACTAGAGCTGGGGTCCCCACTGAAGCCCTCCATTACATTACCTCCATGATTTTTTTTTACCTTCAAAGACAGAAGAGCTACTTTCCAAAGCTAAGCACGATGACGCATCTGTTAAAATGGCAGCCTAAAAAGGCTTTTCAGTCTTGGATGTTTAACTATTAAATACACAAACAAAAAGCACTTGCACCAGAAAATTGAGATTTTTTATTTAACCATAAGTAAAGCTCTTTCTTTCAAGGTATAGGTTGTATAAATGTGTTCTTTTCTTTTAAAGTACATGTACAGCTGACATGAAAATGATAAACTACCCTACATGTGTACATGACCTAAAATTTCACCCATGACAAAGTTGCTCATTTTTCCTAACTCTGGGAGTTCTGTTGATTGTAGCATGGTATATCAATACCATAGTATAGCAATATGACATCATGTGTCACACATGCCAAAGTCCACTGTTGTGACATCATGAACACCAGACATGAAACCCAACCCTGTCACACTATGCTGACACCGGCGGGCAACGTGTAGATGGTGTACCTGCAACAACATGTTTCAGATACCACACGACACTCCTCCCACACACAGCGCACAGGCAACGGTCAACCATATAAAGATGGTGCAGCCATGTCTCATCATGCTGTGGACACCACACATGACATTTTGCTCAGTCACAGAATACTAATGTTGAGCAAATCCCTTACCACTGAAGAATCACAAGGACCATTTGTTGTGTCCTTGTACAATCTGTGACAATGGCCTCAGGGAACTGAAATTTAATACTGGCATGTACATTTACTCATCACTTTGTTTATGATACTACCTTAAAATGTGCTGTCAACGAAATAACTTTGGGATTCCTTTAACTTGTGACCCAACTTTCATTCCAGCACTGTGGGATGGCATGTCACCAGTTGACAAGCTGGACAAGCTCCCCTAAATTCAGCTGAAGACACGGATAAAGGGAGACAAACTTAGTTGGAATCACAGACTTACCTTGTATGAATATCCCGCCAATAAGAACAGGTATGAGTTTGCAGCATTTAAAGATGACCTGGGTGGGGTAGTTGAGATAACCCACTGACGTGTTTGATAATCCCATGGTGGCGACTGTGAGGAAAGCCAGGAGGGTATATGTCTTCAATGGAATCCTGTAGAAAAAAGCGATAGACACTGAATAATTAGAATGAGTAATACCGTCAATACATGACCTATTTATGGCTACAATTCAAGGCATAGAGAATAAACACCCATTTTCTGAATGTGGAGGCAGCATTTACTGGTTAAGCTTGAATATTAAAGGTGTTTTATTTAAACTTCAGATTATGCTAGGCAGAGCCTGGCTTACCTGTCTTTCATACTAGCCATTCAGTTAAGATTCTGTATCCCTTTATTCATTTATTTATGTGATTGGTGTTTAATGCTGAACTCAGGAATATTTCAATTATGCTGCAGCAGCTATCATTATGGTGGGAGGAAACTTGGCAGATCCCAGGGTAACCCACAACCATCTGCAGGTTGCTGTCAAACCTTCTCAGGTACTGTATCCCTTTAAGATTTGGAGATATAGTAACCAGTACCAGCTTTCTAAGGGATACAAGAATTTCGCTTTAAAATTTAAATCTAATTGAAAATTATGCTGTTTAAACTGGTTTTAAAAATGGCGATCCATTTTTGTTTGATTTTTAATGCTGTCATTATCGCTTCCAAAACCATTTACTGTCTGCTGATTTAACATGTTTAATCATTCATTCATTCAATCATTTATTTAATCATTCATTCAGTGTACTCCATGGAAGGTGCATAACACTAACAGTGTTAATGAAATCATCATCAGCGAATACATCAAGGTAGATTTCATTTCTCACAAATCAAATGTATACTGTGGTATTCCCAGATGATGATTACAAATGCTTTCAAACAATCTGGTCAAAAATCAACACGTTATAGTAAGGTATTTATGTATATATATATATATATATAATCATTGACTACATATATGCTGACTCTAACTAGCGAACCACTCCCATCTGTATTGGTAGCACAGTTGGTAGACCTGTGAGGCTAGACACATTAGTTGTGAGTTTAAGTCCAATTCAAGCCAGTCTTTCTATCAGTCTCAAGACAGTTGTCTGAGTGTTCATACAATTTAAACCTTAGAGTGCTGCAGTGTGACTGATTACTGAGCTGACCAATTTACCTTCTCCCCTTATCCTCCTTCACAAACAGCTCCACCAGGCCAAAGACAGAGTAAAATGCAAACTGAACGAGTGTTAGGTACCAGCCATAAGGTCGAAAGCCTTCAAGCTTGAAGATCAGCTCCTGAAAATGTTCACAAACGCAAACTGTACATTATTAAAGTGCTCACCTGTATATCTGAGATGTCTGTGAAGAGAGAGTTTTTTTTGGGGGGGGGGGCTTGCATTTACATGTACATGTATGCTTTGTTTTAAAAGTTACATGTACTGTAACTTGTACACCAGTGTTCAACACATTCTTTCAGTTGGTGTTACTTCTACACCACAACTCTAAATCTTAACATATTTGTAAGCCTTAAGTAGTTCAAAACACAATTTCTACTCAAATGTGCTGCTTCATCAACTGACTTTGAAATGTTCTAAGTATTTTGTGCAACTAATTAAGGCAAGACCTGCAACCTTATTAGTGCAAAAGGATATATCACAAGCATACGCATGAATACTTTTTGGTCACTGAGAAATATACTATCACATGAAATTTATTTTACTATGGCATCATTTGCTATTTCACTCTCAACATTCAATGTAAATAAAATGCAAGTTTGCATTACACATATACTTCAATACTGGTCAAGCAAGAAGGAAAGTACAATATTTCATGCAAGGTTTAGCTTTTTTCCAGTGGCGTATACTGCTTGAGTTTTTTGTGAAGCTTAATTAATTTGTCATCACAAAACAAGTTGAAATCCAAGTCAAAAGTATCATTTTAAGGACTTTATCTGCTTCTGAATGTGCATTTTTACAGGGAAAACTTTAGGCGACATTCAGTACTGCACTAGCCACTCAGGCAACCCAAAAGACAAGCTACGGTTTGACATCAGCTAGCTTCCCTCATACTAGATAGTGTCAAGTGGTTTCTTCTCGGCTGCATCTGGTTATCTTAGCTGTTGGTCTGACAGCTGTATAAAAACAGCAGAAGAAATAAACAAATCACAATGCTGTTGACTGTTCAAAAATAAAAATTGCATTATTCAAATGAAAGATGACATGTAACATGAAACACAAGACACTATTAGTAAGCAGGATACTGAAAAGTTTTTATTTCTGTCATTGTACTGTAGCTATAGTAAAGAATGAATTTTGTGAATTTTTCTTAAGAGAGATATTTGCAGTCACAGGCCTAGTACATTGCACTTACCTGCATATAGCCATATATCAAGTAGAAAAAGAAGACTGCCGATGTCAGGAGGATGAATTGTGTGGTTTGAGTCAGCTCTGTGATATTGAGACATAGCAACATGAGTTCATCGGGAGGCTTTTGAACAGAATCCACAGGGCTGGGTACAGCCTTTGACATGTCAATCAGCACAGATGGTGTCATCGAAAGAAATGTCTTTGAATTCGATGACTTAGCATGACTTGGTCTGTCGTCAGCTGACACACTTGGTCTAGACCCATCATCATTACTTCTTAGTCTTGACATGGTTCCAATTACAGTGTAAAAGGAAGTTTGCCTTTAATTAGTTACCTCTGATGATGATCAAACTTCGTCAGGGCACTTGTATCGAGGAAGATTTTGCAAGGAGCATATAACTTGTACAATGTATTTAGAACGTTACTAGTCCGCATGTACTGGTAGAAAACAAAAATAACTGCATTGGATCATAAGGCAGTAGAACTCACACTCTTTTTCTGCAAAATCAGCGGAGTATTCTCCCCTAGCAATGTTTATGCAGACGATATGAACAGCCGTCACTTGTCCTATCTCTCGAGTATCATTACTATCATTCAAGTTCAACGTGATTTAAATCTGACAAACCATCAGGTAAAAAAAATCAAAGCAAAAACAGGTGATACACATTAAACTGCATCGAAGGCATTCCTGTCAGTTAGATCTGAGGCTTTTTCATCAACTCCTCCATTGTAGCCCTAATTTGTCATCATCTCTCTATAGTGATCGTGAACCAGAATTCCGGCTCTGCATTACTTCTGTACACGTGTTGTGTTGTTGTCATATTGATCACTATCGTCAAAATGTCACTAAACTCACTCGTACATTTATCTCTAAGATAATCCGAAACTCCAAAAACGTCAACAATCCATAAGCATCTAATGACTATGACCCAGTTTCCCGAAATGCATAGCGAGAGCTAATTGCAATAATGTACTTCTCTCTTTTTCGAGTGGCTCAACATTAAAAGCTGATTCATCATTCGAGCTGCTACCCGAGATTAACGCTGTTTGGGCGAGACATGAGTGGGTTCTCTGGCAAACTAATGTAACTATTCGAGAGCCTAAGTTAGATGTACATTCTGCCTGACAGCACTGGCAGATATGGCTCATTTCCATGCCACGTGTGGGAAAAACTGTCAGTAATTACCAAAGGTTGGTTAGGTGAATTTAGTCTGGTGTCCTGTGCCCATCTGGAAAGGATGCTCACAAACCAAACCTTTTTTTTGTAATAGGCCTTACCTAATCACCTGTAATTATTCCTTTCCAATGATTCAGATGGTTTTATATCATGTGATATAGAGATATGACCATCGGGTAGGCCCACCCGTGTTTAGGTGGATGAAAAGTCGTTAAAGAACATTAGACTGTGAACAAGAGCGCCATAATGCCATCGACTCCTTCATTATCAGCATGAAGAGTCCCACAAACATCGAGCAAGGAATGTTTACAACATTTGGCATATCATGTTGATTTGGTTATCATGTCTCCCTTGGTTAATCGTAATATTTAGCTTGGTAATATACTTTTTAGCACTGTGTCATATCTTGGACTAACGTAATAACTCAGTTCCAAGTAGTTCATTTATCTCAACATAATGAGGCAGTTACAAAATTAATTCACCAGGATCAATCATTCAAAATTAATTCCAGGATAACTGGGTCAGGTACTTTTAAGTCAACTTGACATTTTGAATGGTATTGGCTTTCCGTCGGGGCTAACTTGCGACGAGATGTCGACTGCAGAATTGTACAATTTTGAGTCAGCGCGCAAGGATTTCTCGGTGATGTGATAATTTCAGCACTCTAGTTTCTCATATTCATAAACTACTGTGTGTTGAAAATCAAATTCAGTAAACCAGGGAAACAGTTACGATGAGACGTAAAATGAGAGAAAGCGTTGATGAAGTGTTATCCAGTGACCGATTTTCGTTATCATTGAAGATGATTATTGAGTGACAATTTTGAGTGATCACTTGAACTGTCTACAAGAGACCTAGTTATAGATTGCACCCTGTGTGGTGGACCTCGAAAGTATTGTGATTTGGCGATTTAAAATTTAGATTAATTATGGTAACTCGAGGGAGTACTCAGCAAGTGTGTCTTCGCATTTGCATTGTCTTGATAAACATTCACATTGAAATTTTATACATCTGTGCAAGATCCACAAACTGGTATTTTCCTAGAGTAGATTACATTGTTTCGCTGGATGTGCCAAACATGATGAATACAATGGGTAAAATATATGAAATGGTGTACGCTGTGAAGCCATTGAAGATAATTTATATCACTGAAGAGGCCATTGGAAGTGATGCCACACGTTAACCCAGTTGTATTTCATTCTTCTGGTTGAAAAAGTTGAACTGATGTCTTAAAGAGACTGATCTGCTCAGTACTGCCGCAAAGGCTGTGTTTCTAGGGCCATTCACTTATCGTAACTATAAAACCCAAGTTGTATTGCATATGACCAGTCAATTTTATACTTCAGAGTTTAGCATTTTGGGGATTCAGGAGAGGCTAATCAAAACTGATAAGATGGGTGCATCCACGTGGGGTTCAGTACTCAGAGAGGCAACACTGTAACTTCCACATCACTTTCAAATCTGACTAAATGTTAACTACTATTAATGCATGGATTTTCATGTGGCTTTTGCAGAGTTATTTCTAGTCAATTTCTTTTCAGAAATTCAATTTTAACAAGTTGCAAAACTCAGTATTTATTTGTCCCTAATGTATCAAAAAATAAATCTTTTTATTTGATAAACAACTCAATACCAGATTTTTCCAGAACTCAGTTTTCTGATATTTCTTGTGGTTACCACGTTGAGAAAGAGGCTAGAAAAATCCCTGCTCATGGAAGAATCTGAAATGTTTGCTTCAGAAATGCATCGAAAACACAGTGAAAGTAGAGAAGAAGGAAGATTTGTTAACTTTTGTTCAGCTGTATAAAGGAAGGTAAAGATGTTATGATATCTTAGTTAAAGTACTATCAAACATTGTTTTAAAGCTAAAAAAAATTACACATTTGATTTCAGCTGTAGTCTAGTGTAATAATATTCATAATCATAAACATAAGGGTATAAATAGAAGATATAACGTGTTGGTGATTGCTGTAGATTTATTTGATTTCAGTCGTATTGTCAGTTTTATTAACCTTGATTGCTAAACAGTGATGTCTCATTTGCCGAAGAGTTAACTTATACAAGTAGTATTCGAATGACACCATTAGCTACACTGGTAAGTAACAGTTGATATTGTCTGACTTTCAGTGATGTGGAAAAGAAGGCCACATTAGATCAAGCTTTCAAGGATGCATTAAAGGAACTTGTGGTAAGCACTATCAGTTTTACTCCTTTATAAACTCCAAGGAATGGGACATTCTTGTGTTTTCAACAATTTTACATTTTTATTGTTGGTATCAAATGTTGATTAATGGTGTCCAGCTTTTTTGTTGGAAGAAAACAGTTAAATGCATCAGCAAACTGTCTGTGGTGAGTTTTTGTGGATTGGCTACATGTTTGTGTGACCTTTCTTGTTTTGTTGTAGGCTGTCCAAAGAGACTGTGAGAAATTTAAGACTGTGATTAACCTTAGTGCCTATGCAGTCACAAAAGGTAGGAAGGATTCAGAGTTGGTATTAATGAGTACCTTTTCAATGAGTAATTTTTGAAATTTTAGTTTGTGAAACATAGATTGATACTGGACAGTGTGTATTCTGGAATTGTAAGAAGAATAACATTGTTAATCCTTCAGTAGGAAATCAAACACCAATCAAATAAATAAACAAACAAATAAATATATATATATATAAATAAATAAACACCATAGTTAATATATATATATATATACCTGAAAAAAATTGGTACATGTACATAGTTTAATATGGATTAATATTCATGCCTTTTTTTTTCTTTTTGACTTAGTTACACGGCTACCTTGTGATATAAGGGTTTAACAATTGAATCTGGTTTCTGATATGTTTTCTTTCCTTTATTTGGCAAACTCAGTCCAAACCTCAAAAATAGCGATTTTCTTTGCAGTCTGAATTAATTTCATTCCGAATATTAAGTCTTCTTTATGTTCTTTCTGTTTTTCTTGTGGTCAGACCTGTGCTCATCTTTCACCCCGTTCCATCTTCTGTCTGACCTCTTTGACATGGTGACCTTGGATGTGTGTGAAGCGACCTTTGACCTGGTGGAGGACAATGTCTATCTGTGGAAGTCCGTGAGTGTTTATATTTGCGACAGTCAGTCCTGTTAGCAGGTTGGCTGGTAGGAAGGTCAGTCAGATTTTGGATGTCCTGTCTCTTTAAAGTCCTGTAACTTGACAACACTGAACAAGGGGGCTTAAGTGCCAGAGGTCAGATACATTTTACAAGATTTTTCTCTTGTCAGGGCACATGTACTCATTTAACCCCAGAGATTGTGAACCAAGACCTTTGATGCCATGAGGTAATCAATCAGATAATGGAATGAAAAAAAAAAAAAGAGACAATAATTTGCGCTAGCTGTCACATGCCCTGTTAAGAATTTTCTGTCATCTTGCACTTGGACCCCTCGCTCAGTGAATAACCCATGGTAACAAATGGCTACACCAGACAGATTAACACCTAGGTTGAAAGGTAGAATGTTGAGAAGTAGAAGGACCAAGAGAACAACAGACTAAGATAAAAACATCTAAATCCAACACTGTTTGCTTATGTAAAAGTAGTAGTCACTCATTTATAATAGACACCTGATCATTTAATTTAAACGGAAATAATTTCTTACCTAGTAAGTAGGACCTTACCCAGTCCGTCTTCTGGTATGTGATGAAACAGTTTGTGAGGATTACATTTATTTGTTTATTTCATTTGTGTTTTGCACCCTACTCAAGAATATTTCACTTTTAAGACGACAGCTCGCATTATGGTGGGAGGAAACCTGGCAGAGCACGTGAAAACCAGTCACTATCTGCAGGCTGCTCACCTTCCCACGTTCGACCAGAGAGGAAACCAGCTTGAGCTGCTATGGAATTCATAGCATTTGGTGAGAGGCACCTGGGTCATAAATGTAAATTCTGAAATAGGGGTCTTTGAAAGTCTTAATGTTTTAAATGTTTCCACCATTGATTCTAGATTGAGTTGAAAAGTTTAGAATGAGGATCAATTTTTTCTGTTATTTACAGGATATGTTTTTTGAGGCTGGAAAGAACTATTTATTACGAATGTGTAATGGTAAGATATTATTTATTCTGTGTTTTTTCAAGTTTTTTCGTCTGGAGTTTTTTTCATGCTTTCATTTTTAAACAACTAAATGATCTAAAATTTTGACCATGGCTATGTTCATTTTTCCTGATTCTGAGTGTTCTATTGATTTTAGAAAGGTGTTTAGGGCGTTGTTTGGAAGGTAGGATTATATCCTACTGGAAAAATGTTAGTTTAGGGACCAAAACTAATATTGTATGACATTTTTTGCCTCTTAAAATTCACTTTCATTTGAAATTCTGGGTCAACTGTGGTACATGTAGCTTGTATAATTTAGAGTTTTCTGTTTATTATGCTGAAAGTTGTAACCTGCAGAAGTAAGAAAATTTGTCACAAAATTCTTAGGTAAATTTTGCATTGCTCTGTTCTATCAACTGTTAACTCTCTCTTACATGATGTGATATGTAGTGTACAGTGGGCTGAATTAATTCAGTAAAACTTGGTAGTAATTATAAAATATTAACTCTTGCCTTTTGAATAATTAATATTCAATGGTTATGACAGTTATAACCAGCAAATTTAAAGAAATTCTGGACAGTAATGTCTACCTTGTCTTAATTGGAGAATCTGCATATTTAAGAATAAGCAGGAAGTATGTGTCATGCATATTTAATCCTTTTCATCCATAAAATTATGTTGTGAATGCAGTTTATGACGTAAATTTTCATTTTGAGGCAAGACGAGTGGTTCTGAATTTCTCAAACCAACATGCTGACCACAGGTACAAATGTGATAATATACAACCTATAAAATAATTCACAGAAAAGGGAAAAAACATGTATGTATAAATAACATATTTTTCAGATTTACTTCGAAGATTGTCAAAGGCCCACAATACAGTATTCTGTGGCAGAATACAACTGTTTCTGGCCAGGCTATTTCCCCTCTCAGAAAAGTCAGGTAAGGAAAGGTTTCTATGTCACACAGAGGTCTTTAAGTTGATACACCATTTATACATTTTATCTGTATTCATGAAACATTCAAAAAGACACGTCGATGAGAGCTTAAAGGAATTGTAAGAAACTAGTTGGGTCAAGTTTTATTACATATATGTATGATTTTATAACAGTTTAAAATTTTAGTGAAGCAATGCAATTTTATTTACTATTTAAAAGCGTGATTAGAGTTATGCTTTAATGCCACTAAATGTCAGTCTGTAGCCTGTAATTACAACTGATATAAAAGTACTGGCAGCTAAGCTTAAGCTGATTTAATTTCAAGTCACAAGATTACTTCCAAGATATTTGTTTTCCTCAGAATTGAGGTCATGCGGAATTCAACTGAATGCTTTAATATATGTTGCTGAGCTATTATGCGCATGAGTGTTAATTATTTAATGTCTCCATATTAGTCTTCCCTGCCAAAATATTAAATGGTGTGGGCAGTTGGATTTATGAAACTGACTTCCTGAACGTACTGTTTTTGTCTTAGCTCTCAATTTGACCAGCCAGTTTAATCTGGACAATGTGACAATTTACTTGAGCGAGCCAGAGGAACTGAAGCCCAAGGTCAGTTGTGTTCATGTCATGCTAGTTTCATGCAGGTATGTATTTCAATGGTGTTTTTCACAGCCTCAGAGATATTTCACTTATACATGTATGATGGGGGTAGAGTGTAATGTGAAGGAAACTGGATTGCCTGGAATAAACCTGTGACAAGTTACCTTCCCATGTGCTATGTACGGACAAATGATCTTCAATGAATGTAATGGTGTATAAATGGCCCCTGGCAATCCCAATGCAAAATTTATCCAGTAGAAAGTAATGTGTTATCTTAGGCCATCCTTAAAAAACTCTTTCTGGAGCGTAACCTGGCCTTATAAGAAAAATAGGGTCGATCGGTAGGGAAATGTTTTTTTTCTTTTGTTAATGGGGATGCGACCCTTTTCTGGACGGTCAGTGGGGTTGCGGCCCTTTTCTGGACGGTCAGTGGGGTTGCAGCCCTTTTCTGGACGGTACGAACATATTTTTAAGGATGACCTTATTGAGCTTTTACATATGATTCTTTCAGTTTGTGGAATGATAACTAACCTGGTTTAATCAGAAACTTATTTAATTATGTGTGAGAGGTGGCATTTTTAAAATACAAGAAATGATTTTTTCTTTAAACAGTGATTTACAAGGTGAAATTGTGAAAGACTGTTACATAAAATGAATGTATAAAGGTTAAGGGATGTGTGCCTAAAATTACTATCTGAATATATTTTTTGGTACCAGGGATCTGATAAAAATGAGAGCATGGAGGGAATTGAGGAAGGAGAAATGTCGGATCTCTCTTTCTCCAGGTACGTATTTCATAGCTAAAGATTGGAACACAAACTGAATATTGACATGAAAATAGCAACTTTCTATTTTGAAATAAAATAAATCAAGTATCAATCATTCAAGAGTTCAGAAACTGATTTAAAAATCTGAGAACTATCTGTACCTCTTGTAAGCTCATACTGAGCACAAAAAGGCTCAAAGCATTCCTCAGAAAATCTGAAATATATAGAATACAGAAATTTGGCTCTCTAATTAACTTTCTGCTTATAAAGAACATGGCAATACTTGAAAGCAGAGCTTGGAGAGCTGCTTTGTAGTGTAGTGATTGTGGCTGAAGGGGTTAGCACCTAATGAGCCAGGTACCTCTCACCAATGCAATGGCTGTGAGTTAAAGTCCAACTCAAGCTGGCTTTCTCTCTAGCCCTAGGTGGGAAAATCAGCCAACATCCTGTGGATGGTCATGGCTTTTCCCTGAGCTCTGCCTGGTTTTCGCCCACCATAGTGATGGCCGCAGTCGTATTAGTGAAATATGCTTGAGTATGGATAAAACACCAATCAAATAAATAAATATTGTACTGAAGGGATTGCATCCAGTCACAGTTAGCTCTCACAATTCATCACATGCTGTCTTTTAATTTAACCTGCACACGACAGCAGAAAACTTCTTAAACACACTTGGCTTCATGACAGAATGTGTTGTTGTTGTACACGGTGACGTGTGTCTTGATACCTTGTGACCTGTCTATCAATGCATAGAGTAAAACAGGTTGATAAACATTCAAGAATAGGTAATTTGTTCTTGAATCAGATTTGATTTGTATCCATTTGTAATATTTGCTATTAAAGTGGGTGCACAGTTTACTGTTTCCGAATGTCCTTGCTGTGTGTTTGAGATCTCTGTTTGGCTTTGTTTCAGTGGTTCATGTCCAATAGATTACAACTTGTACAGAAAGTTCTGGTACCTGCAAGACATCTTCAGAAAACCCACACAGTGTTATGAAAAGGCACCGTGGAAAAAGTTCTCCTCAGTGAGTACCAGTGACTTGTGGGGATCCAGCAGTGGAACAGCGACTACCCTAAATCACCTAAAATCCTCCTTGACAAACTTGTTCACTTATCCTGATTCTAAGAGTTCTGTTTATTTTTAAAAGGCCTTTTGAGATTTGGTGAGAAGTTAGGGTGATGTTCTAGTGGAAAAATGAAGGATTGGCACCAAAAAATAACATTGTAGGACATTAATTTGTCTCCAAAAGTGCAGTTATTTGGGTGAAAGTTTAGGTCATTTAGGGTAACTCAAACGAATGCCTCTTTGCGCAGTTCTAGCTGTATGACCCCAAGTTGAGATTGGTTCCCCACTGGGTTTGATGAGGTGTCAGGTGAAGGCCAGTGGTTTAATCTGAGCTGTCTGATTTCCTCCAGCCTTCAACCTGACAGCTCAGATCTGTCCAGTCTGTTCTATTATTTATCTGGTATATACCAAATGTTGACGAGAGGGTAAGGTTTCATATTTGTGCTGACTGGGAAGCAGAAACACAGTGAGCTTACCGTAAATGTGAAAAAAATGACCATGTTACTCATTTTGTTTTATTCTGAGAGTTTTGATGAAAGATACTTCAAGGTTTATATGTTTTTTAGGATGATATTCTGTTGGAGATTGCAAATGTTCGTGCCAAAAGTAATATTTTATGACCTTTATTCTCCTCTAAAAACCTGTATTTTCTGGCAAATTTTTAAGGGTAGTACCTTACATGTAGTTATAATTATTTCCACTTGTGTTTTCAGCATGCTGATGAAGTGTTGCGTGCTTTTGACAGTCACAAACTGGATGATCTAAAATCCGCCAGAAAGAAATTGGCTCGGCTCAGGGAAGCCAAAGACCAGTTGTACTTTGCTAAATACCTCACTAGCGAGAAGGTAATCTGTGATGTGCAATAATATTTCAGAGCATAGACATAAGCCATGAAAATATTAATCATGTAGGTAAACAGTTAGGTTACATATATACTTCTGGTAAGCTACCACACTTCTTCCTGGTTTTCATGGCAAACTAGAGAACATATTTGTTACTTTAAAAAAAGACAACAACAGAAATTTCAGATATATTTTTGTATATACATGTAGGATAAATATAAAATATTTTGCATACCTGTACAGTATTAATAATGTTACTTATTTGATTGTAATGTTGAATTCATCATTCTAAAGAATGTTTCACTGACCTCTGTTTACTTATTTTTGTATACTACATGTGTATCTTGTATAGCCATATTTATTTATTTATTTTTTGGATTGGTGTGTTACGCCGTACTCAAGAATATTCCACTTACACGACGGTGACCAGCATTATGTTGGGAGGAAACCTGGCAGAGCCCGAGGGAAACCCACGACCATCCGCAGTTTGCCGTGCTAGCGGAGGCCCCTGTATAGCTATAAAATATACATGTACATGTATATATGTATACATTGTGTAAATATGGTACGTTTCTGTGGAAGTCACCATATGTCTGGAGACATTGACGTGAGCCATTTTAAGCATGGTAGAGCATGTAAATTTCCATACAGTCCATTTTAAATGCTTCCATGTTTGTTTCAGTTGTTTGACCTGCAGCTTAGTGACAGTAATTTCCGCAGATATGTCCTGGTGCAGTTCCTAATACTCTTCCAGTATCTCCACTTACCTGTCAGATTCAAAAGGTAATCCAACATTTGTTTATAGAAGAAATGGAAACTGTGATAACCATGACTTGATCAAAAGCTTATGGACTCAGGTAGCGTTTACAAGTCTCAACTAATTAAATGGCAGATTTGAATGCACTAATGTCAGCTGTCTGCATTTTAAGAAAAAACTGAATTAAAACGACTTACAAATTGTCGTTTTTATTAAGGCAAGTTCCATGCATATTCTTAAACACATGCACATGTCCCAGTGACTTGGTTTGTGCTTTGTGCGTGTGTAGGAGGTTCCAGCTGACAGGAGGGGCAGAAAGGAGCCGGAAATGGGCTGTCTCCCACTTCACCTGCTAGATGGGACTGTTGTGGGGACGACAGAAATATGATTCTTATTATTTTATATTTGTTTTATGTTGTGACTTTATAATTTTAATTATTCTCAACTGTAAATGTGATTAGTTTACATGTACATGTATGTTCAGACTGAGCATCATGTCATTTATGTGTGTAATGTCAAACTGTATTCATGTTTGTGAAGTGAAGGCCTTGGGAAGGAATGTTTTAATCATTTACTGATCAAGTTACCTTCCAAATATAAAGGTATTATATGTATTTCCTTGGACACTGATCAAGGTGATGAAAGTATTTTATTATTTATACATCAGTGAAATCCTAGCATTTCGTTCACTGAAAGTGTTATTTTCGGTACACTCAGACGTCATGAAGTCAAAAAAAGAAATGATTATTTGATTACCATTGATTATCAATGTTCAGATTAGAATACAAGTTTACTCAACTGCTACACTCTCATGTCAAGCAAGAAGATACATCATTTAACACATTAGGTACATGACGTCACGCTCTAGGCCTGTCTCTGACAGCCTAGGGGTGGAAAAAATGCCGAAAACTCTTAAAAGTACACAAAATCATGATGCTGTTAGGGTATAAATAATGAATAGAATATTGCACATTGAAAGCTGAATGCCATAAATATTGTTAGGGTGAGAGGTGGAAATGATAACCCACTTGACACTTCTGGTGGGTTATCATTTCCAGCTCTCACTGGAACAATATTTATGGTATTCCACCTTCTCTGTGCAATATCCTCTACATATTTTAATAATTAAAAACCAAAGTAGTAACTGCTGCTAATCACCATGTACCTGGCAAACCTCTGAAACAGCGCCATCAGATAGAGCCTGCAAGCTTATGGTCTGTAGTATGAAGAATAGACAACTGATGTAGCCAGCAAAGAACCATTCTCCGTTAGCATGAAGAACACAAAACAAGCTTAGCCTGCAAAGGAAAATTTTCAGATAGCATGAAGAATACACAACGGGTTTAGGCAGCAAAAAGGCCATTTTCAATTAGCATGAAGAATACACAACGGGTTGTGTCTCATCTATATTTGGTCCTGGTTTGTCATAATAGTTCCAGCTTTGTGCTGACTGAAGAGCAGACTCAGTGGGTGGACAGCACACAGGAGAAAGTGTACAGACTGATACAGGAGACGCCCCCTGAAGGGGACAAGTTTGCACAGGCCATCAGGGTAGGCAACTCTTAGCTGTCCTCCTGCATATTTTCTGTTCCTTCGGTTACTGTAGAAGACCTAAAATTTTATCCAGAAAAGGTCATTTTTAGAGGTAAAAGCTTAATTATATTTGTTGCTGAAACTCACACCGTTCCAGTAGGGTATCCTCCCTACCTTCCAGACAAATCTTTTAACACCTTCCCACAATCAACAGAATTCCCAGAATCTGGAAATATGAGCAACTTAGTCGTGGATGAAACTTCAGGTCATTTAGGGTAAATAAATTCAAACATGATGAAACTGCTCTATGATTTATTTCAACTAAGTGTATAGCATATAATAGAGACCATATTTTGGCATTATGCATTTGTCTATTCATGTAAGCACAGTCAGTTTTAGCTGAATTAAGTGTTAATAGGTCACTGGTCTATCAGACTAATTCTTGTTTAACTTTACTGGCCCAATGGAAACTCAACCAGTGTGAAGCCTTGCATGAGAGGATGTCCCAAGTGTCACAGTGTGTTATCATGGCTGGCTTTGTTACAGCATATACTGAAGCGGGAAGAGAATTGGAACAGCTGGAAGAATGAAGGGTGTCCCAGTTTTGAGAGGAGTAAAGCCGATGACACTCAGATCAAACAGAAGTAAGAACACAACAAATTCAATAGGAAAGAAATAATGCCAAATAATTATAATCATTTTGTTAATGAATAGAAGTTGAAAATAAAGCACTGAAGGTGCTGTGTTAAATTAGATTGAGTGTGCTAGCATATCACAGTGACACGGTAGCCTCACACCAGTGTTGTCACTTTGAGTTCAAATCCAGCTTGTGTTGTCTTCCACTTGTTTTATGTGGGAAGTTCTGCCAGCAACCTGTGTGTTGTGTGTTTCTGTTTCATTCCACCATAATGCTGTTCACTATTGTATAAGTGAAATATTCTTGACTATGACATAAAACTCTAATCAAATAGGTTGATAAATAGATAGATAATAAATTGGTTTGATTTCCAATGATGATTTAAATCCAAAACCTATGGTGGAGTAAGCCTGATCTAGAGATGTAATCCTCTCACAGCCTTGTACCAGCATGGCTCTCAAGTGAGAATATCTCGCCACTGTTTAATGTTCTTATAAACTGGACTCCTGTGCAACTATTTGAATTCACTATTTGTCATAATTTGATGGTGAATGTAGTGACTTCTATAAAATAAATTTATTTGGAACATTTTCATGTAAATTTTTCATTTACTGGCACTTTTACTCCAGTTACTACATCAAGGGTGGCAAAGTTAGTTCATGCCCTTGTGAGATTATTTCTCTCTGTGAAAGTGACCTGAGCTAACCTGAATCTTTGACCAAGAAATTATTCATACTTCACAAAAAGAATTCTCGAGAGCACCTATAAAGTGAATGAATCTATCAAAATGAAGCCAAATGCTTCACTGAAAAAACAACAACTTGAGATGAAAAATGGAATAACTGCTTAAGATTCAACAAAAAAACATTCATGGAAAGAGATCTTACTATTACACAGTTAAACAGTGCAATTCTTGAAAAGTTGGAATTTACATTATCATGTATAAGTGTTTCAAAGTTTCAAGAAATTTTTCTTTTGAGCATTTATCAGTATTGGCTGTTTATTCTCATGTCAAAGTTATGTACATGTACAACGTTTCTCAGGCTTGCGCTGATACCAGATATGTTATTTACAGACTAAGTCGGAAAAGTGTTGGGGACGATCTTCAAGCTACAGGTGGTAAAATCATCAAGATGGGAAATGCTGAGTTGACGAGACTGTGGAATCTCAGCCCTGGTAATATGGCAGCCTGTAAATCTGACAAAAGGTAAAAATTAAAATTTTCCAGCTCCGTCGATATTGAGTGATATCCCTTGCTGACAGTGGACTGATGATCTCTGTGGGAAGTCCACTAAACATTGGCTATTTGACCTGTCTGTAAGGGGGAGTTAACCATGTCTCCCGGACAGTTAAGCACACTTACAAGATACATTTTGTGTTGGGGTTATTATCTTGGCAGTCTGATTTAAGTCTAATGTAGCTTTGTGATGCTGGGGCCAGTTTTCTGAAACAGTATGGATGTGACAGACTCCCCAGCAGGACTGTTTTATCTTCACGAAATCCTCCACTTTTGACAACCGTGGTATAGGGTGCTTGTCTTCTGTGTTTACCTGGTAAATGGCGTTTTCCATTAGGCTTATAATGATGTGGAGATGTGACCAGCCATTGGCCTGCAAGGTTGCATACTTGAATCAGGTTTGTAGGGCACAAGGAGGAAGTGACTACTGCCATACAGGTGATATATTCAGGAATCTGGTGTATGGCACCAGTGAAATACATAAATAGACATGTCATGTTATATTGTATGATTGCATTTGTCAGATCAGTGTTGAGATTGTTACAGACAACGATTTTCTTTCAACTGGTCAGAACAAGGATTCTATTGGATTATAATATGTCTTTGATTTGACCTCTTGACATTTACCCTGGAATATATGGTAACTCAGAGACAAGTAAATCATTTTCAGATATGAGATGTTTATGGTACTACTGACATATCTCAGTCTTGACACAGATCTTGAGCTTTCCTTGAAGTTGTTAAATTGGAATTTCAGAATTGAATTCCACTGAAAGTATATATCAAAACGATTCCTTATATACCATAAGGCACAGCCCTAGTGTATCAAAATTAACAGTTTTTAAATCCTCCTAACTTGCATATATGCTCACTCAAGCAGGTAAGATGCAAATATGCTCAAGGTGACATCATGCTGTCATGTTTCTATTGAGCCTGGAATGCTAAAAAATGTTTTTCTAACTGTACCTAAAGTATTTGAACACTGAATGTGTCACATGACATTTGATGACGTTTAAATGTGCATTTCTTGGCAGGGTATTCTTACCAAGTGTGGAAGACTTCTTTGCAGAGCCTATTGAACAAGCAGATCCTGAAAACATGATTGAAGATGAATACAAGTTAGTGTTTCTTAACATACTACCACCATTGGTGAAATGTGGATGCAGCAGTAATATTACCTTGTCGTTCATGTCGTGCTTTACATGAGAAAATGCTTTATTGACATTTTTATGTTAAGCATTACATGAAATACATATACAAGTACCGGAAATCTTTTGGTCAGATATGATATCAGCATGTCTGTGTGGGATTGATAAAGTAATTAATTATGGTAAATAACCTAAAATTTGCCTGTAACTATTTGCACATTTTACTTGATTCAGAGAGTACTGTTGATCGTAAAAAAGTGTTTTGAGGGTTTATTTTGAAAAGGTATGATATTCTACTGGAAAGAAGTAAGTTTTAATTCCAAAAATTGCATTTTATTACTTTTATTTGCCTCTTAAAACTCTCTTTTTTTCGGTGAAATTCTGGGCTGTGTACAATTTTATAATTCAGGAGTTGAAAAGAATTTCAAAATTCGAATGTAATTGGGTGTAATGTAGTAATAAATTGTTTCCCTGACAGACTCGTGAACAACATAAATTTCCAGTGGCGAGCTCTGCGTCTACTGGCCAGGAGGAGCCCTCACTTCTTCACCCACACTAACCAACCAGCCATGGCCCTGCCAGCTTACCTGGAGCTGATGGTCACGAAGCTGGCCAAGGAGATGCCGGTAAGCGCCATGTAATTGTCCCACTATAATACAGTCTATGTGGATCTCCCCCTGATTTCCTTCTGTTTAATTCAAAAATAATTCTTCTGGGTGCAAATCACCTGGTTGCTTCTAATATGTCTTTGTCATCCAGTGACTAATGCAGTATGACAAAGTGTTCGAGCTTACTATAATTCTTCAACAGTTTTGCTTGTTTGCAAGATGTTTCTTCAAGCATATTTTGAGGGCATTATTCTGTGCAGACTGATAAAATTATACTTTTTATGATACCTTAAAATTGGCTAACACAACCAATTTTGTCTCCAAAATCAAATTAAGCAAATGTATACACAAAGAACTTAAATAAGCTCCCCCCCTGGTTTTCACTGCGGTGATTTTGCACACATGCGATTACTGTTCTTCTGTGTCAAAAGAGTGTAAAATGTGATTGGTTGTGAACCCTGTGACCCATTAGCTAATGAAAAACAATAGAAGGATTGGAATCCATCTGTTTTAATTGATAACACACATACATTTAAATCGTCACTAGTTTTGATGTGAAACAATGGCTTCACAAGTATAGTTCTGGAGTGAGCAGTGTTGAAGCAGTGGTTGAAATTACTCAATGAAAAGTCATTTGGTATCTTGTAAAATGTTTTACGTCAATATTGGGTGAATCTGCCATGTGCCTGGATGACAGCCTGAACCCTTCTCCTCATTCCACCTGTCAGCTTCCTGATTCCTTGGCCTGCTGTGAGCCCCGATCTCAACATTTTGGAGCATGTCTAAGACAACATTTGTCATCGTGTGCAAACAAGGCATCCATCTGTACATGATCTGTTCCAACTGGAAGCTGCCTTGCTCGAGAAATGGCAGCGACTTGCCCTGCAGAGTATCAGCGGGGTGCTTAATTATACATTTTGTGTATAGGTGCATACATTGCACCAGAAGTTGCTCTCTCATGTGGTAAAAAAGTTGATGAATTAGGGTATGTGATTAGGTACGCAGAAGCATAATTGTTTTATAAACAGGGGGATGACGTAGGTTTTGGAAAGGTTTTTGACTTGCGTATCATATGGGCTTCGTTTACCATATAGATTTTATGTACCTATTGGCTTCATGTACTGTATAGACTTCACATACCGTATTAGCTTCATTTTCAATATAGACTTGTGTACCATATTGGCTTCATCTATTCATGCCGAATTTGTGTACCATGTTGGTTTCATGTACCTTATAGACCTTGTGTAGCATATTGGCTTCATGTACTCTGTGGATTTCTTCTATAACTTTCCCCCAGCAGCCTGCTGAAGAGGTGAAGACCCAGATCGAGGATGAGGAAGAATTGAAGGATGCTCCAGATGAAGTGGATAACCACAAACACACAGACACTAGTAAGTCTATCACCGCAACCACACACACTAGCAAGTGGATCACCTGAAACACGCACACACTTGTAAATCAATCACCACAAACACACAGACAGTAGTAAGCCTATCACCGCAACCATACACACTACCAAGTCGATCACCACAAACACACACACTCTTGTAAATCTGTCGCCACAAACACACACAGTAAGTCGATCACCACAAACACACGGACACTACTAAATCCATCACTAGAACACAAACACACACTAGTAAGTCTGTAACCTCAAACACACAGACACTAGTAAGCCTATCACCTCAAACACACAGACACCAGTAGGCCTATCACCTCAAATACGCAGACTCTAGTAAGTCTATCACCTCAAACACACAGACTCTAGTAAGCCTATCACCTCAAACTCACAGACACTAGTAATCCTGTCGACTCAAACACCGACACTAGTAAGCCTATCACCTCAAACACACAGACACTAGTAAATTTATCACCTCAAACACACACACTAGTAAATCTATCACCACAAACACAGACACTAGTAAGTCTATCACCTCAAACACACAGACTCTAGTAAGCCTATCACCTCAAACACAGAGACACTAGTAATCCTGTCGACTCAAACACAGACACTAGTAAGCCTATCACCTCAAACACACAGACACTAGTAAATTTATCACCTCAAACACACAGACACTAGTAAATTTATCACCTCAAACACACACACACTAGTAAGTCTATCACCTCAAACACACAGACTCTAGTAAGCCTATCACCTCAAACACACAGACACTAGTAAGCCTATCACCTCAAACACACAGACACTAGTAAGTCTGTCACCTGAAACACACACACACACTAGTAAATCTATCACCACAAACAGAAAAACTCCAGTAAATCTATCACCACAAACAGAAAAACTCCAGTAAATCTATCACCACAAACAGAAAAACTCCAGTAAATCTATCACCACAAACACACAGACACTAGTAAATCTATCACCACAAACACACAGACACTAGTAAGTCGATCACCACAAACAGACACTAGTAAATCCATCACCTCAAATACACAGACACTGGTAAGTCTACCACCTCAAACACACAGACACTTGTAAATATATCACTTCAAAGGCACACTAGTAAGTGACCAACCGTTAAGTTAATCAGTTTCAGCAGAGAGACACAGTAAAACTAACAAGCTCAATTTGATAGACACCAGTTTATGAGCTGAAATAGATGGGTATGAAAAAGTTGATCAGCTCAAATTGACACAGGTAGGTTGAACTGCTAAAATAGCCAATGTAAGGTGTGTAACTTTGGTATGTACTATATTAAATTATTCAGTCTGGAAATGAGTTTGGCTCAGAAGGGGTAAGAGACTACTTTTTTCTTCACTTAGTAGATTTTAGGCTAGCTGTTGGTTGAAAGAGTCATGTGCAGTACTAAGCTGTACTTGCCTGACTCAACATACAGAGGCATCAAGCCATTTGCAAGTGACAAATATCTTGACTTTGAGAAGGAATTGAAAATAATTTCTGCAATCCATTAGTATCTTAAAAACAATGGAAATATCCAAGTATTTTCTAGAACACATACAAATTATTTTTCGGCTACCCGGGGGGCATGATAGTCTGTATTCCGCTGAATTTTAGATACTCGTATATTTTATAGCATTGCTTTGAAAAGAAAGGAGTTTACACTTAAATGTTTTGAAATGTTTCAGATGTTGTTTTGTTTCATAGTAGTGCTACGCATTTTACAGTGTACACTGATGTCAAAAATTCAATCATTATTTTCTGAATCCAAGATCTTATGTGGTATTTAGTGCCAACACTCGAGGTGCATCGGCGTGTAGAAATAAATTTGTTACCCATCAATTCTTGTTTGATACTCAATTGAGTATCCTATTTCCTGGCAAGGAAAACAGGTAGACATACCTGTTCTGCTGTAGAATGAAGAGTTGAATCATGTTGTTCCACCAGGTCCTACAGAGGTTGTTGAAAAACTGACCCCTGAACAGATTCAGCTGGTGTGTGACAAGATTGACTCGGACTGGAAGAAGCTGGCCACAGAGCTGAACTTCCCAGATGATGACATTCTGTACTTTGACAGCCAGACCACAGAGGTGCCAGCACAGGCTATGAACATGTTGGTAAAATGGCAGGTAAGGAATGGAAATAAATCAGCGGAATGCGTTGACTGTATAAATCAGCTTTCAAAACATTAAGCGTGAATTCATGTGTTAGGCGAAATCACGCTTCACAGAGATTTGCATGGCGTTATATAGACTTGTGTTCATATGTCGATCCTGTCATTTTGAAGAAAATTTACATTTAGAAATGGGATGTTGCTTTACATGAATTTTATTCCATCCTTGGAAATCAGTTTTTCATGAATTGCCTCACAGAGTGCTTAAAAATGTAACAGAAAGACTCTTTTTTTGTGGCATTCCTTAAAAGCAGCCTGTGAAGCTTCAGTGTGGTATTCTTCATCAAGATGTGTATAAACTTTGCTGTAGTTTTTAGTTTTAAAATGTACATGTATGTCATACATTTTCTTTTTTCTTTTTACTGACATCTATGATGTAAAATCATTAACTATACTAATACTTCAACTTCTTCATCTCCAGAACCATTGTTTTGAAACAGTCTGACAGAACTATGGTTTTTAGAGAAATAATTTGCAGTTTTATAAAGCTGGTATCTTTCACCACACAAACAAGTTTTAGTGTCATTTTCATAAAGCATAAATTTCACTGACAAAATCACTTCAGTGGTTAAAAAGGTTGAAGATTTACTGTACATTACCTGTGATTGATGGTTGTACTATGTGTGGTTCCTGGGAGAGGAAGGCTTGACCTAAGCCAGACAAAATGTCGCAGAAAAACAGCCAGAGATGAGCATAGACAAACAACAGTTGCATATGTGGTTGAGCTTAATCCACATGATTGCACGAAGACCGCCTGAGCTGTTGTCATTCAGTATAAGCCCCAGTGGAGAGGCAGGGGGAGATGTGAATGCCTTTGTGACTCTCCCTGCTCTGCTAATCTTCACGGTTCAGGATAATATGGCTTATGTGAATAGTCTGGTCAGCCATGAGTGATTGCGCGCTGGCTAGACGGGATGTCACATCCAGTGTGATGGTCATGATGCTGTAGTCACGCTGAGCATGCTAATCTGGGATCAGCGAACAGGCTTGAAGTCCATGCATATTGAACACATCTGGGGAAATCTGTACTCTATACACTCAGCTGTCTGTTACACTTTTGAAATATCTCGCCTTATGTTGTCAAGCTTTTAACCAATCATTTTTTTTAAATTTGAATGTTCTGCTCTAAATATCTTTAGAAGTTGTTGAATATGGTGCTGAAGTGTTAGAAGTTGTTGAATATACTGCTGAAGTCTTTTCTGAACTAAGAGTTTCTATCATCTTGGAGGTGCCAGTGTTTCACTTGCAATGTGAATAAACAACACCGTAATGCAGTTGTCCTTGTATGGGACTTTCACGTCATTCATAATTTGTTGCAGGAAAATGAGGGGGAGAGGGCAACACCCGGGGCCCTGAAGATAGCCTTGAGGGAGATTGGGCTTGCAGAAATTGCAGAAACAGTCTTCAAAAACGTCACAGAATGAAACTTCATCATTAAATACAAGCCATTAATGCATCCTCATTTGTTTGTATTATCATTCACGTCACCAATCTCATTTTCTGTGAAAATGTAACTTTGATGGAAAATAAATCGTGATACATAAAAAGTTCAGGACTTGTACGTTTTACCTCACATAAACCATATTAAGTACAAGCAAACTGATCTATCTTGTTGGTTCTCATCATTCTGTTTGACTGTGTACTATATTTGCTTAAAGTGCCACTTCAATTCCGGTAGAAAAAGTTAAAATAATATGAAGGAAATCCTGCGGAACAAAGGTAACGTCATGGTTCAAAAGTGTTTACAATGAGCACATGCAACACTATTTAACCCTAAAACTGAATATTCCTCAAAAAACAAGATATTCGGCTGTAACCGTAAATATTTTCTTTGTGTGACATGACAGTATTCTGTCTGATGTGATATCCGGTGATCCATTTATGCTGGGATAAAGTCAATATTATTGGAAAGTATAGCGTCATTTGTGTATGTATGTCTGTAATTGTTCGATGTCACAACAGGCAAAGTGGAAAGGAGAGAAGACTTATTTTTGTATTCTCCTCCCAGATGTGCAAAAGCTGTGCTAACACACTGCATCTTTTTGTTTTTTTTACAATTTAGAAAGTAATTTTGACTATCTCAATCTTAATCATATCACCTTGCTTTCGAGGCCAGTGTAGATCTTCACATCTTTGACCACTGATTGAATGATCATCATGAGTTTACATCACATTAGCAATACGTGCAACATTCAATACCCATGTTGTTGTGCAAACAGGTTAAAATCTGAGAAATGACCACCTTGCCTGTTTATACATGACTTTTGAGGTACTGGTGATTGGCGATTGTCCACTCCAACCACAATACTGACCGCCTTCACATACATGAAACATAATCATTCTTGATTATCGTTTAGATCACACGCTGAAGATATAAAGTAAAAAGAAATAACAATGCTTGCTATATTCAGATTTCGTTTTTATTCACCAGAGAAAATGTCAAGAAGAACTTAAATATAAATGTATCTGTACACATGCTTCTTGCATTTCTCCAAACACGACCCAGTTATGTGTAAATGTGTGAGTATACAGAGGACAACAAAGTGCAGCAACAACAACATGATCAAGCTGTCAACCTGACACAGTTACGCAGGAGCTTCTACTCAACAAAGGCATGGGCCAATAAGTTAAACAGTAGTTCTGAGTGTGCATGACACGTCTGGAACTCATGCCATGTCTCTATATGTTACAACAATGTAACCCTCACCCGTCCAACACAGCTGAGCTCAGTCAACGCAATTTATGTGAATTTGAAACTTTGCATGTACATGTATATGTAGTTTTCAAATTAAAAACTGAAAAAATCCACACAATTTGCATGTAGAACTGAACGAATCATGGGCTGTTTGCCACAGACTCATGTGCTTTTGTTTGTTCCACATGACTGGTTTTGTGCAGACTTACTCTTGAACACTCAATACCACCATCTGACCTGTTGAACATATGTTTCTTCTGTAGTTCTTAGGCTATAAGAAAAAGTGAATTTAACTTCTCAAATGGGGAAACGCATGTAGCTCCTTTCTGCCACTCATTTACATAACATATATTTGTCAACTGATAAAATAACCTAGCTTGGGTTCAACATGTTAAAATCAGCAGGCTTCATATGTTCCCAACTCTGTGACAGACTGGCTGACTCAATCCAGCTACAACATTTTACCCACGTCAGTGAACTGCTGCTTCAAATGCAGTCATAAGTCATGTCTTCATTTCAGTATCTTGTGGTGTTACTCACAAAAAACAGCAGATGACAATGCTGTGGACAAGCCTTGGTAGATCGTCACGTATGACTCGTTGCTTTATAACATGCTTGTTACACAATTCACAGAGCTTAATCTCTTTGTGACCAAACACACCACAGACTTGTTCACAAGGTAAGGATTAGCCAGCCATCTGCTGTAAGGTCTGGACTTTCACAGATGTATGCAAGATGGATACCACAACAACATTAATATCATATTGTTCAAAGCTCCACAAAGATGTAACACAAAGGTTTCAAATGAGGTTCACGCAATAATGTACAACAAAACAGCCTGTGCTACTACAGATATAAAACTGGTACTTTATGCTGCTTGCTATTGTCATCCATATTCCTTATGCTGGAATGCTTGTAAAGAACTGTATAAAGAATTTACATCTACATGTACATATACATGTGGGTGTATACAAGCACGTCGGACATCCATACAAAGGTTGTGAAGTGATGACACAGAATTATGGATGATAAATCCCCACAAAAAGCAAAAGAGCTTACAACATGATGGAAAAAATTTCTGGGATTTTCCAGCATGATGGGTTTCAGAGTCGCACAAAGTCAGGCCACACAGACTGCTTTACAATCAAACAGTTTTTTTTATGCCTTCCCATAATGAAAGACTTACACATGCTCTTCTATCATATTGTTGTTTCAGTTCAATATCAGATGATGAAAATTTGATGAACACCATCAACTTCTAGAACTGCTGCCAGGTAAAACTTTAAGGTTCAGCACTAAAAGTAACAGTTTATGACTTGTTTGCATCTAAAAATGTACTTCTTGAGGCAAATTTGTAGAACCCGTTCAGTGCACCTTTCAGTACCATTTGAGGATTCCACCACTGTCTTTGTTGCCCAGCCAAGATTTGTATACACATGTACTGAAGTGTCCCCTAAGAGAATTCAGTTTCTACCTTTACTTGATACCCCATAACACTTTCCTTTATATAGACTTCTTTACAGGATGTATTTGATGCTTTACTCTTTTCACCTAAAATCATGTTTTGGAAATTCTTGAACTTTTAATGAAATAACACGTAATTTGTACCTGTATTATGAAAATACATGTACCTTGCACAGAACGCAAGGAATTTAATGAGTGCATAATACACAACATAAACCATTGTTACTCCAATTCTTTATGCATAAATATTACAGGTGGCAATAAAAGGAAGTGTATGAAGCATTTTTAATCAAAATGAGTTTCCCCCACTACTTTCTTATACCAAAAAAATCAGACCCTTGACAACTGCATAAATATAATTCTACAATATACAAAATTAATTGGACCTATTATACACGTGCAATGCTTTTTCACTGGTAACTAAGTTACCTTTCATCAGTTGAAAACGTAAATAATATGCTAGATTTCTGGGATACTCTCTTATCTCCCAAAAACAAAAACAACTTATAAATTGGATGGACAAAACATGGACACACACGACAACTAGGCAGGAAAATCAGGAAGCAGTGAACAGAATAAATCACGTTATATTTGCTTCTCTGAACTGTTGCAAAAAATGTACACATTTTCAAGAGCAAATTTAAAATTGTCTGACACTTGAAAGCAAATATCTACATGTACATTATTTATTACAGGGCTAGATGTAGATCTTACTAATATACCCATAAAATATTTCAGTTGGTTCTACAAGGCTAAGCAGTGATACTTGATAATACAATGTCAATGCTGATAAACAGCCCACCAGCTTCAGTCACTGTATGTATATGCAGCAGCCACATTGCGAGGTTGACCATACTGTTTAAAATGAGCGTTGGACACAACAGTTTACAGGACAAAGGCAAAAAACCACTGGCTGTCTTGTGGACTGAATACACTCATGGTGAATCACGTCAGCTTGGGCCACACAGACACACTGGAGTGTAGTACTCAGCATAAAGTAAACATAGGAGAAACAATGGGTGTCTCACAAGTGTTGCAGTGTTTCACCCAGATCTATCGGTCCACCACGATGTGACAGGTAATGACTAATAACGGTCATGCCCCACTCCCGTTTGTCACCTACAGCCACATGCAGTCTGTTTTTTACTTTGTGTAGACGTTATATTGCACCCACAGGCCTTTGTTGCCCTCCCCTGTGTACGCAGCAGCTATCGCACTCCTGAGGCCTCTTTGTAGTCACTACCCTCCAGTGTGAAGAACTCCTCCAGCTTCCATTGCAGTGTCTCAAATGTAGGTCTCTCCATTTCCTCCTTCTTCCAGCACTCGAGCATGATGTCGTACAGGGTTTTGGGGCTGCCGGGTGGGCAGGGCATCCGGTAACCATGTTCCACCTGGTGCAGCACTTCCGCATTAGTCATACCTGGCAACACCCAAGTCAAACACAACCATGAGCCACACAGGACAAAATGCCAGTTTGTTACCACTTGTCACATCAGATATTTTATAATTTGTGGCTGTGTTTTCTAAAATCTGTCACACAGAAAGATTACACAAAACTGTTTGCACTAAAGCCTTACACTTATTCACCTGGTTGGGGTTGCATGCAGCACTCAAGAATATTTCACTTATATGTCAATCAACATAATTGTGGGAGGAAACCAGGCAGAGCTGGGAAACCCACAACCATTCTCAGGTTGCTATACGCTTATAAATTAGATGTGTAAACTTTGAAGTATCATCCCAATGCAGGCCACAGATCACTATAAAAGCTTTCATGAAAACATATTCACTAAAATTTACCCATTTGTCAAAAATGTCAACTGGCAATGTCTTAAGTGTCTTATAGGACCCTCATCTGTTACATTAACTGGCATCCAGCTGATAGTCTGAAAGTGATGCTGTCACGAAGTTTGAACTACACCAGTCTGGTGTTCATGACCACTTGTTGTAAGAGAATCCTCACTGGTAAACTCGATTCCACATATCAACTTTGTGTACATACTGGAGGAGATGTTTTGTCTGAGTGCATGTCATGCTGCAGAGAGCCAATCAAGTTTAGTAATATCCACTGTATGATGATGATGTATTCAGAAACTTTTTCTGACTGTTTTCAGAATGATTGCTTGTGCTCACCTGGATAAGGTACTCGGCCGTAGGTTACGATCTCAGTCAGCAGGATGCCAAATGACCAGACATCCGACTTGATGGTGAACCTATTATAGTTTGCGGCCTCAGGGGCTGTCCACTTGATGGGGAAACGTGCCCCCACCCGAGCCTCATACTCATCCTCCTATAATCACAGATCATGATGAGTCAGAAGGATAAATCCTACACCTCAGTACAGTAATTCAAGAGGTAACACTTCCCATCTCCAAGTCCATCAATTCAAGTCCAATTAGGGTGTGAAGACTCTGACGAAATATTGAACTCTTTTGGCTACCTTAATGCTCCAATGATATCAGATTAACAAATTATGCAAGAGAATTAATAATCCAATAACTTTCTCAATAGCATGACCACCTAGTATAAACTTCGCACCAGTGTATAATGCCAAAATGTACACCAGTGTATAATGCCAAAATGTACACCAGTGTATGATGCCAAAAGATGAAGTATTTTGTACTGGCCAAATAAACTAGTCACAAGGGCAATGAAATGATCTGATCTGACAAACCAGGGATTGGACTAGAATTCATATATGTATAGAAGGTTACAAGTCATACATCATATTTACAAAATCTGTCATAAAAGAAATGTAAAAAGCAAACTGCTGTACTTTTCACACCCTGAAAGAGAATATTAAACCCTGCAAGGTAATTCTTCCTTTCCACCCACGAACCATTTACACTTTTTGTTTCCAATTTCAGCACTATGCAAGATTTTTCTGACACAGAATGAAACCTGATAAACCAAAAGCTCAATTTACAAGCCAATATTTCATGACCTACCCAAATTCAACACTAATCTATTTTAATGAATTTGAGCATCATTGTGCCCCCATACCAATGTTTCCCAAATATATGCAACTTAATTAACATACTTTTATTCATGGTTAGAAAATCTAGCAAGACAGATCTGCACCCATCTGTATGGTTCTGAGTAAAAAGGTGTGAGAATTACAATGCACCATGCACAAAACAGCTTCTCTTGATTGAGTTCATTCCAGGTGTTTGAGTCAAGGGAGGCAACCAGGGTCTTCATAAAGTGTCAATGGCTTGTTCTATCACCAGGACACATATATATACATGTACCATTATCGATACTTCTATGTCCCCATAAAGGAAGTGAAGACGGCTGCTTTTCCACAATGCACCATATTTACATTAAACAAGATTAGGTTGTACATGGCAGATTTGGAACCTCTGAAGAGATCCAAAAACAACTGCCTAAAATGTAATAAATTTGACTTCTCTACGAGCTATTTATGACTTAGTTCAGTGAAGTTAAGGCAAACTTATTCATTTCCAGCTGGTGATGTTTTGATGCAGATTTTTACCATGGATTGGTTCTGAAATGGCGTCTGTATCTGTAACAAAATGTCACCAGCCATATGTGAATTTGATTTTTTTCCCAATAAATGAGAATTTCAACCTAGCTTGGGCAACGGTGATGTGAATCAGTTATCTTCAGGGTAGACATTAGCCTCAATCTACCTCAACTGAAGCTCTCTCTGGCCAACATATTCTTGTGACAACATGTTATCTGGCTGAAACAACCTACTGTACCTCCACTTCGGAAGAGGTGATGTACACCAGTGGCTTACATACACAACTGATGCCACAAACCACACAGCTGCAATATACAGCACCCAGCGCTGAATGCAAATGCCAAATTTCCATATTCTGTATGGCCAACCGTATTATACCACACTATACTATACTGTATCTTAGAAAAGGTATCTGCTGATCATGAAACTCCCAGTTGACTGAGATAAACAAAAAAGCTGTAACAAGTACCCACTGCAGTTTTTTGGCGTTCACTAAAAGGAGTTGAGGCAGGGCGCCTAAAATGGCTTCCTGGAGACTGTTGAGGCACAGACTCATTCAAACCATTCTTTCACACAGACAGTAGAACACTATGGGTAAGAAAACCAAAACACGATTCTGTTTCTGCAGTGCAGTGCCAGTAAGCTAGATTGATGTGTGATGACAATATCTACCAACGTTGAACACATCTACAAAACACGCACAAAAAAAACTACATGGACACTATTACGAACGAAAAAAACAAGCTTGCAAGGATTTTCAACACCTAGCCAGATAATACTGCCTCCAAAAAACTACACGGATCAGGAGTAACCATTTCCAAAAACATGTCCACAATGTTGACAGATCAAATTCACAACTCCTTTTGCTAGCTGATCGCCAGAACAGCACAATTCGTAGTCTATGACACGTCCTCAGCCATATTTATGCCATCAGAGGAAATTATAAAATCAATCAAATGGCCTATAATCTATGCCAGGGACAGTTGAGACATTTGCTCTGAATACACAAAGGCCTATTTTGTATGATATTCCATTGCATTAACAATGATTTTAAACTTTCTGGTGTGCACCACTTTGAATCACAGGTGAATGGTAAATTTCCCAATAGTGCAACTGTATGTCAAAATAAGTACACTGTGCCTCAGCTGAGCGTTGGTCATGATGTGGGAACAAAACATTGAAATCAAGAAAGCTTCAAGTGCCTCTTATCACACTTCACACCTCTGATTCAGTCACTACTACAGCTTCTGGGCTGTACACAAAGGTGATACTTTGGGGCACCTAATTCAAAATAATACACAATAATGTATGCACTGTTTTCAACATTTCTTTATGTACAAAAATGAAACAAATCTCACAGCACAGATGGCACCTAAAGTTTTCTTTTTACATGTATGTGCAAAAAGAGGCTGAAAAAGCAGTACAACTGTTACATCTGCTCTGTAGTATATGGTATATAGTGACTGCACTACCACAACAAGTCACAGCATACATAATTGTACGCATATACACACGCTTCACAAGCAAATCTGTAACAGGTCCATTGTTGATATTTGTCTTTAAAACAAACTCCGAGGAATATCATTTATCAGCAGTGTGATTGGTGCCAGTTTTGTCACAGACCTCTTGATTCTGTATTTACAGCACTCATGTTTATTGGTATATTCCCTCCTAAACTTATTTATTCATAGCATTTACTGTATTAGAATAAACACTCACAGAAAGCTCAGGGCATCAGTAGATATATTAGTCATCAAATGTGTACATGCACACCACAAAAGGTTGCAAAGTGTCACAGGAAATACTCTCCATGCATCTTCTATGTTATTCTACAAAAGCTTCACGTGACAATTTATGAAACGTAACCTTCATTAACCTAGCTCACACACAAGGTGTTGTGTACTGGCTTTTTTTATTACTGTTCTTTAGCGTTAAGAGCATTCGTCCTAACTCCTGATGTTCTAGCACTTAACACGCATGTACATGTGTTACCATTTTAACAGCATATGCAAATCTGTACACAGTAGAACATTGTACAGAGCCAGCCCAGGTCTTATGGCTATGATGTACAAGGACAGATCACCATGACTACCTGGTGATAAGGGTTCACAATGTGTTCAAGTTCCATGGTTCAGGTCTCTCCTGCAGCTTTGACCTACAGGTAACGCCTATTTGTGCCGGAAGTCAATCTTGTAAGAAACATCTTTACACACGTGTATGACCAAATAATTTTAGTTAAGATATCCACAGACAAACTTTCACCAGATATGCAATTTTACTTAACATGATTAAATATGACTATATGGTCAGTCAGCAAACATGTATAAATACCCAGTTTCAAGGTATTATGACGTCACTTACTGTGAAGTATTTAGCAAATCCTGATGTAGCTTTGAGCGGTTTTGTGCTGTGAGTATTCTGCATCATGTACATCACTCAAAAACTGACTCTAACATAGCATCCAGGCTGTGGAGGCAAGGGCCCAAAACTCAACGAAAACCTTTGTTAAGACAAGTCTGTCTCCCCTTATTATTAAATAGAACCCCTGTCAACCTTCTAGCAAAGCTGTGCAAAAGATGAAAAACTAAGGCAACTTCGGCTTAAATTCACCCGTTTTCATCAAATTAACAACTTTTGCAACAAAAGAAAAATTATGGTCTAATGCTTTTTCAAAGATAGCTGAGACAATGTAAGAGTGGGTGTCTAAAGATGTTTTATCATCATAAAAGTTCTTATTACAAATCATAGAGACAAAAACAAAAATTAACAAGTAAACTTATGGATATTTTTCAGGCCTGCATCCTAATAACTCTGTCGCTATTAGTATGAATTGGGATTAAATCACCACAGAAAATGGCAAAATGCTATGCTTATTTTGCAAAGAAAATCAAAATAAGAATGAAAACCAAATGGAATGGAAAGACAAGAACCAAAGAGACGTGAGGAACCAAAAAATAATTACGAGACGTGGACATGGGAACCTACAAACACAACACGGAGATATTAGAATGGGCAGGGGAGGTTACTCACCGTGCCAACAACGGTACCGCTGTCCTGTAAGAGAAAGCTGAGCTCAGTCGCAGTCTCAGTGACTGACCAGCACTGCTACACTTACAAACGCAGGTTACCTGTCCCTTCTATCTCCTTGGCATTATTTATGTACATGGGAGGGGAGCCTCAGATTAAGCATTGTCAACTAATTCCATCGAATGAGAATTTTCAGAGGTGTAAAGAAAATGTTGTTGCCTTGCATATGCCAAAGAATTAATAGTGCAAAATCTGTTTTAACTTGCATTTGATACTTCACACTAAAACTGTGCACATTGTTCACATATGTAATGAATAATGCACACAAATGTACAGGAGTTATGTGTGGAAAAAAAAAAAAAAAAAAAATTCTGAGTTCATATGCACTCTACAAAACTAACCACTGATGGATAAGGATATGAATTTCAGAAAATGACCTACAAACCTAAACAGAAAACCTTCGGCACAGACATGGAAAATGTTTTAAAATGGTACCCAATCTATTTTTGTGAGTCCTCCTGAGCAGCAATTTGTTTATGTTCAAAATGTTCTCATATCACCACTCAATAAAATAGTACTAGTATGAAAAATAAAGACAAGAATAGACAAGTAAAGGTAAAATAGAAAGGAGAAAGAGAAAATTATGTACTTAAAGACAACACTAATGAGAAATGCACATTGCTGTAAACATTTTCTTTTCATGTTAATTAAATTTAAAGAATAAGTCCATTTTAAATAGGTTCTAGACATCCACAAAAAGTAAATTCCATACTGATAATCTAAATTTAGATTACATGCTTGTGCTAAACTAAAGACCAGTTCATTTGATCTTAATGGATTGCAGCAACATAATTGAGATGCAAAGCTTAAAGCTATATACATACACGTACAATCAGTAATTACATATATATTTACACATTTAGCTGTGATCCTCCTAACACCCCTGCATCCCTGATGGAATATTCCATGTAAATGATGGCAAGAATCCATTCCAGGAACTTAGGGGTGATAGGTTTGAAATGTACATATATTCATGCACAGTTAGTTCTTGTTTCCAACAGTACTTGGACACAATGCAGGGGCCCTATTTGGCATGAACCTCTGTACCACTAACAATTGCAGTTAGGGTCAACATCCTTGCCAATTAACCAACAAGGCAGCAACCCTGACCTCCCTGAACATCTCCTGGAATGGACTCTACCAATCTTCTTTAAAATCTAAACAACAGACATAGCTGGAAACAGATGCAGAAGAGGATAAAGGGGAATGGATCGTACAGGCCACAACACTTACACAATAGGACAAAAAAAAATTTTTTCACCTTGATAACTCTCGCCAGACCAAAGTCTGCAATTTTCACGTTGTTGTTGTCACCCACGAGGATGTTTCTGGCCGCAAGGTCTCGGTGAATGTAGTTTTGGGATTCCAAATACGCCATGCCGCTGGCAATCTGGGCAGCGATGTCAATGAGCTGAGGCAACTTCAGCCCACGACCTTTACCTGCACATGGAAAAAAATGGTGTGATCCTTAGGCATTTCACCATTAAATTACCCTGGACAGTTAACAACACTGCTTATCTTTTTACAAGTGGTGAAACATCTAAAAAAGAGATAACTACTTATTTAAAATCATTTTAATAGTGTAATTTTATTATGAAGCCTAGAAGATTAGTGCGAAAAGCAAACAAATTCAAATTCACAATACCTACGACATCTTCCACAAAGACAAAGCCATCTTTCACTCAGGCTTACAGAGCTGCTTATGATTGCTAAAAGGCAAACTTATTCTAATCAAAATACCTTTTCTGTGCAGCCCTTCACAACAGGGTCTCTTAACATGATTCCATACATTATTGCCTATCATACAGTTTTGGAGACATTGCGTCCTAAAGAGGGGTAAACAGCCAACCACAAATATTTGCACTGAGGAAATAGGTAGGAAGTCATTTACATGACATTGTCTCTATTTTCATCACAGAGGAGAGATACCCAACCAATGAATCTTTGCATGAAATGTCAACAAATTTGGCTCAGTAGTTTTGGAGATATAATACTATCAGGCCAAACATGAATTCTGACAACAATAAAAATCAGTCAGAATTTGGTATAATATTCTCTGACATAGCTCTTTTCAATAGGCTTCCTACTGTACCAAAGATAAACTTTTGAATAAACATGACATCGCCAATAGCATTCAAACTTCATGAGTGATAAAAAGGAATAAAATAAAAAAACAATAACAACAACAACATTTGTTAATGTACATCTGAGCATCCTACACATTTCAAGAAAAAAGAACGACAGCCTGATGACCTCCCTTGAAATCTTTCATTCGTGCATGTACCTGACGAACCTCAAGACCATTCCTGAACTGGACACTGGTCATGGAACACCTATTCCTGTACAATGCCAACTCAGGTCAAAATGGAAAAAGCATTCTGTTACACATTTTCCAAGAATAGCCCTGCTTTAAACTGCATTTCCCAAAATTTAATTGTCAGAAACGAGCACAGCAGCTAAAGCACACCTTCACAACATCAATGGTTTCTTTTGCTCAGCAGCAGGAGGACCCTAGACTGAAATGGCCACTGTCGGTACAGGATACAAATCACATATAAGCCTTAACTAGGTCATCCAGTGAAATGTCTGAGCACTAAACATCATTTATATACCCTGTTCAAGTCTGCAGTGCATATTTAAGAGGGAAACTCTGATTGGTCACAACATCTCCTGTACTCTGACACTTCATTGGCCGTCTGTGCTTGTCTACCCTGAAGACTTTAAGGGATGACTTCTGGTGTAGCAAGAGTGCTAGAGCTTTGTACCCATAAACCACCATTTTTTCACCTATGCTATGAGACCAACTCAACTGCATTTAACCATCACACCATCTACAAGGCCAAGGAGGACAACCATAAAAGAATATGTAGAATGTACAGAAGTACAATATAGGCTTGAGATACATGGGTATTCACAGGGTTGAAACACTGTCAACGAGACACCACGGCCTCATGCTCTGGGAAGCCTGAGGTGTTGAATTCCGCTATGGGCACAGAAAACCTTATATTCTCACACATCCATTATCTAGTACAAGCAAAACATGGATCAATTACTGTGGCACGAAAACCATTGAGTGACTCATGCATTGTCATCTAATGGCTGGCCGAGGAGAGAGAAGGAGAATTTATATGATGCGGCTTGATGGCTCTAGTCTATGGACAGGGCAGATGTATTGGCAAGCTAACAAGCAGCGCCCACTCTATTTTTACTCCTAGCAATTGATTTTCACCATGAGCTTTCTCTTAAGCCTGATCGGTTACAAAACCAAAGGTCTACTCGCTTCAGGAAGGGAAATGGTTCCTTATTTAGTTCACTCTGAACATAGCCTCGCCAAATATTCCCAGGCACTTACACTTTCACACTGGGTGATGGGTTAATTAAGAATCTGAAGTGGTCCAACAGGAAGTTAAAATCAAAAGCTGATGAAGGTCTGTGTTACTTGACAGAATTCGGTCGGTGGATTTCCACATTATTGATATAAGGTGAGATCTTATAAGCAGAAGAATTTTTCAAAATAGGTGAAAACAGAATCAAGGTGATCTGAGGATTCATAAAATTAATTTGTGCATAAGAATTTTATCGCATGAAAAGCAATGACCGCTCAAAACCTAGGAAATCATGAAATACGAAAAACTTAAGTACCAACTGAGCTGGTTTTTGAACTTGACATGAGATTCCACAAGGCAAAATGGCACATGAATTTTACCATAATGGAAGATGCAAGTATCTGTTGTTATTGTTGAACAACACTTGAAGCAGTTTTTGCACAGAAGTTTGCCACCAATCAGAATACATGAAATTAAAACTATTGCACAAATCAGGCTGGCTTTCAGCCTTAATCTTGGTTTCATAAAAAGAACCTGCCATTAAAATTTCATGCTCCTATACAAGACAGGTTAAGCAACTTGTAAACGACCTACAAGTAACGTCATCGTTATTTGTGTGTGACAGCACTCTTTCCAAATCTAGGTCATGCCATCTGCTCGTTTTTTTTTTCAAGCTGAGTGGCTTTTACTTGTTATGAATTTCTCAGTCTGTATTAAGGTTTTTTCACTTTTACCTGCTTAAATATGAAATTAGAATGACAACGACCTATTCTTGAAGCATTATTCTACTGTAAGTAACGATTTTTGTTTGCAAGAAGTAGAAATTAAGCCTGAAAAATGTTGTAAGTCAGCTGCATGTGTTTTAAGGCTAATATTAGCCGCGTAGGCCAACTGTACCGGGAAACCGTTTATATAGGAATATATAACTTTACTCCCTGTAAATACACAAACAGCAGATTGCTGTGCATCATTCTTCATTTGTATCTCGGGTGACTTCACGAAAATATAAAATTAGTCTTATTTACTTCATGGGTCTTACTCATGTCACTTGAGTAGCTCAACAGTTTTCTGTCCCACGACTTGAGTTCGCCTGCATCAAATGCACAGGTCTTACTCTTACATGTAGCTCATTGACAAGTTGCTTAACCTTTCTATTATTACCCAGGCTGACTGGGTAATCAGAAAAGCACCCCCATCTCCCTAACAGCTAAGAATGTGGCAAAGAAAATTTTTTTTACAAGACTGAAGACTTACACTTCCCTTACTGAACACAGTACCAGTACATAATTTCTCTGCTTACAAAGTGCATATAATTTGTGAGTTGGTAAAGTGGCCGACAGTTTATACTGCTTTTGCTTTAAGCGTAACAATAGAAGCTGTTTACATCTTTTATTACAACTTCTGTTTACTCTAAATGACCTCAAATTTCATCAGTCACAAAGAGGCTTATTTTTCTAGATTGTGAGAGCTCTACTGATTGCAGAAAGGTGTTATGAAGCTTGTTTTAAAGGTAGGGTGACACCCTTCTGCGAAAGTTTCAGCTCCAAAAGTAATATTTTACAGCATTCACTTGCCCCTAACAATGCAAATGACAAAATTTTAGGTCATACACAGTAAACTCCATGTGAATGTTGCATCTGGAGCTGACATATTGGCCTTGTTTGGGGTTACCTTGTAAGAATTCCAGAAGACTACCATTCCTCATTAGCTCTGTGACAATGTAAATGGGCTCGTCTTTGGTGCACACTGCGTACAACTGTATCAGCTTGGGATGCCTTAACTTCTTCATGATCTGAGCTTCTAACAGGAAATCTTTAGGGTCCATGGTTCCTAGAGGAAAACAAGAATTTGATTTAGCGTTTCAATGTCATACCTGGTGGTAGTAAGTTTCTTTATGTGAAACCAAGGTAATTTCTCTACAAGGATGCTTTTGAACATGTCAGGCCCCTATTTTGCAGGATTGTTTACAACATTTATTTATTTTTTTGATACTCAAGAATATTTCATACAACGGCAGCCAGCATTAAGGTAGGGGGAAACCGGGCTGAGCCCGGCCGACACTTACAACCATACTCTGGTTGCTGGCAGACCTTCCCACATACAGCTGGAGAGGAAACCAGCATGAGCTGGGCTTGAACTTACAGCGACTGCATTGGTGGGAGACTCCTGGGTCATTTCAGTGTCAATGTGTAACACAAGCAGACCAACAAAATCATCATAATGGTGCTTTGTCTTTTTAGTACTTTAAATATAATGAAATGAATTGTATTGAATTGATTGAAAAGAAAACAAAGAGGTAAACAACAAATCACTGAATGCCTTGGAAACTTATCATTTTAGAAAACAATAACTTGGGAAGTCTGAAGATCAATCGAAGGAGATGACAACAGAAATTTTATTTCCTTACCTGGTTTGAGAGTTTTGATGGCCACAGGCGTTGTGTTGTTCCATAAACCTTCCCACACTTCTCCAAACTGACCATGGCCAATCTTGCGTATCAACCGCAAGGAGCTCTTCGGGATCTCCCACTGGTCACTGGTATTATAAGATAAACCAATTGTCTGTGGTTTCTCCACCTGCAATGAAAACCATCTTATTATACATGTACTTGTGTGAACACATATCTGACACAGGGTGTCATCATGTCTGGTTGGCAAAGCATACCATATCATAACATTCACATGTAGATATTAGTCTCAACTGTTACTTCACTTTTCTCACATTTATTCAATGATCAATACAAAAAATACTACACTGTTAAGTCTAAACTGTAACAACTGTTAAAATGTAACAAAGACAGTCCACACGTTTCCCACCTCCTAGTGATGTAATGTTTAGGGTAAAGCATTTTGACCTTCACTGTGGAAGACCTTCTATAGGGTATATCGGGAGTCAAATGTCTTTAATTTTTTAATTCCATCTTAATATTTGTGAAACTTCCACTTGCAAGCTACACAATTTAATCCTGCAACCCTGTTGAAAACCTAAACTGAACTTTTTTTTAACGTATATTCAGATAAGTACAGATAACTATTCAAACACCATTTGTCTTGGACAGGCAAACTTGTGGATTCCCTCAGCCTCAATGCTTGTGGGTTCTTGGTTACAAACTGTTGACGACGCTTATGAAGATTTTGCACAGTGTATGACTGGTTGAAGACCACATGTTTTTTTGACCAATATGGAGTGGAAACATGTAAATCATGTGTGGCAAACTTTGTCAGCAACTTGCCAAGGTCATCTGCCCATTTCTTCCACTCATAAAACTGACCACCATCCCTTAATTGGAAAATCCTTCAGCATAGTGTTACATATGTGTAACAATCAATCAAACGTCTTCAGTCATTTACACAGAGCATAATTGTTTAATCTTGTCTTGCAATGGAAGAAAATAATTAACAAAATGTAAAATTTCAAACCTATTTGAAATGAGTGAACGAGTCGGCTTTCATTTACATGTCTTTTCATAATTTCTGTCTCGAAATATCACTACATTGGCTGGGCAAAAACTTTCACTTCAGAGCCTCACAACTGTCTTTCACCTTTGTTGGGGGGAGAGGGTGGGGTATAAATATGCAACAAAAAGGGAGTATGCAGTGTAAGTATTGTCATTTTAGGAAGCAGTCCTGTGAGCTTGTTGAAGTGTGAACATTTCTGCTTAATTGTGTGGCTATGTCTCTGATATACCCTACCCAGAATGGTTACATGTATAGTCTCCATTACTCTCTTATAGTGTAAATTCTGGGCAGACTATTCTCTGGCGTATGGACTGACTCATTTATTATCAGTCATCATGACCTCAAACCAAGGGCAAGAAAATAACATTTTACATCATGTCACATGACAACTGTTCTTGTACACAATCTACAGCAATTACAGCGAAAAAAATAAGAGTTGAGCAAATGAAAAGGGACAAAAATTAAGCAGTGCAAAGCCGTTGTTGACGTACTGTCCCAAATTCCTTGCAGTTCCGTTTAAGCAGACTCCTGATTTATTACCTTACATGTCTTGTATACAACACAGAGATCAATTTTTCAGACACAGGCACAATATCTATCAAAACATATGCCTTGTGTGATCTTTATAACACAAATGATTACTTGGTAGACAAGAATAAAAGTTATTTCTTCACTCCGCTTCACATTAACCTGGTCGATGGTTAATTAACATCATGGTCATTAATTATGGGTCCTTCCCAGCTATCAATACTAGCCATACCCAATCAGGCAAATCCACAACCATAACTTCCGACCACTTGAAACAATAGTTTAGAGTTCCCACTCTTTTACCGCTAAAGACAAGAAAAGCCCTAATGTGCCATGTGACCTGTCAAAAATGTAAGGTAACTATTTTGGATCACATTTACTAAAACATGGGCGTCTAAGAAAAGTTTCAAAAAAAGTTATTTACAGTGACATCTGATAGGGAGAATTAAGTTGAAAGTTTTTTAATTCAGGATGCTCCTGATTGAAGAAGAGGTCGTTTGTGCCTCCCTAACACTGCGAGACAGGTGATCGGTAAATTAAAATCAACAAAATTGCCTGACATTTTTTACAAGTCACCTTCTGTGACAAAGGTGTTTCAACTCGAAACTCCCCTACTGAAATGAAGGTGAGAAGTGAGTCCTCCACACATTATATACATTTATGTCACACACCTTATTTTCCACCTGCATGTCAAGGGAATCCTGTTAGCAAGCTGTTACACAATCTTCAGAAGTCATTACTAAGGCAAGTATTATTAAAAAAAAAATTACAAAGAATGGAGAAGCTTGTAACATGATCAAAATTAATTAACCAAAAAGGAATAAATAAAAATAATGGTAGCATATCTACATATCTAAGTATATCTGAAAGCAGGCCAAAACAACGGCTACCTGATCCAGCATACCTGAGTACAAGGTTTGCGAAGGTTGACACACAGGCCATCGGCATCACCACTGTAATGGTCCACTAACTCGGCTAATGTGCGGAACGTTACCCGTCGGGCAATGAAAAATCCACCCTCATCTAACTGTCGAATTCGGTAATGTTTTACAGTATCTCCGTCTCGCACTGAAAATATCATATAAGAAAATTTTTTGTGAATCACAGACATGCTATAACATAAAATACTTCCAATGGCAACATTAGCTGAACATAATGTCCAAAGTTTCAGCTGCATGGAGTCGGGTCAATTGGTCAGAGAATCCTGGACAAAGGACCAAAATGTCCACTCAACCCCCAAGAAGGAAGAAAATTAGTCTCTTATTACATTAAAAATCCAATTTAGTTGCATAAATGGAGTTGTTCACTCTATATAATGGGCTTCAAACTGAAGAGCAGCTATCTTTTTTAATATCCCTAATGAAAGTGTACCAATCTGGGATCATCTAACTGTAAAATACAAGTAGAATCAGGATGAACTTGCAGAACTTCATGTCCACATGTACATTCTATTGTTGTGGCTTTTCTACTATACACTGCACATACATGTAGGATTCCTTATTCACGAGACAGCTGCAAGAGTTATACAGGTAGCAGACGCATCACATGGAAGGGTATAGCAATCAGATGGCATCATCAAGACAAAACGTAACAATCTACAAGTTGTTATAAAGATGTACAAAGTACATACAGGTGCATGCAAATGTGAATGTGTACCCATTAATCTTACACAAATGAGCAAACAACTCACACTATGATGTCAGCTCACAAGCATGTCACTTGTGTGCTGCAGCATGACATCCAAGTAAATCACACATGGATAAAAATACCAAGGCATAAAACAGGACACCTCTCACACTTGTGCTGTACATCCTTGTACATCCATGTAAATGCCTGTCAGATGTGCCACAAACATGTGAACATCACTGACCTAACATACACATGTACAAGCACATATAAATGATCATGATGAAACCTGTTCATTTAACCTCAGGATACACAAGCTTTTTTTTTAAGGAAAGAACAAAACTGTAAACTTCACTTGCTTTCCAATAATTTCCCCACACTGACCCTAGATCCACTTCACTCTATCCACAAGGCGGATATTTGAATGGCGCTTTAACAGGCGAAGCCATGGTACATTCTATTTACTTTGCTTGAAGTAGTACCAGTTTCTACCATCTTGCACCTAAGGTAGTTATTGCATGTTACCTGCGAAAGTGCACATCCACATCTTCGAAGTACACACCCTCATCTTTAAAGCCAGCAGGCTGCTAAGGAATGAAGGTGAGGACGCTGAAATTGCAGATTTGTGTCTTTGTGTACCTTCACAGGAAACATGCAGTAACTGCATGCCTTGCTTTACTCAAAACAAAATAATTAGAACATGGTATGGCTCTGCCTGTTAAAGCAACATCAAACTATCGACTCAAGGACAGAGCCAAGTAGGGCTCTCTACTTCCCACCTCCTTCCACATATGCTCCTTTACTACTGTCCCCACCTTGAACTTTTCAGTCTACTAACCTGAGAGTGAATAATCATTCCTTCGACTCTCGCTGTCTCGAATTAAAAACGCTCCATGTTCGTTCTCTGGTAGCAATAATTTCTTCTCTGCTTCCACTCTTTTTATCTTCCCGAAATACCATCTGAAAACAGAGTGAAAGAAAACTGTCTAAGTAATGTAAAACTTATTTCCCATCAAGGACTTTAACAAATAAAATGAGAAATACACATCCAGTAACATGGCACAAGCAAGTTGGAAAAAGTACATGAATAAATACACATCTAGTAACATGGAACAAGCAAGTTGAAAAAAGTACATGAATCTGGCTGGCAACAAGGTAAATTTTCTACAGAACAGTTTCATAGCTGGAAAGGGAAGCTCTCATCTGTGCTAACATAAGGCTCCCATACTCTATGAATATATTCATGCGAGGTTTGCTCGAGAGGCAAGTCACACTGATTCTGTGACATCAGGCAGAGTAAGTGGCTGAACATGAACTCAGATAAAAACAGAACAATATGGTCTCAACATGTGAACAAAGCACAGAATTTCACAGCCCAAAATAGCATTATGACAAGTGGTATATAACCTCAAACTAAGGGCGGGAGTAGGGCTAACCTTGATATTGCCTGACCTATGTCATTAAGTATTTGTACAGGAGATGTGCACAGCACACAATATTTTTTACTTCAAATCAAGGGGAAAATGATAAACCAGTCAACGCGCAAGGTAACTTGTTTACTATATGACCCTAAGCATGGCTCTATGAAAGCTGGCTACATGCATGTTACACTGACATGAATCTGATCAAGGACATAATATCCAAATAGTAATAAAATAATAAATATGTCTGTCACATCAGGGTTGGAATATCAAATTACAGCAAGGTTAAGATCCTTTGAACTTGTACACAATGAGGCAGATGACTGGAGATATACAAAAAAAGCATGTATAATATAATTTAGTGAATTTATAACACTTTCACAAAATGTATAAGTGTGTGGGAGCATTCAACAGTTAGTCAAATTACCCTAAATCTTTTCAACCACCTCTGCAACCAATATTTTGAAACATTTTGACAGAACTATGGGATGTAGAGAAATAATTTGCATTTTTATGAAGCTTGCAACTTAAATCACACAAACAATTCATTTTTAGCATCATTTTCATAATCATTGTTGCATAAATTCTCCTGACAAAAGAGCTTTAGTGGTTGAAATGGTTGAAGATTTACAGTATACCCTTCAGCAATAATGCGATTTTAACCCAGAACTACTTAGGGGTAAAAGAGGCAGTACAACGACGAGTAAAGATATGCATGTGTTTTGATAGTCACTTTATGCGGTTGCCACTACATAATTAAGTTTGTTTCATTCTTTGGTAATTCTGATGTTTAGATAATTAATCATACACATACATGTACCTCACTAGATTTCAATACAGATCAGCAACCTGCACATGGTCGCTGGTCTCCTCCAGGCTCTACCAGCTTTTCTCCTACTATAATGCTGGCCAGCCGTTATTTATAAGTGACATATTCTTGAGTATGGCATATAATACCAATCAAGTAAATAAATCAACAGAGATCAGATTACATGTAAACAGACTTGAGAAGTAAAGGTTTATTATCTCTTCTACAGGGAGCTGAGCTCTTAATACCAAACTGACAGGATGATATACAAAAAATGTACATGTAACAAGAACATGCATAGTATGCTATACACCTGTGTATATGATCACACTCAATTACTTACACATGTATACACTGAAATCTACAGGATGTACATATACACTAAGTAGAATAACTGAATCTGTAATGGATATATATGAATATATAAGCATTATCCTTAAGTATTGCTATAAAATATCATGTTTAAATATTCATTGCCAATTCTCCAGTCATCTTGGCACTTAAATTTACAGCTGTATTTGTGTATAGCTTTGTATTTTCAAAACACATGATGTACACAACATGTATCATTGGTACATGTCCACATGCTGTTTAGGGGGCCTAGATTGGACACATACTCCCCTCCCCCTTATACTGTGTACTGTGTCAGCCTGGATACAGTTACCACATTCCACAGTGTGACAGGCAGCCAGGGGATAACAGCATGTCATCACGCCTGGTCAAGTTTCCTGTTTATATCACAGTGCTAACATGTCTACAAGACAGGCCACCCATCCCCCTAACACCTATAGCTTACCAGAGGCTTTCCAGGAGATCTCTAGCCTGTAGCACCTTCATACACACAGGTATTTACAGACATATATGTATATTTATTACAGGACTTATCCCAGCATGCTTCTTTTTTAACAATACATGGAAGTGTACATGTACAAGTAAAACTAACACATGTCCCATTAACCAGGCTGTTTCACCATGACAGTAAAGCACCATAATGTGTGGTGGTTTTCTCAAGGCTTTCTTTTTCTTCTAACAAAAACTTTGGAATTCCATCGTGTCCATAGATGTGAGTGCAATTCATGCATTATTCAGTTGGGCATAAAGCTCCAATCAAACAAATAAATGAACAGTTTTGAGCCAGATTCACATACATGTACATGCCAAGCCTATGCATCTTTTTATTTGTTTTTTTTTTTTTATTAATTTGTATTAAACCTATGACATGAATCCAGTAGATGTACCTGTTTATTGGATACTGGTACCATACATGTATTGTATGTTATCTCCATGCTTCAAATGATCAGTTTCCTTACAGTACCACTATGAATGCCCTGATGCTGACACACTGACTACATACATGTACGTGTATGCACTGCTAACACAACCCCCACAGACCCATAGCTTAGTATTTCTTCACTTTGTTAAGAACTGCTTGTCTTGAAAGTATAAAAAGGGTACTTTATGAAATGACAACAAAATTAAAAGAAAGGACTTGTTTGTTCAAATCCATTAATGATATTAAAAAGGTATGACAACTTTATCAATGTTCACTACATGCACATCAGAAAAGACATTATTATCCTACACAATTAGAAGTACATTACGTGTACATGCCGTTCGTGCCACCTAACTTTAATATTTCACACCTAACAGTAAACAACCATTTTCCATTTCCCTTACTGATTTCCTACAGCTACATGTACAGACATGAAGATACAACAGTTTCAGGACTACCTTCTTCTAATTTTTGGGACAGATATTAGGACTGCTGAAAGCTAAAATTACATTTCTCTTCCAGTTTTTTCCGAGAGTAAAGATGCAGATGTGTTGTTCATCAGAACATGTTGAATTAGTTGTTCATCCATGTAAGAAAAAACGAAAGTGTGAATTCCTGTTACACATCTACACTGGCGAAAAGGGGCAAACCAGAAGTCCAAAAATGCAAAGAATTAGGGTATAAGTAAAAGTTAAATTATATTATTCTGTTATTGGTCCACACCTGTCGTTAGACTTAAATAGGGTTGTGTAAGGCATGAATGTCATGAAGCCTTCAATTGTGGACAAATCACCTTTGGGATTAAATAACATTCCTATGGGTACAATTTAGAAGCTCATACAGATAATAACATTGACATAAAAGTCAGTCACTTGTCATACTGTGGCCAATTTAAGCAAATACTATTCCTGAAAATTTCTGAAATTTCTGACACTGACCTTGTATGTTTAAATTCTGACACAGTGATAGATGTCTATTTGACATGTGCTACAGTACAGTATACATACACAGTGTATATCCTGAATAGCCTGTGGGATAGCCCAGTTTGAGAAGACAAGCTGCCCTTATCAGCTCATTGGCCCTCCCTCTCAACGCTCTCATTTATTTAAATACAGATTAGAGCTAAGTCCAGGTTGACCTGTCTTCTTGACCTCTCAATCACCTGTGGGCTTGTTAATCAGTCAGGTGAGATGTGGACAGGTGTGTAGGGGGAAGCAGTAAGCCTGCATGATTAACGCACTTAAATACCTTAGCAAGATCTTCTACTCAAGGATATATATATCTGTAAGTGGGGCAGATCTTCCCTGAATTCATTGAAGTATAGGAGGGCAAACCATGTACAAATCTTCATGCAAGAAGTAGGGACGACAGAGAAAGGAAAAATGCTATTTAGCAATGAAAACGAAAATCAATAAGACTTTGAAATGAGATATATTTGGTGCACATGCATCTCTGCTTCAAATTCATGTTGTCATCTGAAGCCATCGTGATTTTAAACTCTAACAGCCATAATTTGTTTGGCAGATAATGACCAGAGTTCCTGAGCTGAAAAGAAAAAAATGCCTTTTTCTCAACAGATTTTTCTTTTTTGTTGAATATGAATGAAAAGAAAGTCTCACACGACCCATTCCTATCAGGTCATACAGTAAAATGCTGGCTACAGCATACAGAATCATGTGAACATGACTGCATTCCAAAAGTTTATTACAGGTATTATGTTCACGACAAGTTCCAGACGAATCAAGCAGGGAAGCTTACCCTAAACGATCAATACAATTATTTACCTTACCATACATGTAAATATACACAGACTTGGAGTAAAGACAGAGGAAAGAGGCTGGGGTTCCAATCTCAAGACACAATCTCAACCTGGTGCAAGTAGCAGTTTTTAGTAGCATACATCACGTATGCTGTGACAGTGAAAATGACCGGCTTATTAATCACAGAGTCCGCCTGCAGGTCAGCTGTGTCCCCTGTGCTAGCACTCGGGGTGAGCCTGCCTGCCTGACCCCATCTGATCAACACTAATAACACATAAGCTTGACAACACTGTGTAAAACACAGGTCTTTTTGTATTGCAAGCACAACCTGTGGCTCAGTAAGTAAAATCAGCAACAAAAGTATCAAGAAATCAAATCCTGTACATGCACATATTATAAAGAAATTCCATGCATTAATTGCCCTGAAAACTGACATTCAGATAAAATATGAGAGCTAAGGTAAAAAAATCATGCTGAGTGCAGCCTATCCAAAAATAATTAATATGAGAGTGAGAATTATGAAGTTTATAAATCACAGTTTATATTTTCTAAGATTCTGAAACCTATTTCTACGCGTTCAGGTTTACATACCTATTATGGTATGTTCAAATAACGATTCAAATTCATATTTTAAAACCTGCATGCTTGCTGGACTTATAATAGTCATTCTAACACTGATATCCATTCATTTACAGCTAAAATAATTAGTTAATATAAATGTACAAGGTTCTGGTCATATATAATACAGGCTGAGTACAAAGAACTTTTTTGGCTGTCCTGGGCTTTAAGTGGAAGGGCTGGGAACAGTAGACCTAATGTATTACTTACGGGACATCTAGACATGCAGTGAACTGTAGCAAGCGATACAGGAATGAATCATTCAATAATTGAGAAAATTGATAGCCCACAGAATGACAACAGGCAGGTCAATTCGACTGGTAGTCAAGCCCTAGGAGTACCAGGGGAACAGTGCTCTTTAATACCCAGGACTGTAGTTACAAACACAGGGCTGGGTATTTGGCATATTTATAGTGGTGCAGGTCAGGCAACTCTATGTAGCTGTGGAACATAACTAGGTCAGCCACCCAGTCTCCCTGCAGTGCTGAAATCTGCACTTTTGTATTAGGATATAATCCTATCTTCCAAACAAATCTTGAAGCACCTTTCTTCAATCAGTAAAACTGGGAGAATCAGGCAATGTGAGCAACCTAGTCATGGACGAAATTTTAGGTCATTTTGGGTACATGCACATCTCCCGTGCACAACTACATGTAATGCCAAATTCTTACCACAGAAATGCATGTAAATGTACAACTTATGCAAGTCATTGTAGTCATACACTGTTTGCAGCCTTCCGGATTTAAAACGTTTACATTTGGTGATTTTAGGTGTAACAAGCAATTTACTGTGATATCTCTTTGTAAGCTTTGAATAAATACAAAATTTGTTAACAAAATGATTTTGGTTTTTCCACAAGCAAATTAAAATCTGTCTTGAAATTTACCACTCCTGTCCATCTGAGTAAATTTACCAAGTCTTATAGAGGCATGTACTCCTACTGGTAATATATACTAATCAGTGACATTCCTTGTGACACACAGAAGTACTATCAAGTACACATATCTGCTATCATTCTATTTCTGGTGCTTGGTGTTGGTCTGCCTGGGGTTGAATAGATTATGCATGTACATGTATAACTGTCAGCATTTCAGCTTCAGCAAACTACCTACCCAAGCACACTAGGGAATCTGTATATTACACCCTACTTACCTCTGCTGAGACCAACTTGTAAAAGAAACTAGAGTAGACTTTTATATACCATTTTATCATGTATGGATTTGATCACCACATAGGTATGATTTTTCACAAAAAACAAAGTGAGCTGAACTGATCACTGACAGTGGATAAATATAATACTTTGCGCATGGAGTGCAAAATGATTCTCATTACAACCTTTATGCATGTTCATTACAGTGTTTTGACATGTACACTCAAATTCTCATCCTACATGTTCTTTCTCCCCATCCGCAATGATGTTTATGCAGAAGCACTTCATGTAAACGCAAAAATTCAGAAATACAAAAACATGTACAGTATACACATGTATTTTGATGAACATGTTTCTCTCAGAATGTAAAAATACATATGTACAGCAAGCCAACGTGTAAAAATGATTCTAACATACTTGAGGGAATACTATGGGTTTTTTGAGTCTGCATGGGTCGCCATGACCTCACACACTCAGCCCAGAGACGATTCAATCAAAGACAAGCCCATCGTGAGTCATATTATACAGACAGACATTTCTCAATGTAATGCTGGTCTTGTAATTTGTCTGAACATGTAGTACACATATCAAGGTCAGTATGCTTACACTGAATGTTCTAGTATCTGCTGGCATACATCTAGGTCATGCAAGGTATTCTAACTGAACATGTCAAATTACCAAATGAACGTCATTTTTTCAAGAATATTTAAATATATGTAAAAGTAATGAGGAAACATGAATTCTGACAAACAATTAAACTGAGAGACAATACTGTCACTGAAATAACATAAATCAACCACTTTCTGATCATCAAAAACTGGTATATTTCCCAAAATCACAATTACTGCTGATGTCCAGTTCAAGTACATTCCCACAACCAGTAACAAAGTCACAGCGTGCTAAGTTGAAGGACTTTAAGTTTGACAGACAGCTCTTGTCACATGCAGACTGAATCAGTGTGTACATTAATCATGGAAGGAAATAAATAAAGAGCCAGCACACATGAACTGCACACTTATTAGTCACTGTCACTTCACACAGACTTACAGTGCACTGTGAAAAAACAAATGTGTTTGTAGACAAGGTCTGACAGTTTTGAAACAAACACACAAACAAATCTCAAACATCTTTATATGATCAATAGAACTCTTAGCATCAGGCAAGATGTACAACCTATTTATTTATTTGATTGTTGTTTATCGCCGTGATACTCAAAAATTCTTCAATTCAACAAATGTGGTAGGTTTTGAGGGTGACGAAAACTGGAGTGCTAGCCATCAATCTTTGGCAAATTACTGTAATAAGGGGAATTTTAGGTTACTGACCGCATTGGCATAAAGTAATAATCAAGTATAAAAATACATACATATACATGTATCTGTCTTACTTTTGTCTTACTGAAAGGCTGTTTTGCAAGGAAAAGGTCAAAATATTAAGAGTATAAAACACAGCACTGAAAGATCCCTCTACACACTTTAAATGTAGAATAATGTGTAAGAACTTCATGTACAGGAATCCAACAACGCATAAATCTTAATACAGTGCGTACGTGTACTTGAACAGACATGCTACTGGTGAGATTATTTAATCTGCCAATTTCAACAGCTACATTCGAAATTATTTAAGCTTAATACTTATAGTGAAATCATAATATTTGAGACAATTTTTAGACATTTGTACATACATCTACACAATGTACAATTACATAATCATTGTAGATGTAACCATTAGATATACAGGAATGCAACAGAACCAAGGTACATCTAAATTTAACACAAATATCCAAGAAGTGATGACAAAACACTTTCCTAAAGATGCCATAGATTTGTCCCTTTCTCATACCATGGTAATATAGGAGGTTCACTATACATACTCATTGTTGATCTACCACATTCAATGGCACAAGATGCTTAGCAAGTTGGAAATATTGTGGACAATGTACTGTACTGCAACACTCAGCATATTACAAACCAATCAGGAAGTGTTGCACAATTTATGGGAATCTTGGTGACACTTGGAATTTTACACTGAACATGCTTTGATTATATTGGTACAAAAAAAAATTACTTTTTGGTTTATTGACTATTGCATGTATTTTGTACTTGGAAAAACTAGCCAACCACACTATTCATGTCCTTTACATGTGTGAGGCTGACAGAGAGACATTTACAGGCCTAAATGAGAAATACAATAATACTATAGGTCTGACAGTTTCTCCTGAGGACCAAAAAAAGACTCTGGATTGACTTTCATCAAGTGCCAGGCCTTAACTGCTTTATTATATATTCTTGATTGATCTATATAAGCCAAGTAAAATCAGTGAAAGTGTTTTTCAGTCTACCACTCCGAAACAGGACATGCAGCATTCTCACTATGGTTGACACTTGCAAAACTGAAGACAAATTCAGACCAAGTAACTAAAATAACAAATTGTATTATTATGCAGGTACAATTTATCCACATCAAGCATCAAACTGGCCTCATCAGAAGTCAAACACCTAGCCCGATGATTATCTACCACAGAAAACAAGCACTGAACCATGGTAAAACTGCCTTGATCATAACACTCTACCTAAATTATATCATAATTGCCTGACATATGAGAGGTACAAATGATACCAAAAGGTAACAAATGAGTTCGTTGATAACATGTTTCATAATAATACGCAAAACAACTCCATTATATTTCTGCCTTTCTGGCAGATATCTATGAAAAAATAAATGTGCGTGCAGCAGTTCACTAAAATTCAACATAAAGCCATCTGGTGTCATCTTTTTAAAAAAAGCAGATGTGTTCATGCAAATATATATCTACTAAAGTTAAATATACTGTATGCACTTTGTTGACAACATGTCCATTAACAGCAGGTGTTTTTACTCCTCGTGCTTTGATGTTTTTTGCTGAACTTGTGGCCTGGCGAGGGTAATTACATATACAAGGCTTTTAAGTTAAACTGAGACCCTGCAGAGCTTTCTGTAGTAAAAAAATACCACCACAAGACAAGGTTTTCAAGATAAAGAAACACACTGACTTCCCTTTGAGCAACAATGTTGCAGTTTTACAGGAGGAGAGCTATCTTGTGGCTATCTTATGTAGCTTTCTTACGGCATAAAGCATCGACTAATCAATGATAAGAGTAGTTTTACATGATTGTCAATATTGTATGTTTACAACTCCGAAGCGAGGTCTTGCACTTGGAAACCCCATATTTAATGAACAAAAACAAGTATGTCCAAACAGGCAGCTTTCATGTATTGTAAATGTTCATGTTAAAATTAAGTCATGTCTCTAGAGGGTGTAGGTCTAATGTAGGTCCAATAAGTCCAGTGCTAATCTGGAAAAGTATTTTACAATTGCATTCAACACATTCACTGTGATACATGTAAGTTGCAGAGTGAAGTTGACAGCTGAATTGGCAATGTACTGTAATGCTGTACCAAAATCGTCAGCTTCAATCACTCCCAGTATGAATCACGATGAACTCATAGTTAGACTCTATGTTTTATCATTAAATCTTAATTATCACCATAACCTTATAGATTTATGCAGCCATCAACAGACAGCCACTTCTCCAGGCACCTGTGCCTTTCTTTTTTGTTTCTGTCAACTTCAAGGTAGAGTAAATCTGTCCTCTTTTCTCATAAATGTTTTCATTTTTGTGTAAATCTGCCATGTATGGACAATAAGCAATTGCCTGTCAAATGAAAAGATGAGATTCTTGTACACTGAAAAAGCTTATGACTTTTCCAGAATCCCCAAGTGACTTAACCGCACAAATGGAAAATGGCAATCAACCCAATGAAGTGAAGGCCACTTGTGCATCCAAATTATTTGATTTTGTTGTACATACATGTGTGGGAATAAGGTACAAGCATGCTTGTTTTGAAGTGTGTGTTCATGGTAACCAGTTGTAAGCATGTTAAAACAAAATAAAATCATTTTCTGCAGCTCATGGGCAAAAACCTTTTGGTCCTTTCACTCAATGACATAGGTGACTCAGTTACTGCTTGGGACATCACTGCATGATTAAATCAGTTGAGCCCGATATGTGTGGCTATCATCATGATAGCACAAGGCTTTCAACACTGGCTGCTACAAACGGTACACACTGTGAAACAGACTGTAGGAATCACAATGGACAAGTATTATCAGAAATCCACAGATGCATGTGCCTTCAATCATAATCCAAACTAGAGCCTGGAGTGCAACCTACATGTAAGCTATTAGATAGCTGGATAGCCAAGCAGCTGCATAACCAGCTTATTGATTAGGCGTATTAACCCAGCCTATGTAATGGTGGGACAGAATAGGGTAGTAAGGTCCATAGGGTTACTTTAAAACAAGCTCAGGTGAAATCACTATCATCAACGTACAACATGAACTTGTTACACTAGCATCACAAGTCAGATGGTCAAAGATTTCTTTCATCCATTTAAACTATTCACGAGAGGTAATATATCACCCAATGGGAACACGTACATATAGGCCAAGTCATCAAGTGAAAAAGAGCATATCATATTTGTTGTGTTCTCTTGGAACTGTGAAGCATTCAGATGTCATTGGCAACAACAACACCTTGGGGTCGTAAAACTTAAGTCTACACTTTTTCTATCAAGTTCTTACTTGTTTGTTGACTGCTATATACAACGCATGAACATAGATACACCTATGCATGATGAAGATGAGACCTACAAAGAAATCTTCCAGTGCCATGATCCAAGGAAGCCTTGAAACCTATATTTTGACAACAGCCAACGACGTCACGACAAAACTTTGTGCATTTCACTATGCATCATGGCCATCATAAGCTGTCAACCTAATAGCATCACATCTTGCAAAATCACTGAACAAAGAACTGCCCGAAGCCCATAGCCACAGAATGGCACGAAATGATGTTTGAAGATTCAGTACCTGTACATATGCCACTACACTACCATTATGAATAGGTTTTGTTTAAACATGAGGCAATGATCTTTGAGGTGGACAGGCTGCTGAGGAATGAAGAAAGGTAAAAGGAAGGTTGTAGGCTATCACCATACATGTATATGCTGTATCTAAATACTGGAGCAAAGGTAGCACGATACATGACTAATGTATAAACATGCATTCACAAATTGCTTGCATTGACATTGCACATGTGTGTAAATGACTATATTTATACATACTGACGCAAACCACATCATTTCTAGGAAGTGATGATCATTTGCTCTTTAGTTTGTTCAATAAAAGTGTGGTAGAATTTTTAAAATATTTTTAGAACAATTCTGGAAAACTTCTTTGGGAATGAATTCAAGCTTAGTGGCCCAATTCGTTATCTGTGCCATTATATCCCTCTCCCCACCACCTTGCCCCTGTACTCCCACCTTCCCAATGTTATATAGATCTGTGCCTCTATTCGTAGTTTTGCAGTGATATCATAGCAGCTCTGAGTCAATTAACAGCCCTGTTTTTGGTCACATGACTATATTGCAGGCGAAAACAGAGCAAATTTTACCCAGGGCAGATAGGCCTTGAATAAGGCTTTGCCATCTAAAATGAAGAATAAAGCTTTTTGGGGGGGGGGGGGGGGGGGAATTTAGAATTTGCTTAGACTTCAAACATAACACTTTCAGTAACATGCAGTTCATTAAACTTTAGAAATCATCAAAATTCAGCATTTCACTGTTTTAGCCCAATGTTATTTACCAACTCTGATTCCTTGCAAAGTACCTAGATGCGCTCAAAACTATGAATATTCATTCATAGTTTTATTTTATATGCAGCCTGCTGGGAGCTGTACCCCTACAGCCCACTATGATCTGTGCCCAAATACTGAAATCCTGGCTTAACCTTTACAAACTGAAATGTAATGTCACTTTTTCACATATTTCACTTGCATGCAACAGCTGTGAGGTTTGTGGCTTGAGGAAGCTGGGCAACATGACACTAAACTTACTTTAAGCTAGGGCTAATATACGCTGGAATATGCATCATGTCAGCCCCAAACAGTAAGCTGCCAGCCTTGGTTCTGGCAAATCCTAACCCTTATTCTCTGATTTAAAATTTAATGACTCTGAAAGATGACTCCTCCCAAATATATTCTCAACAATGAGAAACAAAAACATAAAAGTCAATCCTGAACAAATCTGTAAGAATCACAGCTCTGGCATTACAAGTATAGAAGTACAATTTAATGAGCATGGAAAGGTATGGGAAAAAACTGAAACTAAAACTTGTAGCCATAAAGACATGATTGGCTGGTAATTTAGATATGAATGGATGATTCAAGCATCTTAAATGCTTAAAACACCAAGGATGTTCACCTGAAAGTTGAATTATTTTAGTTTACTATTAGCATCAATTCTTCCTTAGATATTTGCATTCTGATGGCATGTAACATGTACGTTTACAACCATGTGAAGCCGTGTGGCATTTCATTTATGTGGTTAGGCATATACAATGATGCTCAAGAAGAGATTTTGATACCAAAATGCTTGCCTTGTGGAAAATGCAACTGACTGATAGAGCAAAATAAAACATGGAAGGCAGAGGGTGATTTATTGCAAGCACACAGAACAAATTCAGCATGTCACAGCATTCCTGGGATAGAAAATCCTGCATGTTTGAGTGAAGACTCCAATGGCAGACTGGATGTGTCTGAAGACTATATTTGAGAAAGTCGGCTATACCCAAGTGCAGTAATGCAGAAACTACACTGAACTAGACAGACATTTACAAAGCTTGAAAGTGTTGTTTTTAAATCTGTTGCTTTGCTAGATGTCCAGTCAGTAGTTTCCATGTTACGATCACTTATGTGAGGCCTAATACACCCAAAACACCCAAATGAACTATCATTCCAGTCTTTTTTTATTTATTTATTTGACGAGCAGAGCCTAGGGGAAACCCACGACCATCCACAGGTTACTGGCAGACCTTCCCATGTATGACTGGCCAGGAAGCCAGGGTCAGCTGAACTTGAACTCACAGCTATCACATTGTTGATAAGAAGCTGGGTCATTGTGATGTGCTAGGGCGTTAGCCCGATCTTCTATCTCCTCATTCCAGTCTTTAGGCTCTCCCCAGCTGTCTTAAACAGAAGTCTGACTTTTAAGTAACAAGTGTTTGACACATAATCAATCTGCTGACAATGTATATATTGTCATTTAACACATGGCAAAATGTACCCTAATTCTTCAACCTTTTCACATATGAAAGAGCAAGTTTCAGTGCAATTTATACACGTTTCTAATTTAATTTTGGAGACAGAACTACATTGGTTGTCAGTTTCAGGGCTTCACAAAAAGTATGGTTTTATCAGTTGAACACAGAATAATGCCTTCCGAATGTGCTTGAAAAAGCCGCATTGGCATTGGAGCCGTCTCGAGAGATAAACGCTGTTTGGGCGATACAAGAGTGGGGGTTCTTGCAAACTAATGCAAAATAACGCTAAAAAGATGTGATTTCCAGTAGTTATTACATGCACAAGAAGAACAACAGTCTAAGGTATAGCAACTACAGGAAATCACGCCTTTTTAGTGTTATTTTGCGTTTGTTTACGAAGGCACCCACTAATGTCTGGCCCAAGCAGCTTTAATCTCGTGAGACAACTCCAATGCCAATTCAGCTTATAAACACCTTGTAAACATACGAAAAGGTTGAAGAATTACAGTAGGTAGGATTTTATACAATCACACAGCTCAATTCCTGGATGGTAACATAAATAGATGGATATCACCATCTATGAAAGAGTATACAGGAATTATTAGAAATCAGTACACTTGATTAATACATACATGTACAGGCGTGTACACAGAAGTTCACGGATATACTAACTGAAGACTAAGTGATTGAAAACAAATGTCAACTTACGGCTCTGATTCCAAGCTTTTTATACGGGCAACATAGTTTGATGGTATATAGCCTTCCAATTTCGAAGCCCGCGACTTGGCATACCACCAGTCCCCTTGTGTATCATTTATAATTTCCAAATGTTCCCCTTTCTTGAAACTCAAATCTTCATCAGTTCTAGCATCATAATCGTACAATGCTACAAATATCTTAGCCGGGGAAGGAGAATCACTGTTGGCCTCGGTGGGTGGAGCTGCAGACGAGGTTGGGGTGCCGGCTGCCTGGGAACCTGAAGCAGCCACAGCTCCACCAGTGATGCTGGTCGAGCTTACTACACCATTCGACTCGGCCAGCTTTCTCTGAGTTTGCAAGTCGGCTCCATTGTTTTGAGAAGCCTTGTCGACTGGGCCGCTTAAGCAGTTGCCCATGATGACGGTCAACGACTGCAGGCGTTGCACCCTGTGCCGTCCCTCAGAACACAGAAGACACAAGCACTCACATTTAGACGCGTTTTCCGAATTCAAGGGCTCAAATTCATCACAAATTTGAGAAAATCGCCCAGTCGATCAGTACATAATGATGTCAGTGTGCTGCCAGAGACTAGGCCCATGCACTACCATACGGAAACTCGATTCGACTGGCTATGTAGTTCCACAATACTTTGACGACATGCCACCTCACTTTAAAAAAAATATCTTTAGTATCTTAAAAATGTTTCACTAAGTTTTAGAATTCACAGAAACATTTATACACCCTTAAAACAAGCCGTTATGTCGACAAATAATTATATATCACTACGCCGAAAAACTAGGGAGAGGTGAACAGTGCTTGTTTGTAACCGCGCTTGTCATTGGATATCTTTATCCAACGAGGCCCTAGAGGGGGAGATTATAATTTTCTTCTTATTCTGAGATGAACAGATTTCAGGTATGCGTGAATATGTCAAGTAATAATTGAAAAAACTAATTTTAAACGTTCCTTCACTTTCCTTTGATATTTTGCAGCTGCCATTCCACAAAATTGCTAATATGTTTAATACTTCTTTGAATTAAAAAATAAACATCGCCTTCTCCGCTTGAACCTCCCATGCCTTACCTACGGAACTACAAACCACTCACACTGTTGCGTCTGCCTGTAATATCGACAACATAAACTCCGTTATTTATAGCTGGGACTATTGTACACATGATCGTCCCAGACTAAGTGCTCCCCGGAAAAGACCACTTGAAGAGCTTTCCAAAATTACTTATTTGTGGTCATTGTGGGTAAACCTAGTTACATTTTCACGGGATGATATTTAATAATCATTGAAGATGACTTTTCCAGTACTGCAACAGATCATTTGCCTAAGCGTTATAAAATAATCATGAGATAAGACATTAGAAATAAACAGGCGTATACACACGTGTCTCTCGTTTTCCTGAAACCAATTAATAACATCCTGATCCTCATTCAGCATACCACTGCGAATGGAAAGACCCGCCCTTCGAATGTATGCTAATCTTAGCCACAGTATTTTGAATTGTATTTTGTCATCGTTCATTAAAGTGCAAAATTAAAATGCTGACATTCATGAAGCTGCATGAGTAGAGCTTCATGGAATCTACATGAATCGGTAGGCCAACGTAGGCTGTAGGCCTACTGAGGTTCATCTGATCGATCAAATTTTACACGTTTTACTCAAGTCCTTACAGACTGGACCTATCCACACATCACCTTTCCCTTGCCCAGACCAAATGGCAATGACTTTTTTATTGTATAAATTGACTGCAACATGAAGTCAGTTTAATTGATCATACAGGCGCGGGAAGCGGAAGGGGGGGGGGGGGCACTTGCGCCTCCACTTTTTGACGGGGGGAGGATACCCCCATCCTGGTGGCAAGTGTAAAATTATTTTAACTCGTATGTAATTGAAAAGGACAAACATTCGTAGGATATATGGTAATATGTTTTATTTCCGCTTCCCAGCACAGATGAAATTGCACGAAACTACTCTCCGGCTGGTTGCTAAGACCGGACCTTCCGGGGCCTAGGTTTCCCCTGGAACCTCGATTATTGGCATGGGATATGCTATTGTCCCAATTTTAACTTAATGTCAAAATGATATCATCTTCCGCCGGAAAGGAAAAATATGCATTTTCTTTCCGGTGTTCTGTCAGCGAAAAGATCGTCCAGAACTTGAACGAGTTTTAAAAGCCAGAGTTTCCGAGGCCTTGATCGCCTTTGGACACTTGCCTATTTGCCTGAGACCAGACTTAAGCTGCAGTTTGAGATGGATTCGAACCGGCGAATATATAAATCGATTGATGATTCACAGGCCCTGTTTAGCTATTTGCTTTATCCAACAGGATAAGCCCCTTTAGGCTAAGCCCAAATTAAAATGACTCAAAAGTTTATGAATTTAGTCCGGTAGGCTATGTATTTAATTTGTACTTTGACTAAAAACAAGCATTATATGACGTTTCCTCAGAAAGGTCAGTTTAATCCAAATTTCTATCTGTCATAACTTTAGTTGCTAAGATTGCCTAAAACGTATCTTTGGCTATCTAAAAATGCAGTGAACTGCAGACGATGGCTCAAATTGTTTAATAAGCTACACGTCATCAATCCATTTACTGATGCCGTTAAACACATTCAACTGGAGGGGCCTCCGTCACCGAGGGAATAGCGCGATGGCACAGCCAAATTACCAAGGTGCCTCCCACTAATATGGTCAGTGTGAGCTCGAGTCAAGCCCACACCCTCTCCGCTTGTAGGCTACGTGGGAAGGTCTTCCAGCAATCTTCGAATGGGCATGAGTTTCATCCCCGCTTGGACCAGTTTACGCTCATCATAATGCCGTTGTATAAGCGAAATATTCTCGAGTGCCGAGTGAAACACCAATCAAATAAAAACATGTAAAAACATGTAAATAAATTCACCTGGATACTTTCAATTACTTTAAGCATGGAGGTAAAATAGAAGGCGGCACAACTCACCCGGACAGTCCCGAGACAGGGCCCACTTACCCTTTGTGCCTTTGTACTCTGAATGGAACCTCCCGAGTCTGGGCAGTGTTTGATGAACAATGTACAATATTGCGCGTCAGAGCGAGTGTACGAGCCTTAGCGTGATATGTCTCTACAAGGAACCCATCGTACCAACTTTGTTTCAGTAAAATACATAAACGCCAATTTTTGTGCGCTAGGATAGGATTTTTTTTTTTTTGGAAGCTAAAAAGCCCAATCAACAGCATTAATTATTCAGCTATGGGGTATATTTTCTGTTTTGTCAACATTTTTCAACAAAGTTCGTTAAAGTTATGCTCTTCAGGAAGCATTAGTTAGTGGCATTCACCTGGCGCTGACGCGATAAGGATACAGTGACTCAATGTTTTTTAAATGACGACTGAAAATTGAGAAAATTGCCCATTTAAAGTAAATAGGCCTTTTATAAAAATATCCAAAATTGGTCATGTTTGAGTTGTATAAAATCGCATTTGCGTTCAACTTACAGTGCACTGGTTAGATAAATAAGATCTGGTAAATAGTTAACTGAATGTACATATGCCGCAATTATTAGTACAGTAAGCGGTTTCTTTGTAAATTTGGTTTTTGTCCACACCACATTCGTGTGTTTCTCAAAAAGTACAGCCGGTCGGCATCGGTACGCATGCGCAGTAACCACTGATTACGGTGATTACCTCACAAATGAGTATTACAAGCTGTGAAAAAGCCGAATAGGCATTGCAGAAGTCTCTCAAGATCACACTGGTTTTGGACAAGGCAGGGTGGGGGCTCTCGCGCCATACAACAAGAGAATTGTTGACCTCCGTGAAATCACAGTTGTTTGCGAGAGCCCCCACCCTGTCTCGTCCAAAATCAGGGTGATCTAGAGAGACTTCTTAGTCTGCCGCTAATGCTTCACATGTACAGCACTAATTCTGGTGTAGATTTCAAAAGCTGCAAAACGCAACATTGTCGTGTGCTATCGTGGGAGGGGCATAAACTTTTCTTGCAATGTTGACAAATCCAACTATCCGGCGAGAAAATCGTCCTTGTTTAAAACACCACCTGCAACAGCACCGCCATACACGTTATGTATGAATGAATGAAACTTTATTAAGCTCAGATCACTAAAATAGCGATATATGAGGCAAATAAAATAAACATATGTATAAGATGGCAGTGCAAAATTTACACAGGAGTGGTAAAATGGCCTCATTTATTTATTTAGTTGGTGCTTACGCCATAATCAAGAATATTTGACATACGACGGCGGCTAGCATTATGGTGGAAAATGACTTCAGATAATTTTGATAAATTTGCACTCCATCATATTTTCTGCTGTAGGTGATCTTTTCATCAGATCATAAAATTTGTTCAAAGTTGGCATTTTTAGTTAATAAGCAGGAATATATTGTTTTCTTTCAGGAATAAAAGGAAATGCCAGTAAATAGTGGAATTCGTCCCCTAGCAGATCTGGACAACATAATTTTACATATCCTGTATATTTTATCAGTATTCCTCCATCTATCTATCTCGATGGGTAAATGATGGTTTGAGGTTCTTAATTTCGTCAAACATTTTCTCAGCTTAAAGGGGAGATAGATGAGGTATCTTTCTAATTGGTGATTATTTTTCTCCAGAGAATAAATGACTGTTTTAGGGACACAGTTATCTGAGCATTCCAGGTTTGAAGGTACTGATCATTTAATCCTTGTGTTGCTGCAGATTTAATATTACGAAAATTTCCAAAGTTCTGTTGTAGCCAAACATCATTCGTGTCTAAATTATATCATATACTATCCATCAGTGTTTATAAACCTAGAGATAGTATCTGATAGCACGATTTTATAAAATACGTAGCTAAGCTTACATATGTCTTTTTTTTCACCCAGTAATAAACGCTCCCCAAAATGAAACACCCATTCTCTTTTTAAGAGCAACACTCAAACTTTTCCGCTGTTGCTATACAACTGAATCAAGATGGTGGGACATGCATTCTGTCTAATTATTTGGCACATAAAGAAGGTCTCTGAGCAACGCGCGTCCGGTCACACCACAATTAATTTCCAGTTTCCTTACATGTTAATGTCTGGCCTCACAGCACCGTCCGTAAATCTGCAAGCCCTAAACCCTCCGCGCCTGATAGACCACAGCCGATAAGAGGAAAATACAATATCTCTGTAAACCCCCAGGATCTTCATTCGTCCTTCCAGACACGGAAGCATTAATTGTGCTCCGCAGCCAGAAGGCATCTGTTCCCGCTGTGACGTCAATCGTCCATTGTAAAACTTGACGCAACCTACTCATATTCTTTAGGTCTGGCATCGAAAACATCTTGAAAACTATGTTTTCATTGTTGTCTTTTGGCACAACTTCATAATCATAATTCATAATACAACCGAAAAATATCAATACATAAAAAGAATTTATTTTCTGAATACAGGAAAGTATGCGTGAGACCAGCGCGCCTTGCCGAAGTAACTGGTCATCTGGCCTTACTCATCATAAGTCAAGGGTTCTCACAAAAGTAGATCTGGTCGCATCTTCTGAGTTACCACAGGCCTTGGTCGTCACTTGGGCTGCTTTAGGAAACTGTGGGCTAATAAATGTTAACAATAAATGCAGCGCCCTTCTCTGTCACTGATTCTCAGAAACTTGTGGTCCTTTTCAGACACCAAAAAGCACCTCTTACATGTACGACAATCTTGCATTTAAAGATATTGGTTCTGTGATAATTTGCTTGCAGCTGACTACCTGTTCATATACTTCTCAACCCCTAATACATGTAGATCAGTCCCCGTTTTAATGCAGTTACCCAGATATAGTGAATGTACTGGAAAGTTGAATTTTTAGTAACTATTGTCATGTGTGGATTTGTCTGTTCGCTATGCATTCAGAAAGGTTGTATATCAGGTTATGTACTACTACTCGCATGGTATTTTAAGATAGAAATCTGCCTGAGGAACACTGCTACGTCCTTTTCTTTACATTATACAAGGCATTTCTTACATAATCAGATGTTTGACAAAATCATTCTTTATTCATGTCTTGCTGTTTTGGGTCACGATAAACTTGTCATGTTAAGATGTTTTCCAAGAAATAATTAAAACCGTTAGTTTTGAATTGACAAGTGTTATTTTCCTCAGTGCGCTTTTGTTGCTCATTCCTAACTCTAAGCAGGCTAGGCAGTAATCTAAATATACAAAGTCTTATTAGCAAATGGATTGCTTCATTTTTATAGACATAATGGCAGAGTGTATCAGTTTAGCTTGACCAAGTTACATTTTAAATGCCTGGACAAAATTATTAATCGTGATCGAAAACTGAATATTTTCTTATAGCTGCAGAGTGTTGAAGTATAGTAAGGTACTGAAGGACAAACCACTACTTTGAAACTAATCACAACGGTTGCTTGAATGATATTCTTTTATATTTTAGTGTGTTTCCTCCCCGTTGTTTTTCAAGCGGCTTTAATTGTACACCTGTGTATGCATTCTACATGTATGCCGTCTGTCACCTCATGTGTTCATAATATCCCGTGTTGTTTACCTCCATTAAGACATACCGCGTGTTTACTTCCACCTTTTTTTGTTTATTCTCTATTGTCTGTCACCTGTCGTTATTGGCATTCTTTATATAGGAACCCACGCAAATTGCGTTTTTTGTTCTTTACACTTGATTGTCTATAAGCCCATGTGCGTTGAATTTTTTCCTTTCCACTGTCTACATGTAACACCCCGTATTTATTACCTTCTTTATAACCTTTATTATTTGTTGTTTATTCTCTATTGTCTATCGTCCTATGTCAGTTGCATTCTTCATTCTTGATCCCAATACATATCACCCCATGTCAGTTGTATTCTTCGTTATTCATCTCTGTTGTCTATCACCTTATGTCCATTGCATTTTTATGTTCTTTACATCCACTGTCTATCAATAAATGTCCATTGTATTCTTTGTTCTGTATATCCATGGTCTATGACCTCATGTCTTTTGCATTCTTTGTTCTGTGTCTCCATTTTCCATCACCCCATGTCTAATGCATTTGTTCTTCTTTATATCCATTGTCTGTCAGAACATGTTTATTTCTTTCTTTGTTCATTCTCTCTCTTGTTCTTCACCTCATGTCCATTGCATTTATAAGGGCAGCAACAGTATAAGCGCAATATTCTAGACTACAGCGTAAAACACAAATCAAATAAATAAACAATACCTCTTCTGGTTGTCTAGCTCTGGCTGGGTTCCTCTCGGTTTGTACGTTAGAAGGTCTGCCAGAAAATTGGTGATGGTGGTAGGTTTCCCCTGGACTCTGCCTGGTTCCTCCCACCATATAGCTGCCTGCCGTCCCGTAAGTAAAATATTCTAGAGTATGGCGTAAACCACCAATGAAATAAACTAATCAAATTATCTTACCAACAAATGACTTTGCTAAGCACTGTCTTTTGCTGACTTATATCCAGTGTATACATGTATCTCTTGTGGATCTTTAGGAAAAGTTGTCCTCATGACGTGTGTCACACAGGCAGGTATTGGTCGTCATTGACTGGGCCCAAGATTTCCATGAAACCATGGCGGAATCCCCTGAAGGGAAAGAAACGAATTTAATACATTAACACAATAAGCATTATGTAGTACAATGGTGTCCTTTCAAAAGATTGACAGACAGATTGTTGGACTATTGTGCGATGACCAGACTGCAATTTTACAGCAATGTAACATAAAAAAAACACTTAACTAAGTACCTTAAACATGCATGTAACATAAAGATTAGTATTATTTTGTGACAAGATATATAGAGGGAAGAGGTCATATTCAAACACACACTAGAACACAGTAGGATACATTAAAAGAAAATCTGCTGTGTTATGTTCAAATTTAATTGATGTTTAACAATGAGACACAAAAATGGCCACGTAGGAAAAATCGAACTGGTCGCCATACTCCCAACTTTAACCAATTAAGGGCGAGATATTTCTACCATCCGAGAAGGCTACACACCACAATCTAATTTACTTACATGTTAACGTTTGGCCCATAAAATCGTCCCTAAAGTGCAAAGCCCAAAACCCTTCCGGCCTGACAGTCCTTGTCCCTTATGGAAACTTCAGTCAAATTTCTGAGATGGCAAGACAGCTGATGCGGTCAAACTCACCCAGTCAGAGGTGATTTATCACTTGCCTAGTGTGCATCAGCCTCCATTTCCCGAAAAACACACACATTTTTACCTGGAATGAAACTTTAAAGCCTGTACTACAAAGTTATACCACCCAATAAGCAGAAAAAAATGAAAAAGGGCAACTCAGAGGTGGAAAATAAAATAGTTGTGTAAATACCCAGGATCTACATTCGTCCTTCCAGACACGGAAGCATTAATTATGGTGTGTAGCCTAACAGGGTGGTGAGTACCTTTCACGACACGTGTCAAATGCTACTCGTCTCGATGGCGCATGCGCGATGACTTAACCACAGGCCAGACATGTTACTCTGGTGTCAGAACAAAGCTCGAGTTCTGCTGTGTTGATATCGTACACTGAACACTTCGAAGGGTCCGAGTTGTGCCGCCTTCTATTTTACCTCCATGCTTGAAGTTAGCAAAGATGCTGAATAAGAAGTCAAACGAGCAACTGATTTATATATCTCCGGGAGCTCTACAAGAGACCATTTTGGTTTGTAACGGTTTTGGTAATACATAGAATGTGTTCCTTTAAACAAACTCCATGTTGAAAAGCGAGAGGAAGCGGTTACATCATTGCATGGTTAGAGGGATGTTTGAGGTCTACAGCCTACTCATTCCATGTTTCTATATAGAAGTCTCGAGCTAATAAAATGTTTGATTTATTTATTTACTTAATTCGTGTTTTACGCCGTATTCAACAATCCTGAGTCGGCAGATCCGAGATCAATCCCATGTCGGGCCATACCAATTAAAGACATTAAAACTGGTACGTGTTGCTACCTCGCTTGGCGTTCAGCACTTAGAGGTTACAGCAAGGAAAGAGAACTGATCGGCCCGGTGTCAGTATAATGTGACTGAGTGAGGTGTCAAGTCTGGTGTCTTCGGCATGATTTTTCAATGGCGACATCACTTTGGCGGCATGGACTCGCCCTGCCACAAGAAGACAATGTATATATATATACATTCTATAAGGACTCATCGCGTTCTTATACAGCTGAAAGTTGTTGAGTACGACGCATAACTCGAGCATACAAACATAGTCCTACACATTGTATCTGACATGTAATTCAAAACAAAAGCCCATGAATCGGTTGGTCACCAGCATAGCAGGTATGCGGCATACACAACCGGTTCATTACATTGTATATACTTTCAAGCTCGGGATTTCGAGAATATTCTCATACGTTACAAATTCCCAAAGTTGGTATGTTAACAGTGTTAACGATGCATGTAAAATCTGCGTAGAGTGGAATATTCACTTATCTATCTGAGTGAGGCATAACTCAAGAACTTTATATTCCATTTGTTTGATGGCTGTTAGGATGTAGGAATAGCAAAGCAAAACTGATGTAGTAAAGAGAAAATCATGCATGCCCCTTTGTCAGATTCTCGCACTGCCGATTCCACAAAATCATGTTTGACTGATGTCCACATTTAAATCATTATTTTCATTTCTGTATAGGACACAAATTATATATGGTTCAGTGCAATGTCATGACAACCCTTTTTGTGATAAAAGAACAGCTTATGCCCTAACAAGGTTGTGGCGTATTGTGTTTATTGTATTTTTCAAGTAACTGGGCATAACGTATACATCTCCCGTCAAACAATTTACGGAGTAAATGCTATGTAATCCATGACCGAAAGTGAAGACAGACTGAAGCAGTATAATACGTGCCCGTGGCCATGAAATATAGCGTCACAGTGGCCAAGAAAGTGAGGTCCGTTTAGAACAGTAGGCCTATAGAGAGACTGACACTTGCTCGTGGCCATCAGTCACGATATATGTGCAGGATAAAATATCGTCAGAATGGCCAAGAAAGTGAGGTCCATTTAGAGCAGCAGAGAGAGACTAACACTTGTTCGTGATTATCAGTCACGGTATATCTGCAAGATAAAATATCGTCACGGTGGTCCGTTTAGAGCGGTACAGAGAGGCTTTCTCGTCCGTGGTCCTCAGTCACGATATAAATTCAAGGGTAAAATACACAGTGTACACAGTACACAGTAAGGTGAGGTTCGTGGGTTCCTCCCAGGCTCTAAACGTGTCCCAGTTGGGTTAGATGTGTTTAGAATGGGTTTTAAATGGGGCGCACAACCCAGGTTGTGGTCATTCCGTGGCAGCCCGAATGGGACCCAAGTGGATACCATTTAATAGGCCATCCAGAGCCCTAAACCCACATGGGCTCACTCACATCAGTCACGGTATATTCAGAGGAAAATGTCATCTCAGAAGAGGTATCTGGCGTTATCGATTTCAAAGGTAACAACTCAAATGAGCAGATTCTCCACCTCTCGATGGTAATATTCAGCTAATTTGGTATCACCATTTCCGAACTCTTCCCGGTATATAGGCGACAGAAATGTCGAATTCTTTAGGTAACGAGTCTACAAACTTCTTATTTCCAGCACTCGGGAAACATTCACGAGCAAGATCCATGGGTAAATGTAATAGTTTTTAACTACACTATCTCTGTACACGCTTTTATTTCAATCTCTGACATTGCTTTGCTATCTTCAAAGCTACTCCTGTCTATTTCCCCTTGTAAGTCATGTGTGTTTTTTTTCTGTCGAGTTCAGATTGGGATGCGGACGGAAGCCGTCTTTCTAAAAGGATGAGCATAATGGTGGCATGTTTATACTATATACTTATTTATTTGATTAGCGTTTAATGTCGTAATCAAGTCGTACTCAAGAATATTTTACCTAACTTTACATGCATAAATGGACATAAAACATTGACCTCTCACCATAATGCTGGTCGCCCTCGTATCAATGAAATATTCCTGAATATGACGCTGAGCACCAATCAAATAAATAAATAAATAAATAAAACATGGAAAAATATAATAAATTAATCTCAACCAAATGACGTTCGTCCGAAAACTGACGGACTAGGCTTTATACGATATTTTATGAATCGACAAACATGTTTTCAGAAACGCGTAAGTTCATAGGTTGTTTGGGTAGTGGGACAAATTCTATTTTGTCCTGTTTCCCTGTTTCGGGTTATAACTCACCAGATGGAGGATTTAACATTAGGTTTTGTTTGACAATGCAATGTATCTTTCCGCTTAATGCGGTCTCTATATATCATTTCCTGCAACACCATAGCCCGAAGGAGGCGCTGTTCTTAAAACAACTTCCCCGTTCCCCATTCTTTGGGTCAAACTCACCTGGGATAAGTGTTAATCAGTCCTGGACGAACTCTACACTGGTCCCACCAAGTCGTCGAGCTTTACTTAGGGACGTTCCCCGGCAAAACTCGGCAACACTCGGTAACGTCCGGAAGGCTAGCTACCTGTAAAGCTTTTGATTGGTCAGAAGTAAAGGCGACTGTTTTTGCGGGAAATACACCGAAATGGACGTTCTTATATCATGATATATATACGATAGTCAAGCGATAATTTTACTTAGATTTTACTGATATTTTATTTTTCACAATTGTATGACATTCAGAATAATATTTGTTTGCTTTGCATAATATACTTGAGATACAACATTACTGTACATGCAACTTATAATATACATGTATCCCAGAATGAATTAAATGTGTCTCATATCTAACAACTTTAAACAATAGGCCTATTTGTTTCTGTTTTACAGCGGCAGGCTTATCATTTTCCTGTAATCTTGAATTCATCTCAAGCTTTGTACCTCACACAGCTTTTACAGCTTATTAAATTTTTCAAGAACCTGAAGTTAAATAACTTTAAAAATAGTGTACAAATACTTTTATTTACTTTGTGAATTGAACCTTGGACATCATATTGTACCCCACATTGAGTATAAAATGGTCTTCCAAGTGAAACTTATTTAACTTGTTGATCTGTACATGTTTGACTTCAGTTTTCGCCAAATTATCTGGGAAAGAAATTCATAAGTCCTAACAAAATAATACTATTATTTTCTTTATTAATAAAAGAATAATCCACTAAAATAAAATACAATAAATAAATATAATACCACAGAAAAATACTAAACTGAAAAATTTATATTCTGTAAATATTGGTTGACGAGTAGTTAAAGCATTATCTTTATTTGTAGGATATATATTTAAGAAGTTGTGTCATAAAACTTGTTTGCAAAACCTCAAGAGGAAGGTAATATTTTTTGTACATATAGATGTCAAGATTTTGACAGGTAGGTAAAGCAGCAGAATCAAATATAACATGCCATATACAACAGCATGCATACTGTTTCATAAAAAAGTAATTATCCCTCATTTAATAAAGTGTGAATTATACTCTACATGCTGGTATAGACACGTTTAAAGAACTTGCAGTTATGTTCATATGTGACGTTATTCATAAAAAATAAAACTTTTTTTGGCTATGAGGCCTACATACCTGTTCCAATGTCCTCAGGCTCACCATACTAATTGATTCGTCTATGAGTACATCTGTCGCACGTCTTGACAGCAATGCTGGTGGAGGCAGTGACTCTGACACTCTTCCCTCGATCTTCCAAACCTATTTTCATTTTTTCAACCAGAAAACTTTTCCTGTCTCAGGCTGACCTAACATGACAATATTGTGACCTACCAACAGTAAGTCATATGTTGTCTTTTGCCTGTCCGTTAACAACACTATTTTGACACACATTCAGAGAAAGAGAAAGTGGACAGAAATTGTAGTCTTTATTTCTCATCTATCAAAAGAAATACAAGTAGCTAGGCCTTAGGGGAGTAGCCGAGTGTTGTCGAGTTTTACCGGAGAACGTTATAAAGTAGAGTTCGACGGCTCATTTGGAAGGAACCACTGACACCCCTACAAATCCTGTCAATGCAGTCCACTATTCGTCCAAAGATGATAGTTCAAATCGTCAGTCTCGCGACCGCCGTAGCGCCCGTGGTAAGTTTACAAGTCGTGCACTGTCAGGTAATAAATGTGAAGGTGATCACTATGTCGTTATTGTCGTTACAGCCTTCCTCATGCCAAGTCCTGTCCCGCAAAAGGAACACTTGTAACTACTGTGGAAAACATTTTTCGTCTGTTTGTCGATCACGCCTCAGAAAACAACAGAAACAGCCGGTGAGAAACATACAAGTCGAATCCCGGTCTAGCACTGATGATGACGATGCGTATGTAAGCTTATATGGCGTTAGCTCCAACTCAACTGTGATTCGGCAAATGAGTGGTCGTGGTAGTTTACCGATGCGTGAAATACTTATCAATGGTATATCATTCCCCCTGATGATCGATTCAGGTTCATCCGTCTACACACTTGATAATGCAACAGACGATAAACTACAAAGGAACAATCATAACCTTAGCCTTGAGTCCTCAGACCCGATTGTTTCTGTATGGCAATATTACTACATTTATCACCCATGTCGGACAGAGACTCTTCAAGCGTTCGCTATTAATGCAGCTTCAGAGATTTTTCAGAATGCAATCTACGAATTACTACAGGACATCATAGGGTCTCTGAACATGTCATATGACATTATTGTTCATGCCAAGAACAATGGTGTGCACAGTAGTAACCTATGTGCCGCACTTAACAAGTTCAAGATAGTGGTGTTAAGTTCAACACTGACAAGTGTGTTTTGCAACGAATGAAATCATGTATTTAAAGCCAATGGTGTTTCCGCAGACCCATGCATAATTGAAGCCAACCCCAAGATGGAAGCGCCACAAAATGCAAGTGACGTCAAGTCTCTGCTGGGCATGTCCCAATACGTGTCCAAGGTTATTCCGAACTATGCCACAATAACAGACCCTTTCAGCCTCGACAGTACACTGACTGGTCTTGGGGTCCCTAAGAACAGAACGCTCTCGACAATCTGAGTTGAGCGCTCACAAGTGCTGAAGTCATGAGTTACTTTGACCCAAATGAACAAACTGAGCTACTTGTGGATGGCTAGCCCTGTACGCCTAGGCGCAGTTCTTTGCCAGAAGGGTGAATTGGTAGCCTATGGAGGTAGTGCTTTGACAGAAACAGAACAACGTTATTCTCAAACTGAGAGAGATGCTTGCTCCAGTTTGAGGAGCTGAACACTTCCACCTGTATTTGGTTGGTTCTACGTTCACTATTAAAACCGATAATAAACCGCTATTACGGATTACGGAGCCAGAAACCGACCTCAGCTAGATTGGAATGCTGGCGTTTTCGCCTGATGCCATATGACAGCAAGTTAGTGTATCGTCCCGGAAAAGACGACAACAACCCTGCTGACTTCATTAGTAGATAACCCTGCACTGTCCTCACATCAGACAATGTTGCAGAGGCCAACGTAAACTACATTGTTCATAACATCGTTCCAAAGGCCATGGCTGTTGAGAAAGTTCAAGTGAACACACAAAATGACCAAACTTTTGATAAAGTCCATTCAAACAGGTGATTGGACCAATCCTGATGCCAGAGACTTTGCCGCAGTGAAAGATGAACCAGCCGTGTGCAGTTATTCGTGGTGACCGCCTTGTTATTCCCAAGTCACTCAAGGTCACATTGGTTATCAGGGTATTGTAAAGACGAAAAAATTACCCAGGCAGAAAGTGTGGTTTCCTCATATTGACAAGATGGTCGAAGAGCGTGTAAAATCGTGTATTTCTTGCCAGGCATCCACTCATCATTCGAATAGACGTTGCGCATGGCGATACTACCAACCCGTCCCTTGGAAGAAATCGCCGTGGACCTCACTAGAACCTTTTCTTCAGGTGACTACATACTCCTTGCTATTGACGAATACAGTCGATTTCCTGAAACAAAAATCGGCACGTCCACATCCGCTAGATCAGTCATATCCAAATCAGACGCCATCTTCGCTAAGCAAGATATCCCGCGCATCCTCAAGTCTGACAATGGCCCGCCATTCAATGGCCTCGGACTTCGCTGAGCATCTAGAATTTCAACTTCGCCGAATCACCCCTCTCTGGCCAGAGGCGAATGGTGAAGTCGAACACTTTATGTCCATGCTCAACAAAAGCAATCGCACAACAGCTGAACGAAGTAAATGGATACCGGAATTTCCCTTTTCGAAGTTTGACTGGATGTCAGATGAGAACTGCTTTGTCCCAACTGGGGAACCGAAATCCTGACAAATCCGACATTCACAGCAATATGGCCAATCATGATACTACGAGTAAATCTAAAATCAAATCCCACGCCGACCAACGCCGTCGCACCCATCTCAGCAAAATGTCCGTTGGCGATAGCGTGCTGGAGAAACAACAGCGTAGAAACAAACTATCTACACCGTTTGACCCTAATCCCTACACCGTCGTTGAGCGAAAAGTATGTTAACAGCGCGTCGCGGAAAACAGCAATTAACCCGCAATACTTCACTTTTCAAACCAGTCAACGCTGAGGTGAGGCCATCCATTGAGGAGGGAGATGAAGCTGACTTTGAAATTCCTCTGTCAACCCTAGAACATTATTCAGAATAGAGAATCCAACAAAAATTAAACTGTTAGAAACAACCCCCAAAATCCTGAGTCCGGTCTGAAAACCTCGTCAAGTATAACACGTAAATCCGGGCGAGAGAAGAAACTTCCAGTCCGTTTCCTAGATTTCGTGCTCTGACTGTCATCGGAAGACTGTGTCATTCTTAAAGTGGAAGACAGCTCATTTTCTGAGTTAAATCTGGCAAAAAGACTGGATAATATTATGTTTATTTCCGAAACGTATTTGTTCTAACATCTACTACGACATCGGAAACTGACATCCGACCATTGTCCGTCGCATAGCATGAAACGCAGCCATTCTATCTGGGCTGTGGCATAATTGTTCCAAAGCGCAGAAAATTCTTGCCACCTCAGATTGTAGTAAGCTGCTAGTGTTGTGTTTGTAAGTTTAGTATATGTGCCCATTTATAACATGAAATGATAAAGAATCTTACTCCTATCACAACACAATGGTCTGGAAATACTTTGCAGTGTGTTTTTCACTAATATACTTGTTATAATTAAAACAGTAATTAAAACTGTCCTGTCCCTAGGTTATTACATGTTGCATTGACCGACATCTCAGAACATTTACGCCACAGCTTACAAGCAGCTGGTATCTCCTGGCTCTCTCCTTTCACCATAATGCTGGTCGCCGTCGTGTAAGTGAAACATTCTTGAGTACGATGTAAAACACCAATCACATAAATAAATAAAATAAATTTAAGGGAGAATTTTATAATCCTTTTAAGGAACAGTAACTCAGTCATGAGCTTAATTTCCTTTAAGGACGCTGTGTTCAAGTTCTAAGTTTTCTTTCTGTCAAATGACACGTTATTATTCAAGTTACCATAATGTCAAGTTTCCAAGCATAATATTATGACTCTTGTCAGATTTCATGAATATTTGAATGTACTCCAAAGACATTAAGGCAGTTTGCCATGGGTACTGTGAACATTTCAGTTCTGGATTTGACTCCAAATGAACAGTTTATTCACACTGTTACGACACTTTCAGTCTGTTGAAATGATGTTATATTCATAGATGGCTGTCTACACTAATTTCCAGACATTTAAGGTACTCTCCCATTCATGGGTATCTAGGAAAGTTTAATTCAAAGACAAGGAGACATGTAATGTCGCGCCTATAACTGTAACATGACGTCATCGTCATTACATCCTGCTCTGACCATGTGCTCTCACAGTGTGCAGGCAGACTTGCGCGGACAATAAAGTTTTAGAACCAAAATAACCAGCTTGTTTGACTCAATGATGTCTTAAACATTATAAACTGAACGAAAATATAAACACAACACCCAATATTTTGATAAAATTAACTGCGTTATCAAATTCTTTTCACAACAGTATTTCACGGGGCATAAAATGGGCTCTTAGCAACACATTTCTATGATTGATTGTAACGGAGAATCGTTGGGGAACATGGAGAGTGTCAGTTTTGGAAATTCCAAACTTCATTAGCGAGTATGTTCGTCGTTTGTCTGCTGTACTGCTACACATGAACGACGCATAGAATTAATGATATGGTCAATTGTGACTTGTGAGAGCCACGTGCAACTCCGCGATGTTACTCGGAACTTTAAGTCACCGACGAACTGGTCGAGGACATCCTACAGGTGTTCATTTGGGGACAGATCAGGGGAATTCGGTGGCCAGTCGAGCACTTCAACGTTTTCGGGAACGGACTTTGTCGTGCTGAAATGTCATTTCCTGGCGCCAGACAAAAGAACCCTAGAGTGATCTACCGGCCCTCAAATTCCCTTCTTTGAGGCGATTCCGAACCGTTTGAGCGGAAATCTGGTTATTATGGAGCTTGACTGTTTCATTAGATGTGGCAGTGGCTGACCTGAAACGGTCGCGGAGGTGGAGGAGGCGAATAAGGCGGTCTTGGTCGGGGGTCGTTACACGCGGTCGGCGGGCATGCGGGAGATTAGATGTCGTGCCGAATTCTCCCTAACTTCTTCCGAGACGACTAATCGTTGGCATATTAACCTTTAAAAGGGCTCTGGTGACAGCTCTAAGGGTCATGCAGGTGTCGAGCATGCCGATGGCGCGCTCTCGTTGGTTTTGTGGCATTTGTGGCATCGTGCCTTTCGACAGAATTGTACTGTACGGGTGGCCTTTTGTATGTCTGAGAGTAAGGAATGCCAGGGAAGACTTTACAGAAAGAAAAATATAACAAAAACAAAAGTGTTGCGTTTATGTTTTTGTTCAATATGCATGGTTTCAGAAAATGTCTTCATCAATACATTTTCTTTGACATTCAGCCCAAAGTTACTTTTTGCCGGTGTTGATATATTAAAGAGGTGGTTTTAAAGTAACCTACAGGCTGTCCAGAATGGTATTTTACGCCTTAGTAGCCGGTTTCATGCTTGGTTATTGATTAAATTAAATGTGTATCTATAGGTTATAACAATATTGAGCATATTCCATGCGTCTTTTCCATATCGCTGAAAGCTGTTGACTGTTTCTCTTCACATATATGAATCCGTCCTAATTATTTACTCTGTTATCCACAGTCTGAGTTTTTCTCTTTTCTTTTTGTGCGGGTTGTGTTGCACGTTGATTTGGAAGTTGCCTTGTAATTGACCTGGAACATTAAGGCCGGTTGACTGTTGGTATATACAAATGTTTGTTCTAAAACATACATTGATTCTGGTCTATGTATATATACACGCGTTTGTAAATTGAAGTCTACTTTGTACTGCTGTCTGATCGTCACTTAAGAACTGATAAGTTCCTAAGAAACTCGAAACCATTTTAATCACTTGGCCCTTCAGCTTGGTGACATGTAGGGCATAGTCCTAATTAATATTACTGACGATTGTGTAGACGATATGATGGTCTGCACAATAATTAAAAGTAGAATCTTGACGTATAGGAATGTAATCGAATACACCGTAGGCTTTAGATGTTGACAAGTCTTGCCAAATTACCTGATGTCGTCAAAGGCGTACCTGGAGATACCGGTAACCATAGGCCTAGTAGGCCTAGAGTTACTAACGGAGTACGCCAACAGAAATAAAGGTAGATAACCCAATTTCGAAACATCCTGTACAGAGGCGAAGTTATGTCCCCTGTGCTAGCGATTTGGAAATTCTATTTTACGTATTAAGCACGATCAACCTGGCAGCATTTATTTTTATTTATTTGATTGGTGTTTTACGCCGTACTCAAGAATATTTCACTTACACGACGGCAGCCAGAATTATGGTGAGGAAACCGGGCAGAGCGCGGGAGAAACCCACTACTATCTGCAGGTGGCTGGCAGACCTTCCCGCGTACGGCCGGAGAGGAATCAAGCATGAGCTGGACTTGAACTCACAGCGACCGCACTGGTACCTGGCATCATACATTGTGCGCTTGTAAGGTTAAATTACTGATAAGGCGTGGTGTATCTACCAGGTTGCGTCCCTTTACTTACTCTTTGAGAAGGAGGAGTAAATATCACTTTTGTAACACTACCAAGGCAAGGTAAATCCAAAGTGGTTGTTGAAGAAAAAAAAACTTGACTGAGAATTCTGGCAAATCTCCAAAACGATGTTGATTAATCACGTAATGAGGTTACTGTTTGGTACGTTAATGAAAACAGTGATTTCCATGGCAACCCACAGGAAGTTGCATTATAAAATACCAAGTGTCAGACTCTAACTCAGAGTTACATATGTGAACAAAACAGAACTTGAACTTCAAGTTGAAGTCATTCCAATTTTTATTTTTATTTCGGTATGCTCAGTAGAGCTACCTTCAATTGAAATCTTTTTTGATTAAGGGTTAAGTGCCTCGTTAATGTAAAAACTCCGCGTATTTGTATTCCACCATGGCGGAAAGCGTAGTCCATGCATTACATGTAAAACCGACCAAAATGTTTGAGTTTAAATTTCTGTTGATCGGTTTTGCTGGGAAGATTAAATGCCAGTAGTGTTTATGATTGAGAATAGTGAAATTGTTCTAAAGTTTTGCCATGGAAATAATTCCAATTATCTGCGTAATTTTAATTTAGGCCCCACAGAAACTGCAACTGAATGGTGTTTGAAGCATATTTGTCAGAAACCCACCCAAAAATGATAGCGATAATTGCAACTGGAACAATGGCTGAGGATGTGTCTTGAGTCAAGGTATTGATAAAATTTGTCTTCATATGTGCACTTTGGCAAACTGTTGAATTGTCCCTTGATCTGTGTACTGTTAAACTGGTTTCTGCATTGTTCAAGTGGTCATATCATGCTGCAAATTGACGTGTAAGTTGAGTTGAATTGTGGTATTGCGGTCTTTATTATTCACAGACAAAGACTTATTTTAGGCCAATAAAAATCCTGGAAACTTGTTTTTCTGGCATGAGGCCATGTCATTACTATTCAGAAAAGCACTTCAAAGCTATAAATGTCTTTATTTTCAGGATTATAGTCATTTTAACACCTTGGCTCATTTGCTAAGCACACTAGTGCAGTGTAATGACCCAGAAGCCTCCCACCAATGCCTGCGCTGTGAATTCAAGTCCAGCTCATGCTGGCTTCCCCTCCGGTCGTTCGTGGGAAGGTCTGCCAGTCTCCTGCAGAGAGTCGTGGGTTTCCGTCAGGCTCTGCTTGGTTTCCTCTCACCTCAATGCTGGCAGCCGTCATGCTTGCAAAATATTCTTGAGTACGGCGTAAAACACCAATCAAATAAATAAATAAGTAAATTGATATGAAATTTACCTTGGTAACTTTTAAAATGAAAGATGACCGAAAAAGGAAGTTGTGGTGAGTGAAAAGAACATGAGGAACTGTATCTGAAAATACCTGATTTTTTTAGATTGTTTTCCACCAAATTAAACACAGTCAAATGGTTTGATTGTATGGTGAATTTTATGAACCATGTTGAACAGGCTGAAGAACAATGATGTCACACATTCCTGTTAGATGCTAAACAGCCTCTGATCGTTATATGTTTACGCTATACATGAATATGTCGAACTATCTGTTTTTAATGTGGAAATATGACATTAAGATGACACCAAGGTATCACAGAAAAACCATATAATTCAACATTTGGGATATGGCATTGGTGTAGGCAAGTCACTTCAAGCAGCCAAGTTATAGAAGCCTTTAGGGACTTACCAGCAATCACTAGCATTGAAAGCTTCACGTGATATTTTGGTGATGACATCAAAATGCTCATCAACTGTTTACTATTCGGATCCTTGTGGGGAATGTTCAAACATCAGTGGAAGAAATCAGATTTGTAGGTTATTATAAGTGTTAAACTAAAGCATTGACAGTCATACTTTCACATGGACCTGTGAGTGGCTACCTGTGTCACAATGCCTTACGCATTAGGCAGGATGGTACAGTACCATCAAGGTGACCTGGCAGCAAAACCGCCTTGGGATAGCTTTTGCTTGAGAATGAGAGATCGATGCATAATTTTACCTTACTACTTAGCGAAGACAAGTTTAGTAAGCCGCTGTCTTCCCAATATGGGCAGGAAAGGCCTTGTTCCAAATGAGAAGGATTGCCATGATTGGCTTATTTCCGATGTCCAAAGACAGCAAATGCTGATGCCCGAATGGGCGAAGAAAAAGTTGAAAGATGACAATATGTCGACAAGTTTACTCTGACATACTCTCCAAGAAAAGTTGGCAGTATGAAAAGGGGAGAGCAGAAACTCTTGAGTGGGGCGTCTGGCATTTAGGTTTCTGTGTTGCTGTGTGAAATCTTCATGCTTGATCATGTAGACTTCATTTAGGAACTGTACAATTAGTTTTTATTACTGATGGCACAGGAGATGTAATTGATGTGATTTCACCTTAGATGGCAAACACTGACAATGGCATCTCGAAACGAATCATTAGGAAGGGATGATCATTTACTACTGTAAATCTTCCACCTTTTCAACCATTACAGCAGTTTTTAAAGTATTATATGCATAAGCTTCATAAACTGTGAGAATTATTTCTCTAGACCCTACAGTTCTCCAAGAAAATACTGAAATATTGCTTTCAGCAGTGGTTGAAAAGTTTGAAGAATTAGGGTGTTTATTCTGTTTACAGACATCGAAATATTTTTTAAGCATTTTTAGAACACTTTTGCAAAATTTCTTTGGAAATGAATTCATATTTAGTGTCTGACTGTTTACTTTAAAAATTAGTTCTTGACGCTTCATGGTATGTTCTGAGCTTAGAGCAATGTGTGCGTTGTTTACAGACGATTGGCTGTTAGGACTTAAAAAGGCTGAGATTTTTCATGTGATGTCTTCAGAATTACTGAGCTGAACTTTATGAAGTTTGTTAATAACATTATTTACATTCGACATACAGACTGATTAAATCATTGGGTATGTACATCTGGCCGTTTGTCTGTTTTTATCTGTCTGCCACCCTTGATCATATTAATCTGTTTGTTACTAAAAATGTGACTAAACACTTGATCAGAATTTGGTTTATTAATACTCTATTTCCAAATCAGCTCAGCCAGTTGCAGTGAAACTATGTACAAGGCTCTAGTGCATGTCACTTGAAGTGGATTAGATCATGGCTTATCCTTGCTTGATGTCTAATCATCAAGTCAGAAATTTATTTTTGGCTGTTTGTAAGCCCTTGTGAAGACAGTGTGTCTTAAATTGCATGCAAGGGAAAGATATATGCAATCTGTGGTTGGAGAATCATGTTGTGATTGTAGAATCAGTGACTTTTGATCAAACCTAAGCTACATCTTTACACTTTCATTACACAAAAGTTAAAGTTGTGTTGTGTTGTTTAAGTTATCTTGAGACTTCATGGAATATATCTCTGAAATTGATTTTATTCAAAGCATAAGTTTATCCAGATTTCTTTGGGCATCCAGATAGATTCCTGTAAAGGAACAGTAAAACAAATGATCAGTAAGATTTGTACATACACCAGTGTGGAGATGCCTATGACTAAGTTACGTTACACACATTTTGCCTGATTCCAAGAGTTCTTTTCATCACACTGTGTCCAGATTCTTTGCAAATAGGATGATATCCAACTGGAAAAACGTAAGAAAAACGGAAATTTCAAGAGGTCAAGTGTAAACTACATCAAGATACATGTATAATAAGTAGCATTCTTTTTTCCATTTTGATGACCAGTTGTCCAACTGTCTGTTTGTTCATCCAGTATATGTTAACATACATGTATCTTTCAAAGCTGATTTCAGCAAAACTTAGGTCAAGTGTAGACTATATGAAGAAATATAATTTGTGGTATCAATTTTCTGTTTTGATGATCAATTGTCAACCTCTCTCTTTGTTGATTCAGCATATGTTAACCTTTCTTTCAAAATACTGCTCCTCTTACAGTGGTTGTCTAATTTCAACACAACTTGTACAAGTAAATCAAGTTATGTGTTTTGTAGTATTGAATTTTAAATGTCCATTATCCATACATAATTTTGTAACTGACCCCGTGATAAATTTGTCCCAACCAGCAGAGCTGCTGTCTCGTCAGAGACTCTGGTTTATAGAGTCTGACAAAGTTTTTTTCCTGACACAGAGGTATAAGTGTGTTTGATGGAGTTAATGTTAATTAACCTTATATTTTCTCATTCCTATCAAATTGCTAGATTTACAGAAAGTCACTCAGTTCCTCACTAATGAAGAAGTTGACATGATTCCATGCAGGTGTAAGGTTTTTCCCTAATGAGGATAAAAGGCTTTTGTCTGGAGACTGTCCAGTTCATGGGGCAAGAGGTGTCTTGTCTTGCGACCGATTTAACGTTCCATCCTGCCAACTTCAGGATATTATTAGAGTGATTGCAGGATATAGCCTAGGATTTATCACAGGATAGGCTTACAATTTATTATACTTTTGAGAAAAGAGGGTTAAATGACAGAGGGAAAAGCTTAAGTCGCTTATCTAGGGTAAGCAGGCAGAGGCTGCTGGCTGTCAGTGCTATGCACATCACATTAATTCCTGCTTATGAGGAATGGCACCTGTTATCATAACAATGTTTGCTATGACATAGGGGACTCCTTTGTGGGGAGATTTGTAATCTGAACTTCAGTTAGTAACGTGAAGGAAAAGTGAAGAATCTGCCTTATGGTTTTTTTGCTGTATTGATTGGTCTGTACTATGCAGTAATTAAGTTGATCTATGACATCTCTCTCTGGTTGTTTCTGGAGTACACTGAAGATCATGTAAATAGTATGGTCAGTGTAATATAGTATATGTAGTATCCAGTGATAATATGTATGTATGTGGTCAATACTTTTTCTTCTGGAAACTGTATAGGTTTGGATCCTCCTGATGTTGAGACTGGGGTGAATTGACCTATATACCTGTATATCTGAAGTGCATGGTTTGTCTGCACTTTCGAGAGCATCCATTGAGGACAAGACTGATGATAGAGAGGGAACCCTCCAATGACAATCGATAAAGGATTTTGCACGCTTCTACTTCTGTTCATTGAACAGCGGAGGAATTTCAATCAACCAATAGTTAATTACATCCTGTGACTGTCTGAAATTCTGGGTGCGTCTGAATGATGGCATTGATGTCCATGTGAACAATGCTGCTTCGTTGTGAGGAAGTGTTTATCCAGATGATTTCTACAGATGAAGGGTTATATTGATGCCATGATCATTTGCTTCGTCATTTAAAACGAGACTTGGCTATCAGGCATTCCGATAACTTGTACAGAAATAAACGTGTGGTGGGGCAGTCTCTAAGGGACTCTGTTATTGTTAGTGCTCTATGTGTACATGTATATAGGGAAAGCAAGGGCATACATTCTCATGTGGGAAAGAAATAGATGTCCTTCTTAAATAAAACAGACAATTAGAAACCATTGAAGAGGCAAATAAAGTAGAGTGAATAATTTTAATGGTAGCAATTTTGATCAATAAATCAATGGGGAAAAAAAGCCCAGAAACTGTGGTACAATCAGTGATAGTGCACAATGGTATGTATAATTTATTCTGTAGACAATGACTTACATGTAACTATATCGCTAAGGCTGGTCGGAGCTAATGGTTAATGTTTTCTCACAGCTAGCAGCCAATTGATCTCTCGACAATGAGGTGACAGGCTGGAATCAGTGTCTAGTTTAGGCAAAGGCTTCCTTGCAGGCAAGTGAAAAACACTTACTATGACTATGAATGCAAGCAACTGTCAGTAAGTACATTAACTGTGCCTTTAAAAGGCCTTTCTAAAGGCTGAAGACTACCCAATAAAAAGATTTGAAGCGCATATTACTGTTTAAGTGATAAGTACGAAATAAAACAGCTAGAAAATAACAGATGCAGTAAGTAAACAGAGAAAGTTAACACTATTTTATATAATTACACAGTTTAAAAATAAACAGTTACACCATTACCCATTACATATAGACCTACCTTTGTAATTGAAATGCACCTTTATACCATAGTCACTTGGACATTTGACTGTGACTGTATTGCACCTTTATACTTGTCATTTGGACATTTGACTGTGACTGTATTGCACCTTTATACTTGTCACTTGAACATTTGATTGTTACCATATTGCACCTTTATACTTGTCACTTGAATATTTGATTGTGACCGTATTGCACCTTTATACTTGTCATTTGGACATTTAATTGTGACTGTATTGCACCTTTATACTTGTCACTTGGACATTTGATTGTGACCGTATTGCACCTTTAAACTTGTCACTTGGACATTTGATTGTGACTGTATTGCACCTTCACAGATTTCTTGTAGACATTTGGGGATATTTATATAATATTAGAAGCATTTATTGTGAGGATCACATCACGATTTCAACTCAGATGTCAGAGCTAATCTTGAATCTAGCCCTCTAACAGCTGAGCTAAAGGGAAATTCCCACTGGCCAGTGCTGGTGTATATATACATCCAGCATTTTGTTTTGCCTTCACAGATGTCTTCTAGACATGTGGTTGTAACTTCATGTCACATTAGTTATTCTTATGTACAGATTTTTGGCTATCTGTTCCACATAATCAAAAGTATTTATGTTTTCTGTACTTAATCATCTGATAGTGTAGATGGGGATAGTTACTCAACTGATTCTTGTCAATGTTGTGTTGACTCTGGACTTTTGTGTCATGGCTGAGAGGCTGATCAAGGTGCTCACATTTCAGTATTCAGGTTACATGAGATGTGGGTTGAGTCCTTTTCTAATACAGGAAATTTTCATGATTCCTCAGCTTCTTAGTTTACATAGCACACCACCTTTGCTCCGATATACTGATGTCCCTTTCAGTGACATCATAGGGCCTTCCATTTAGTTTTATTGTAGTAGTTTGTCACCTGGAGCTCAGTAGCCTCGCAGCTCAAATACTTACCTTATATCTACTGCAAAAGTGCAGACCAGTGCAAATATGCGCGCTACAATCATACAAGTGAAAATTCTGGAGTATGGAATTATACAACAATTAATTGAGTGGTCAATTGAAAAGTAAATATTGCATGTAGAGTGTAGACCAGGAATCACATGACTTTGATGGACTTTTTGTTGCAGAGGTTTTGCAAGTTCATTAAATAGCAGTGTAATTGTTCATGGTGTTTGTGATGTTCTTATAGCAGTGTGTTAGCCATTGTTAAGGTGAAGTGAACATTGACATAAAACATTTGTAATTAACACTCACTGTTTACAGAGTAGTGTGGATGTTGGGAGAAGCTTTAATACACTGACACAGGTGTGTTAGCTTTGTGACATTGTTCACACAGTAGGTGTTTCAGCGTAGGCTATCATCTGATGGCAGAGGAGACCATGAACTGTTTGTATTGCAGTGTTCTCCATACCTAGGGGACACACCTGTGAGCTGAGGGCTGTTGGTGGTATCGGGCTGGCTAGCTAGAGGGCCAGCAGACAGTGCCTGGAGAGTGCAGTGGATTGAGAGGTTGGTAACCACAGCTGGGTTATTGCTTCCATTAAGTTTCCACAGATCAGTTTTGCTCAAGGCTACTAAGAAGAACTTCTGGAATCTTTTTCTTTGAGGTTAGAGCAAATTGCTGACTCTAATGACTCCATCCCTGGCTACTTGAGTTTTGTGCTGGCAATGGCCGCCTCCAGGCCGTTCCTTGTAAATTGCTGCCAATGTCAACCAGTGTGGAGCTCTCCATTTCCAGTCGCACACTGGCCACTGATGAGCAAGCATTCGCTTAGGCTCTTGGTCACGGCAGGCCCATAAAACCATATCATTATTGTTGGCTTAATAGCGGCCGTGTGGCTAAAAGCTCTCCGTTTGGCAATGTTTGATGTTATTACCAGGATGGTTTGTCTGACGGCGCTGCTTTTTATCCCTTAGTTCTTGTCTAGTGCAATGCGACATCATATCCGATCTGCGACAGTTATGCTCTTGGTGGTGGCTGCTATACCTTGCATAATTTGGAACTGCCCCCAAAGTGCTGAATTATGTCACATATTTCAGGATATCCACGGCAGAAAAGAATAAAAAGGATAAGGTGGATACAAGATTGAATAATATTTACACGACTTCTTGGCCCATCAAACATTTTTGACATAAATCAGCTGTAAAGTATTAGGTGAGGAGAGAAGCTTTCTTAGAGTTTTGTCGACCTCATTTTAGGAAAAAACAATTGCTGCCAAAATAAGAACTTCATCCCATATTTCACATCTTTCCAGATTTTTTATTGCTTCTCTGACATGTTTGTCACTATAAGCTAGTTGTATGTATTACAGATTTGGATGTCTCTTTTTTTTCATATGAGCAGGTTTCAGTGTTTTCTGATTAATTTTCATGGGGCTCAAGCTCTCACATTAGGTTTGTGTTAATACTGAAATTTGCAAATTACCATAGAGGCTAAACTATAAGATTAGAGACACCGGCACAGGTAGATGTACCGGCACATGTGGTGTGCAAGTACCAGTATTAAAAATCAAACAATTTCAGATATGTGGAGTAAATAGTCATCAGTTCAATGATATAATGCTTCATCCTTAAACCTGACCTACACATAGTGCAACATAAAATTGCATGCAATCAAAACAAATATGTTAATGTGTGAGAATTGTTTTCTTCCTGATGTTTATTTTAAGTTAGTGACCTCGCCTGCAAGTGCTAGCTGTATTGGTCCTAAAATTTCATCCTTTACTGAATTAATCATACTGCATGATTCTGAAAGTTCCATTGATCTTAGACAGGTGTTTAGTGGTTATTTAGAAGTTAGGATGTCCTACTGGAAACACGTAAATTTCAGCACCAGAAGTAATATTTTGTAACCATTATTAGCTTCTTGGGTAACCTATTGGCCCAGTGGTTCAAGCATTTGCCGAAGATCAGGAGATATGGTTCAATCTCAGGTCGGGTCATACTAAAGACTTTGAAAAAGGGTGCTTGTCACTGAATCGCTTTGCGCACAGCACTGAGAGGTTAGAGCAAGGAGACAGTACTGGTTGGCTCGGTGTCGGTATATAATGTGACTAGGCAGGGCCCACATCTGGGTTTTCAAGCATGAGGTTCCAGAGGCCGCACCTCTTTGACAACCTGGACTTATCCCTCCAGAAGAACACACATTATAAGGATTCCTCATGTCATATGACTGAAAAATTGTAAAGTATGAGGCAAAACTTACACATACTTATTGACTTCTAAAACTTTCATATTTGATAATGGAGAAATCTGGAAAAAGCATGGCAGTTGGCTGAAGAAGTTCTCTCTCCATAAGTTGCCACAATATTCTCTACTGGATAATGGTGATAGGGGTAAAGCCATAATCATTCCTTTTTGAAGACACACCAACTGACATTTGGTCAGGAAAGTTTGACATTTACACTGCTGAGGGACAAGAATCTGTGGGAACTAAAGATTGTAGACCTGGTTGTTTCAGGTTATCTGTGTGATCACAGTGGCGTTTAGAAGGACTAATTTTTTATGATCAATTATAACAATTACCTATGTAGGAGACTGATTCTTCCATTACCTATGGCTGCTAAATGATTCAATCACCATCATGGATCCAGACATGGGTCATGCCCAGAGGGTGTTGCATTTTAAGCAATCTACCCAGAACATTAGGTTTATGTTTTTCTAAGAGCAAAGTTAAAAGCCTTCAGTTCAAAACCCATTTTTCTAAATTTAAAATTCATAGGATTTATAGGATATGTTTTGATGACAGGAGATAAAATTATGAACAAGAAAGTGTTCTGTGAAGTTAAATGTACACCACTTGAAGTATTAACTATGCTACATACAATTTTTTTAGTTTTTTAATATTCAGATCTAAACCAAATATTTTGTTGTGGAACCAGTTCCTTATACCTGATGAATTGGTTTGTCATTAGGCTCTAGCTAGTGTCTAATGCTTCTTGTCATGAAAATTTTGAAATTATCATTTCAAACAAAAATGTACAATGCAGGAATTTTTCCCCTTCACGTATTAATGAGATGGGTTGAATGGTCCAGGGCACTTCATTGATCCATAAGTTTTGACATGGTGCAAATGGCCTGCTGCATCTACCTGAGCCATGTAGTGTAACCAACACAAGTCTTCCTTTCATAATTCCATCCGGTCAGGTTTGCTGAGAACTACAACGTGGTTGCCTACTGTTTTATAAGTGTAGAGTATTGTATGAAGTTCTTTAACCACTGGTAGTCTGTGACATTGTCAAGTAGAAATGAAAACATTTTGGTGTTGGATGTTAGCTGTAATCCAGATCAGCTTAATATCATGGCTCTCATTGAATAATAACTTGATAACCAAGCCTCCGAGGTCTAAGAAGATAAAAAAATCTTAAAGTCTTTAAATTTTTGAAAGCACATACAGATGTCTGTAACAACAGCTTGGTGAAAAACATTTCCGACCGTGTTATATTGAAGTGTATGTTGTAATAAAGCATTTTATAATGAAGGAGAGGTGTACACAGAAATATCACAGAGATCTTACAGCCTGATTTTAAGACTATGACCAGGTAAGATACAATTTCCTCTACCCATGGAATAAATTCATGTTAATATAGTGAATTAATCTTTTTTTTTTATTTAATTAAACTGTTTTTCACTATGCTCAAGAATTTTTCACTTGTGTCAATGATATACAAGTATAGCATGCACATGTGTGAAGGAAACCTGACTGATTCCTCAGGCATGTCAGGAAGCCAACCCAGATGGTTGCCACAAAGCCAGCCAGTATAAGCTAATGGTATGAACAGAGACCAGAGGCCAGAGGATTCCTCTGAAATTAGTGAAATTTTCAAAGGCTACCTTTATGTACTTTCTTCACCATGATGATCTGTGATAATATCCAAAATTATGAAATTGGGGCAGTCGGTTAACTGGATCTATCATGGTTTCTTCCTGATGATAGAGATTGAGTAGCATGTCCATATCTTGACAGAACAGTCAATAAAGAGCTTGTGTGACTTGACCTTGGGTGACCTCCCCTTGATGAGGTCAAGGGTTATCTAGAACCTCTTCAAACCTCATTGGAGAACTGGTCTCAACTACCTTTTGACAGGATTCCCATGGGCCACTTTATTGAGGGTGTTCATCCCATGTGGCAACAAAATCACTAATGGTCATTTGCAGTCCTCAGACAGACCACTGACCTCTTATCAGGTATGTGTTGACCTTAAAATGAATCCTATCCTGCTCTAGTCTCTACTAGTTTTCTAAAACCAGTCTAGTGTTTAATTATTTTGAGATCATATGGTTTTATTATATATTACTTTTTACTCCATACTATTAAATGACAGGAGATACATGCATATGATACTTTCCAAGATTTCAACTTCAGAATGAGCCATGGCTGGAAAAACATTTTGAATGAACTGGCTCTTCTGTTGCAGGTTCCTGTAATTATTGTTTTTTGTTTTTTTTTTGTGGTTAAGTATAATATCATTTGAATATGACTAACTATTCAATTGCAGTAAGCTGAACAAGCTTAAAAACCAGCTCATTATTAATATTGTTCACACATAACCTGGCTGCTGTTTTATCAAATAAATAAATAAAGACAGCTGAAATTATTTCTTTATTTGATTGGAGTTTTATGCAATGTTAAAAAATATTTCACTTATATGATGGCAGCCAGCATTATGGTGGAAGGAAACTAGGCTGGGGAAGCCTCACCCTTCAGCAGGTTCCTGGTGGACCTTCCCATGTGCAACTGGAGAAACATAGCTGAAAACAAGTGAATCCATGTACTTGTTATGGAACAAAAAGTATATTTATCTCTTTATTTGATTGGAGCTTTACACCACATACAATGTATAACAGTGGTCTGTTTGAAAATCCTACCAAAGAAGCCTTCCTATCAGCAATTTGTTGTGATAAAAGAAATAACAATCAGTGTGAGTTTCATAAGTCACAGTCTTGTAAAATGGCTTTAATTAAAATTAGTGAAAGCTTGCTTACATGTAAACCTGATAATGGAAATATAACTGGATCAGTTAGTTTTGATTTTAAAAATGCCTTTGATGGATAAACCACTCAATTCTATGAGGTAAATTAAAAGTATAAGTTTCATAAGACAGCCTTGAGATTCTTTACATTCTATTTCCATAACAGGAAAATGTGTAAAGCAGAAAAGTGTTTAGGGGAGATGATATTCTACTGGAAAAGTGTAAGATTAAGTACCATAAGCAATGTTTTGTGGCATTTAGTTGCCTCAGAAATTTGTTGGTGAGAAAACAGATAGGACAAGTGATATGTGCTGAGAATTATGCCCATAGAAGCTTTCCTGTAGTAAACTAAAGATGTTATTAGTGTTACATGGATCTGATGTTAATGTGAGCATTATTCCAGGCCAGTAGGCTCAAATTGGGCCATGCTGTTGAGGTTCTGTGGCGCGTGTACAGCGACTGCTGGTCTGCAGCCACTGGTGCATAGTTGTGACGCAAGCAGCTGCAGAATTACAACAGCATGCATGGCTTACCTGTCATAGAATGCTGGCCTTGATATTAAATGATTAGATAGAGTGGATAATTGAGATGTCATTCAGCTGCTGTAGTTGTCTGTTTGAATGGGCACGAAGCCGCAGTCACGGTTGACAGCCGTATTGATTTCCAGGAGGGCCGTGATCCTTCTCCATCCTCCACTAATAGTACAGGATGATTTTCATCCCAGGATCCACTGTTGCTAATACTAAACCCCTCCATTAGTTCGAGGCCCATGTCTAAAGAGGTAGGTCGCGAGAGGTCATATGCTCTGTTCAGTGGACCGAAGCAGACCATTATTTGACCATTACTGGGGGCCTGGCCTAATGCCATTGTTGTGTTGAGAGAGGTTTATGTCCAGTGGGATATCCGTTGTGGCAGACTCCGTGTTGATATTTCTGTTATGGTTTAAGCTAAGCTACTTGAAATTTTTAGGCCAGTAACCCAATAACTCTTTGCATAAAATTTGAGTGTTCAACAGCAGAAATGATACAATAAATCTGCAGTATTTTCATTAAATTTTCACAGAATTGCCCTAATTGCACCGCTGTACAAGATGTAATAAGAAGGATGATAAGTTGGTGAAAAAACATGTGAAGTTCTGTGATATATTGTATTACAATCAGATAAAATTTCTCATGATTTCATCATGCTTGTACAGCAGGAAAATTACATGTAGTTGTTGAAGAATTCCATGTAATTATACATATATATTATACATAATTATGTGCCTGATTTCTGCTTACTCTGATTTGACACAGCTACATGTACTTCACATGTACATAGACATGCATGTTTCTGTGGGTCTCATTGCCTAACCTGGGCAGGTTATCAGTGTTGCTTAAGTTGTTCATTGATAGAACCTCTTTGTATTTGCACTTCTAAACGTTCGAAGCCCCTGTAATGAATAATTCAAAAGATTTCCGTGATTACTATTATATTAACACGCCATATGTTAATTATATTGTGTTTGTTTTCTTGGGGTAAAGTTGTGTTATGCTATGTACAAGGGATCTTACTTATCAAGAGTTCGTTAATTTTATGGAGGTAACAGCTTTTAGGATTTTTTTCACTAAATAGAAGTGTAACTGAAAGGGGCATCACAGAAAGTTTATGAAACTTAGCATAATTTTTTAGCAGTTCTCTGCTTAACATAACATTGTATTAACTAATCTTGTATAATGATCATGAAGACTTTTCTGCAATGAAGAATGCAGTGTGATCCATTCATTAATTCTTCTTTTTTCCCCCCCCTAAATGCCATGTTGAAATATTATGATATCTGACATCTTGTGGGTTTTAAGAACCTGAAGTAACCCCCTAGTTGTGACAGAAAGGAGTTTTTTTTTTAAATAAATGAATATTCATTGATTTGAAAACAAGTGCACTGATAGTTAACAGTCAGTCAGAATGGTTGCCAATTATGTACCTTTGGGTGTGAAATAAATCAGAAAGATTTTAATTAGGAAACATTGTTGAGTCATGAATATCACAGAATGATAGATCAGGATTGTACATGTCAGAATGTGGGCAAAATAGCATTTCTTCACAGAAATTAGGCCTAAGTTTCATTATTTACAGTGTACTTGTATATGTGAAATGGTTCAGAGCAAAGTTTCAAACCAAACCATGGTACAGTTTGTCATGATGGGCTAGCCTTCAGTATGGTTTAGGTTTTGTTCTTGACTCTAATTTGTGTGTTTGAGGCACTCATGCATTGGTTTCTTCCATAAAAGCCTGGCCAGGGTTTACTCAAGTTTTCGGCGATCTCATTGGCCACATGTTTTATATACGCTGGCCTGACAAATACCATATTGATCATTTTTCTAGTTGGGTGACGACCGGGACTAACGCGATATTTATTGCCTTCTTTCTCTTTTAACTCGTTTCCGTTCTTGCAGTAGGTTGAGGAGAGAGGTTATACGTCCAATATTTGGAAGTGAGATTGTCTGCGAGACGTGTCCTGTCCTGTCGGAGTGGGCAAGTCAGTGTTATCGGGACAGCTTCTCAGCCATGTAAGTATGTATCTCATTGTCTGAAACTGTGACCCTAATTTATGGCATGGCCATGTTTTATTACTGCATGAACCTTCAGACAAACATGTACATGTAGGTAGTACTATTTCAATATTTATTGATGGTCATGGGTGTATATTCACCTCTTAAGGTCCAGCATAAAACGCAGGATCCTTTCAAATATTTGAAAAAATTAGGTTCAGCACGCTGCTGGCAGTGCATATGAGGTGTCATGTTGGTGGAAGGCAAATGGTCTCCAGCAAACTTCATGTAAGATTGCACAAGAGGACGCTGTCGACTTTTTATTGCCCCAAAGCCAAGAGAACAACAGAAGCTGGGGAATTGAGAATATTCCCTGTTTATGGCGTGAGAAAACAGAACAGAGCCTGATGGAAACTCACAACCATCTGCAGATTTCTGGCGGACCTTCCCATGTGGCCATGTGTCCCAGGTCATGTGTAGTGGTAGTTTGCAGACATATGCATGCAAGTCATAAGTAGATGTAAGTATATGCGATTGGAGATGTACTTATCCATCTGTATTCAGTGAAATTATAATGGAATTCCCTGATGCCTAATGTGGCCATACTAACATCATGAGGTTGGTCAAGTTCCTGGTCCAGAGCTGGGATTTTCTGCAGCCTTTGTTCCCTTTAATACATTGATACCCATAAACCTGACTGTTTTTGTAATTAGTGAAATATTCAATGTACCCAAAGCAACTAAATAATAAACGAATAAACAAAATTAGTATGTATACAAATTGGAGCTAGATTGTTCCAGTGGAGATATATTCCTCAGAACATAAATAGGAGACGGTGGAAAGCAAGAAAAGAAAACACATAATTTATATGCACAAAGTGATACATATTACAGGCAAGAAACAAGGAAAAAAGTTGTCTGGCTTTAATTGTATTTTGATAAATAGTGATGGCCTTTATTAAAGTGGAACTGTGTGTGTTGCTTAAGAAAGTGTTGCATTATGGTAACTGACCTGAGTTGTTCCATATCCAGGTTATATGACTGTTGCATTAAGACAGACTAAACAACATGTAAGCACTGTGATGATTCACAGGGCAATACTCCTTTTGTATACTCCTTTTGGAAATTTTGGTCCTTTAATTTTGTGTTGAGTATTTGAAGCTTATTATTGTTACTATCCGTGCGGGGTGAAAATATCATACCCGAGTTAGGTATTAGGATGCCTATAGAGAGCATATCCTGTAATTTCAGGCAGTCACTCAATTATCCCCCATCATAAGTAGTTGCTATTGCGCTCGTAACGACTCTAACTTTGAGTCTGTGTGATTTATACATGGCCCAGATGTGTGTGAATGTCCTAGAACGGATGTGTACTTGATTAGATCGTCAGGGCCTCATTTATCATGTATCCCATAATATTTCACCCTTCATCGCACACCACGTCTGGAGAAGAAAATTACACGACAAATCAAAGCAGACTTTGGGGCTAGACATGTTTTGAGTAAATATCTGATGATCTGGGAGTCAGATCGAGAAGAACTTTCCAGAGTGTTGACTACATGTATAGTATCTGCTATTATTGAAGTCTATACCTCAAATAAGGATGTGATTGCGAAGTACATGTACCTTTAGGTCGTGACTTTTGTTATATATACATATTTTATCTTTTCCGAATCTTGCAACAGACTGAAGAACTGTAACATTTGTACACCTTGTAAGTTTTTTTACTGATAGATGACATTTACCACTTGTAAGGTGATGTTTAAGTTTACCATCTAAACAGGTTGAGTATTATATATCACCTAAAGTTTGTCAAATGAAAATGGACTGAGAAAACCACATGAAGGCCTGAGAATTATACTTTTGATGGCAACACTTCATTTTTTGTTTCAAGAAACTAATCAGACTTTGCAAAAAAACTCTTTAAGTGGTCATATCTGATGGATCAATCAATCATAACCAAGCGAAATGTGCGTCTTGAAAAATGCTAAACTTTATGTGAAACACTGAGAGTAGCTTGTTATTCTTCAGGGCTAAGCAAACATCTGTGGACAATTTCATCCACCATAATAGTCTTGGCAAAAACATTAAAGCCACATAGATATGGAGTAAATTTAGTAAAGGACAGGTTTAAGTAGTGGCACCTTATTCCCCTGAGCCAGACATATTTATATCTTTGGTCTGGGTAGACGTTTGAGAACAGGCAATAGTTGTCTTATTTACAACTGTGATCCAGCCACTCAGCCATAAATTGCTGATATTAAGATTGGAAAAGCTTGACAGATTTGTACTTATTAAAGATCTTGGCAAAGGAACCATTTGGCCAACTCAATAGCCAGTGGTCGGTTGAATGTACTCAATGAATGAATACAGATGCCAGCATCCTGTGCAGTGAAAAAGAAATGTTCTTAACATTAATGCAGTTAATATGTGTATAATTTTGTGATTTGTAAATTTTATACAAAAAATTTTAAACATTAAAATCCTGAATCTCGTACTTTCTTGCTTTTGAAAATACTGGTTGGCCTGGTCTCAGTATTTTGGACTTCAGGACAGTGGGTTGTGTCTAGTGGTTTTGACATACCTTTCCAGTCAGGGAGCACTATAAATATGTCAGCAATATGTTACCAGTGTGGTACAAGGATGGACTGAAATGAATGAAATGATGTCGAAAGTGGTGTTAAATCCTAAACAATTTTAGAACTGCACATCATTTGAATCAGAGATAGCTGACTTACTGCAATCTTTTGCTTTAGCTTATCACATTAGCTTTCTTGAACCTACTCTTGTGAGTTTAGAATTTTTTTTCTTAAACTTCAAGGAAAATTTGATCATAAATTAACAAGGTACAGCAAATTGATAACAAATATACTACCAAGCTGAAGGAAACCATCCTGGGAGGAATGAAAATTTTATCTCCTTGTACAAAGTAAAACAGGATAAAGACTTATGTTGGGATTTATTTATTTATTTATTTATTTATTTGATTGCTGTTTTACACCATATTCAAGAGTATTTCACCTTTATCAAGGCAGCCAGCATTATGGAAAGAGAAAACCATGGCAGAATCAGAGCGAAACCCATGACTCATGTTTGGAAATTTGTGTCATTTCTGCAGAACATGTAAGGCTTTAGGATGATGGTGGGACACATTGCATAGTATGTTCTTCAACTGTAGCATTGGATTTAAAAGTGCTTTTCAATTGATGTGTGATTCACTACAGTGGTTTGAGCATTAGACTTTCAGAAGTGTGTAAAATTTGAGGGTGCTGTCAAAGAGGACAGTTGCGTCTTATACGAGGACAATTTGCACATGCATTAGTTATATTTTATCATGTCTAGTAGGTGATGTTGTACATGTAAGTATCCCAGTTGACAGATCAGGAACAAAGGATGAGTGTAAGATATGCTGGGAGTAAATTCAGTTTGAGCGGTTAATTAGTCATAGATACAGGTACTTTAAAAGAGTGGTATTTTACTCTGAATAAATCTATTTCTCTGTTCCTTTAACCAAACCAAACTCCCATGCAAGGAATGAGAAAAAATTCTATTGAAATTTTGCATACATACACCATCGCATAAGTAGGAATGTGAACCAATATTATGGATTGAATGCGCATGTACAGAACATATAGTCTTGGAAATGACCATTATGTTTATAGTTG